>CM034297.1:45614682-45997537 GCA_019925795.1 Dendrobium chrysotoxum | reverse complement strand
TTTCAAGATTGTGGACTCCAGGACTGGTGAGTCAGGTGTTGGAACTCCAAGTAATTCTCCACAAAATTCACATAGAGGGAATGATTCAGTGAGTCCTTTTAGGTAGTTTCTATTATTAAAAAGCTACCACTTATATCAAAGGATTTCAAGAACTATTCAAAGCACAAGAAAGGAGATGAAATTTGAAGAGATCGCTAGAATACCCCATATTGAAAAAATAGGAAGGCTCAAAGAAGAATGATGCGGACATCCAACCGTCCATGCCTATCTGAGGAGAAGCTGAAGATCGACGGCCGTGATCGTCCCACGTTATCTTAAATTTTTATTTGTAATTTTTATTTTAATTATGCATTTTCCATTTTTACCCTTACTTAAGGATCTAGTCTTATGTAAGCCCTAGGAGCATGATCGTCTTATTTTAATTTCTTTTATTTCTGAGGCCTATATATAAAGACCCTTGCTATTATAATGGTATGATGGAATTTTAATAAAATTTTATTCCGCACTTTTGTTCCTTGGAAGTACTTAGGTGAGATCCCTATGGGAGGGAATCGTAGTTTCCACCAGCCGCAGGATGGGTCTGGGCTCGTGGCTTGAAGTTCCTTGATGAAGGGCAACACATCACCCACCAACCGTAGGAAGTGTCCGGGTTCGTGGTTTTATCTCTTCCAAATTCCATTTCCCTCCTCCTCCTCCAAGCCGCCGGCCAACACCCCCTCTTTTCCCCAAACTGCCAGCCGACCCCATCTCCTTTCCCCAATCCGCCGGCCTCCTCCCTTCCCCCTTCTTTGCCTCCAACAAAAAAAAATTGTATTGAATACTTTCCTATTTGATCATTTCTAAACTTGGAAAGTTTTCAAAATTCAAATTCAAAATTATTTGAATTTCGAATTCGTTCCTAATTAATATTTCATATTTTAGGAAGTTTCCCAATTATCACAAATCTGAAATTAATTCATATTTAATTCCCCCAATCAACAATTAATGCAAGGACCCACATACATCGAATGTGGACACCCATTCCCTCCTCTTGGCCGGCCCCTCTTCCTCTCTCTCATATAATGAATAGGCCCATTAATGCTCCCCCAATTAAGCCTTCAATTCCACCAATTACTCCCACCTCTATGGCTAAATTAATTTCAGCATTTTGAATTGTTTCCCTCCTAATTCAAAATTCAAAATCTAAAATTAAGACCCCCTCCCTCTTTGTTCTACATCAAAGAATGTCTCCAACAATCTATAATACTACAAAGGCCAACATGGTGGAATGTGGTCAAGGCTCCAGGACTAAGAAAGGAAATAAGCAGGGTTGTTAAAAGAATGCTTCAATAGTGAAGCACTCCAAAGCAAGCAACCCCTGCTTCGCATCATTCTCAAGCAAAGTAACTGGTCAAAGAGCCCACTTCACCCCCGTTGAGCAATAAAACACTTGCAAGAAGTGCAATTGTTCTGTGGCTTTTGATTGGTTTTAATTTTGGTCTTAGTGTTGTGGATTTATTGAGTAAAATAAAAAGCGAGCCAGTAAGAATTTTGCCCTCAACCAACAACATTCAAACCTTCATCCACAACTACCAGCATTCGAACTTCTCCCCGTCAAACCTAGCCCATGACCTAACACCCTCGACACTCACAACCTTCGCCAGCATGTGTTACGATCTGCAATGAACAACAACTTCAAGAAACCCACGACCTTGGATCAGCAGCAACGCACGACCTTTAGTCAACCATCGACCTTTAGCAGCTCTTGATCTACATCGTCTTGAGCCTTGACCTTTTAGATTTGTAGCATCCCGACCATCTAGACCTAAACAAGCGAGAATAATATTTTGGAAAGAAACCTGAAGAATCAAATATACAAATGTTTGTGCACGGAATGGAAAGTATCAATGCAGTCGTTATTAGGTTAAAACTTCCTAAGATAAAAAGCCTTGTAGAACATTTCCTATATATTGAACCTGAAAAAGAAGATGCAAATGGAAAAATATGAGATAAATGGGAATCAAAGAGAACTTGGATAAAGGAATAAAGAATAGAGCCAAATAATATATAGCTAGATGATTCTATCAAGCAAACGTCCCATTCAATGCAGTGAAGTTGAAGAGTTTTGATCACATGTAGAGGATATTGCATGATATAGACTAGGTCTTAGAACCCTTGTCTATCAAGAGTTAAGAGTCCCCCCCCCCCCCCCCCCCGCCCTTTTTTTTTCAGAACGGAGGTATCTACGCCTGCCACTCCAAAGGAAGTGTTTGGGGGAGTAACTAATCTCTCGGCGGAACCTAGCGAGGCCACTCACTAACATCGGGCCCATACTTATTGTGCCCCACTGAAGAGGCGAAACCGTAGTAGAGGGGATTTGAACCCGGGATGGGGATTCCCAACCATGCTCGCTCACCAACCACCCTAAGCCTCGGTGGGTGTTGAGAGTCCCTCCAGTTGAAAGGAAAAATAGACGCGACAATGAAGGATGTGGGAAAGCACAAAAAAATTTGGCAAGGGGAAGATTGCACTCTTATGTCAGATGGATAGATCGTAGAATGTGATAAAAAAAATTTTTGGTTGATTCACCATCAGGCTTAGATTAATGCAATCTTAGAGCTACTAAATTTTACATCAAACCACTACACTAGTTTTAATCTTTTGCTAATTCCTATACATAATACAAATTCTTAAGAGTTTCAGTTTACATATTCACTTTCAAAGTTTGCATTTAAATTAAAAATATACGCCACATTTCTTTTCAATTTTTATATCACGTGTTAAGTCACTAAATAATCCATATTTTACAATTGATACTAAATGTATCATAAAATTGTTTGAAATTTATTACATGACGTCTTTTGAGTTTAATTAAATAATTATTTATCATATGCACATATATACACACACAAATGATATATAAATTATGAGGGTTCTAGTTGATAAAAGCACTACTTGACTTAGCATTTTGTGCATTGAAGCAATTGACAAGTATAAGGTCAAACTCGTAATTAAAGGTTAAAAATAATGAGAAGGCCTTGATTACTTTGACGCCTATTTTCACATGATGAGAATAAACTTTATAAGGATGATATTGACTAATGTCACATTGCAAAATCTTGAAGTTCACCAAATGGAAATGAATACAACCTTTCTCCATGAAGATAATAAGGAGGAAATCTACACGGAGAAACCTGAGGGCTGTGTAGCACTAAGACAAGTCACAAAGTTTATATAAATTGGTGAAGTTCATGTACGGACTAAAGAAAGCACCAAAATAATAATACGAGAAATTTGATCATGTCATGTTAACAAAGGATTTCAAAATCAATGAGTGTGACAAATGTGTATACATCAAAGATACAGAAGATAGTTGTCATTTTGTGTCTGTATGTAAATAATATGCTCATTATGCATAATAATGATTGAACAATCAAATCTATCAAAGAAATCTTGAACTCAAGAATCAAAATGAAAGACATGAGACTGGTTGATATAATATTTGTGATCAAAATCATAAGGTCATTAGATGGTCTCACATTGAGTCAATCACATTATGTGGGTAAGATATTTGACAAACTTAATAAAAATGATTTTGACGAGGCCAAAACTCCAATTAATTTAAGCTAGGCTCGGTCCATGAATAGATAAATGTCTCCCAAGTGGAGTATATTAAGGTGAGAAGTAGTCTAATATACTAAATGAGTTGTACAACAAAAGCATTGCCTTCGCTTTCAGTAGATTGATAAGTACATGAATAATCTGGGTGTTGATCATTGGAAATCAATTGTAAGGGTAATTAGATATTTAAAGTATGCTTATGAGAATGGGCTGCAGCATACAGATATCCTGTTGATCTAGCAGGATGCACTAATGCAAGTTGGATCTTAGATATAAAACACTGAACACTTTAATCAATCGACAAAATTTAATTGCAAAAATCTTCAAGATACGCTATTTCGCAAAACCATCCCTCCCTAGGGCATCTCCAACCGAAAACCCATTTTCCACTTCAAAATTCAGTGACAGTCCTATAAAACAGTAATTCATCTCCAATCCAAAACGAAGGAGGCGAAGGAACAACGTTATCTATCTCACGTGACTTTCGATTCCACAGGAAGGTCGTCAAAGGAGGCGAAGTAGCTAAACTCGTTCGAAACTCTACCTCACGCGACCCAGGCGAAGTCGAAACGAAAGGAATGGAGAAGAGGAATTAGATAGCGAATGTGCGGAAAGAATCGCGTTAGGTTTTCTAAGAAAAGGACCACCACAAAGATTATTTGCAAAGAATTGGAGCGAATGCGGTGAAAGATCGTTACCTTCGCGGCGAGCTACCGTCTTGACTTCCGATCCTACAGGAAGAACGTCGTCGAAGGAAGCGAAGAAGCGTCCTGGATTTCGGGATTTAGCAACTCTTTCAAAAAACAGCACGGAAGAAATGAAGAGGAAAAGCAAACGCTGGACAAGGCAACGGCTATGTGAAGAGAATAGACAGAAAAAGAGCAAGAGAAATCACTGAAATAGGCGGGCATTGGCAGAAGCTTACTAAGAATTAATTAAATTAGTTTAATTAATTAAATTAGAAATGTAATGTAATTAATAAATAAACAATTAGTCAGATTAATTGATAATTAAATTATATTCTAATTATATTATTTATAATTATAATTTATTAATGATAATTAAAATTAATAATTAATAATTAACTCATATAATTAATATAATAACATCAAATTTTTAGCCCACTACTTAGGGTAGGGTCGACTACATAAACCATTTTTCTATATTGACATTTATAATACTTTCTAACCAAAATTTTTTAGGTCTACCTCTATGTTTTTTACAATATGTTGGATCTAATACATATACTCTCTTAATCGGGTTATCGAAAGGTCAACGTTTTGTATGATCAAACCATTTAAGGCGACCCTCTATAATTTTATATGCCACTGGAGTTACTCTAACATTTTCACGTATATACTCGTTTCGCATTATATCTCTAAATGTAAAGCCATTTATCCACCTGAGCATCCTTATAACAGCAATACTTAATTAATTTTATGCTCCTCTTTTAATGGCCAACATTTTACGCCATAAAGCATTGCAGGTTGCGTCATCGTCTTGTAAAATTTTCTCAAAAGATTGAAGGTTACTTTTTTATCACACAACAGGCCCAATGCATTCATACACTTCAACTATATAATTTGAATTATACTAATGATATCCCATCTATTTCACCCTCACTTTGAACGATAGACGTGAGATATCTAAAACATTCACTTTTTGAATGACTTGATCATCCAATGTCACAATCTCACCACTAGTTCTATTACAACTAAGCATACACTCCATGTATTCTATTTTTGATCGACTCAAACAAAAACTCTCAGACTCTAAAGTTGACCTCCATAATTCAATTTTTCCTTCAACGCCCTCTAGTTTTATTAACAAGACGAATATCATTAGCAAAAAGCATATAGTAGGGTGTATCCTATTGCAAATGTCTAGTAAAAACATCCATAACTAAAGAAAAATGATAATAGTTTATAACTAACCCTTGATATAATCCAATGGACATAGAAAAATACTTATTCAAACCACCATGTGCTTAAACACAAGTAACAGTCCTTGTAATATATCCTTAATGACTTGGATATAAGCATTATTAACTCCTTTCTTTCTAGAACTCTCTAAAGCACTTCTCTTGAAACTTTATATAATGCTTTCTCTAAATTAATAAATATAATATTTAAATCCTACTTACTCTCTCTATACTTCTCCATCAATCCTCTCAACAAATGCATAGCTCCATGGTGGGTCTACCTAGCATGAGTCCAAATTGATTTTGAGAAACATTAGTATCGCGTCATAACCTATTCTCATTTACTCTCTCTCATAATTTTAATAGATGATGAATTAATTTAATTCCTCTATAATTTGCACACTCATGTGCATCACCATTATTCTTAAAAATAGGAATATACATGCTCCTTCTCCACTCATCTTACATCTTCTGTCTTTGAAAAAATATTAAAAAGTTTAGTAAGCCAAGAAATCCTTTAATCCCTAAGCATTTCCACACCTCTATTATAATATAGTCAAGTCCCACTACTTTTTCACACTTTATTTTCTTAAAGCCTCCCTAACTTTAATTTTACTAATATATTGATAAAAATAAAAATCTATACTTTCATTTATGATGCTAAGGTCACTAAAATCAATAGTGTTCTCATGATCTTCATTATTATTTTTTTTAAATATCTTATCCACCTATGTTGATTATCCTCTTCTAAAAAAATACTTTTTAATCTTCATCCTTAATACACTTCAGTTGAACTAGATTTTAACTTTCATATTTGTTTGTTTGACTAACTTATACATACATTTTCTTACCCCTTCTTAGTATCCAATCTATTTTATAAATCATTAAAAACTAAATTTTTATGTTGCATATTGCTTTCTTAGACTCTCTATGGGCCTTTCTACATCTTTCCTAATTTTTTGAGCTTTTAAATCTAAATTAATTTTTATAACAAATCTTCTTCTTATTTTTTATTTATTTTTACACATTTTAATTCTACCATTAATTATTACTATTACTAGGAGCTTTTCCTTTTGATTCTCCAAGTAGATACTTAATAATATTTTTAATATCAATAGCTAGTTTTTCCCACATAAAATTAGCTTTCTTATGAATAATCCAAATCTTAAGATCTTTAATTTTACTCTTAGAAAAATTTTTATTTGTATTTTTAGATGTCACCATCTAATCCTAGAATAATATTTTGCTTTACTTTTCATATTCCACTCTTCATCTTAAAATCTAAAACTAATAAATAATGTTGGGTACATAAATTTTCACTTGGAATGACTTTGTTATATTTGTAATCTAAAAAACCTATTTTTATTATAATGAAATAATCAATTTGAGTTTTATTATGTCCATATTTATAAGTGATGAGATGACCATTTCTTTTCTTAAATATGATATTGTAATTACAAAATTATAAGCTAGAATAAAATTTAATATGGTCCTACAACCTTTATTAGTCACTCTAAACTCGTAGCTATCATAAATATTTTTAAAATCTTCTATCACTCCACCAGCAAATCCATTTCAATCTTCTCCAATAAAAATACTTTCTTCAAGAGACATCCTTTATATTAATTCTTATAATTCATTATAAAATTTTAATTTTAAAACATATATCCAAACCTACTTGAGGAGGATAATCACTTTTAATATTAATGATCTTAGTATCAACAATAATTTTTAAATCTATAATTTTATCTCCTATTCAATTAGTTACTATAATATTATCTTTTAAACTCTTATTTATAATCACATCGACACTATTTCTAAAATCCTATTTGAATATCATAGTTTCAATCATAAATTATCAATTTTATTAGCCCTTTTCCAACCTATTTATTTCCTGAATACATATAATATTCATCTTCCTATAAATTATAATATCTATTAATTTCTTTAATTTATGTGTAAAAGAACCTATATTCCAAGTTTTTATACTAATTCTAGTTTCATGAACTAGCTTCTTTGCCCACATCCATCCATGTTATGGAAACTTTTATTTATTTAACACTATACCAGGGCACCAGTGGAGTGGTCCTTACATGCTTTTTGTTGATTCAAGCTATACAACACGTCACTTATAGGAAACGTCCTAGTATTAAAATAATATATTAAATGATTTATGTAAAGATTGTTCAACAAGTTTTACACTGGCTATCAACTGCCTAACACAAACCTCCATTTTTCTCATCTAAAGCTTAAGGCCCGACAAGGCAATGTTTAAAAAAATATATAATCAATGTTAGTTAAAATTCTACTAATATTTAATTTTAATCCTCCTCAACATATTATAATTAAAAATTAAAATGAAATTTGTATTTTTAGTGAATTAGCCGCCTTAAATCCTGAGTTACATTATTAAACAATCTCAAAGAATTTACTAGGATTTAGAAATTTTCTTCCAAAAGTTTTTAGCAGCACAATTAAATGATAATTAGTATAAAATTCTGCAATGACAAATGTTGTGCATTGCCTCAATATCAACACATTGATGTCAATAACCCTAAAATCCCTATCAATTATTTTCATCACACCACCAGCTCTATATGTGACCAAACAAGTATAATATCTTCATGCATGTATGCACAAAGTAGACTTTTGCATACATAGTAAAAAACTTAAATGTTTTCAAATAATAAATTCGAACAATGCATGTTCATATTATTTGCAAACATTATTTGATCAATATTCAAACATTAATGTGATCTTGCTTAAACTTCGATAGAACATGTTTCGACAATGTTTCAACATTGATTAAATCTTGTTCAGACTTTGATCAAACTATGTTTAAACCATGATCAAACCTTCTTCGATCATTGTTCGAACCTTATTAAAAAATATGAATAATTTTTAGTAAACTTTGAACTATGCTCTATAATGACTCGAACATGTTTAGATATAGGTCAAAACAAGTTTCAAATAATATTTAAAGATGATAATTTGATATCTAATGTTCTTTTCAATTTAGGGTTTAAAGTACAAAAATATTTTTAAATATAGACAACCAAACATATAATATTGTTGCTATTTAACAACTAGTTGGAGATGGAGACATAAACTTTACTGCAGAACCGTTATTTGCGAATGATAATCGTAAGAGATAAGGAAGGCATTGAGAATGGGAAATATCGAGTACCTTTTTTTTTCAAAAGTTCACTTATATAATGCTCGAATGTCCCGTTGAATTTTGAGGATATTTTAATTTGAATGAAACTTGCAAATATATTTCCTTAATAAACAAAATAACGAACATATTTATCTAATTTCAGACATTATGGGCATGAAAAGTCAAATTTCCCATTATGCTCTCCTAAAAAGTCATAATATTAGAATGTTGTATCATCACAAAAAAAATTTTAAGGATAAACTTTTTATACTATACATAATTATATAAGATTTTCTCAAATCTAAAAGAAGAGCCACCCAAACCACCCCTATCAATGCACAAAAAATTTCTCTTTCCATCTCTCTTTCCCCATCACTACAGGAAAACAGCCCATTACCGTCGGAATTTTTAGTGGATAATATACGCCAGAAACAACATCGACCATACCGGCAAATATTTTGACGATACGTGTGTGGCGGAATTTCCGGCAGATGTACTGTCGCTAAATTACCGACGCACATTATGCTGGAAATGTTTTATTTTCCGACGCATCTCTCACGGGAAACGACCGACGGAATTTACGCCGGCTTACTTAAAGTCGACGAAATATTACCGGCGCAATATCCGCCGGTACTATTACCGACGGAGTACCCGCCAGAAAGTCCACCGGTTAAGGCCCTATTTTGTGCCCTCCACACCTTCTTGCTCATTTCGTTCGACTTTTTCTCTCCTTTCGACGACGCTCCGACGACGACGTTCCCTTGCTGTTCGACGACGTTCGTATTCGACTTTGCTCCTTCGACGACGTTGTTCTTTCGCTCCATCGGGCGACGTTCCCTCGCGCTGTTCAACTTCGCTTCTTCGATGACGTTCGCTTGGTGTGAAGGTAACTTTCTCCCTTTTGCTTTAGTCATGGATGTTCTCACTAGACATTTTGAAGAGATTGTACCTTAGTGTATGCCTAATTTTTAATGATAATATTCTTCTTATTGATAAGACTAGAGAGGAGTTGAAGGAAAACTTGAATTATAGAGATCAACCTTAGAGTTTAAAGGCTTTCGTTTGTGTAGATCTAAATTTATTAGTAGAATTCAAGTTAGATTGTTGAAGTGGAGGAATGCATTGGGTATGTTGTGTGATAGAAAAGTCCCCCTCAAACTTAAGGGGAAATTCTATAAGATGGTGGTTAGACTTACACTTGGTCGCAAGTGGTAGGAGGAATGCAACACGGCAGAGTATACAGTTTAGGCTCGCAAGCCCATGCATATGAGAGGCAGACATCTGGTGGCTCCAGTTTTTCAGCTAGTACCCAAGAGTCTTTATATAGCCAACAGATAGCTGCCCTTACATCCGAGTTAGAACAGGTAAGGAAAGCACAAGCTGATTGGCGGATGCAGATGCAGCAGCAGCTGTTGGAGATGCAGCAGCAGATGCAAATGCAACAAGCCCAAATGTTAGAAGAATTATGAAAGATGAGGGAGCAGATGAGTAGTGGGAGGAGTACAGCAGCTGAGGAGGAAACAGATTCAGGGTAGATGTTATTTATTTATTTTACGGATTTGGACATTTGTATTGATGTGTTTTGGACATGATTTATAATATACTCTTGTGGACATCTGCATCAGCTAAGGAGGATGTTGTTTTGGATATGTTTTATAATATACTCTTGTGGATTCTTTTCAACTTTTATTATTTATGTTTATTATGTACATGTTTATTTATTTATTGTTTGCACATGTTTTATAATGTAATTGAGGATATTATTGATCAGAAGTGGAACATATTATTGTATCTTCTATTTGCAGGTGTGGAAATATGATTTTAAAGGTAAGTAGGTTTTTATTTTTTGTTTATGCTACAGGTTTCTGGCAGATTTGCTGCCGGAAACTGTATCTACAATACGATATATCGTATGTTCCGGCGGAGAATCCGCCGGAAATGTCTCGCGGCTAGTCCGTCGGTAATATTCAATGGTAAGTGGGGCGTCATTTTTCTTGTGGCGTATTATCCACCGGTATTTGCCAGCGAAGAATCCGCCGGAAAATACCGGCGGCTAATACGCCGGAATTCATGAAAAGAGCGGACGTCATTTTCCATAAAATTTTCGCCGAAAATATTACCGGCGGAATTAATCTGCTGGTAATGTTTTTCCGACGCGTGAATTACCGTCGGAGGGATTTGCGTCGGAACTCCGCTGGAAATCTATAATTTCCGGCAAATTTTCATTGTTACCGACGGATTCCGTTCACTGGTAACAATGAATTTTCCTGCAGTGCATGATCTTTCTCCCAATCACAAGGCTATGGATTACTCAAATATTATGATGCTAATCATCTCGATCAAAGCATTCAGCTTTCTCTTTTGCAATGAGAATGTATAGTTTGTGAGGATGACTATTGGCCCAATGTCAAATAAGCCCCATTGAGGGTTTTATAATATTGAATAGGAAATTTGATTTTATTTGTCTTATAATACAAGAAATGGGGCAAATATCCTTATTGTTTATTTTCTTTGAGAAATGTCTGAAAGCTTCTTTCAGATGAAATTATCACCTCTTGTATTGACTGTTTGCTTATGGAATTTCATTACGAATGAAATTGATTCAAACTAGTTTGAATTTAAACCTAGTTTTAATCTTTGTTTAAACGATGTTCAAATTATGATTTGAACGTTGTTCGTACATTCTCACCTTTTTCTCTCATAGGCTCGTTAGAGAAGGCATCATGAGATTTATGATTTGTAGTGGAGATCGTTAGGGCATCGTAAGACCTGTACGTGCGAAGGAGAAGATTCAAACTTGGTTTGAACCACGATCGAGTATTAGTTCGAATCATATTTGAATCAAACTAGCTTGAACTACCTTCGAATGATCTAAAATCTACTAAGAGGTTTTTCCTAATTGGGGGCAATTTTGTCTAAAATTAGCTTTTAGGCATGTTTATACAATAAAAGAAATAGTGAGAATATTTAGACAATTATGTGTTTTATGAGGCATATAAAGTCAAATTTTCTTATTTAATATTATATTTTAAGCAAACAAATTTTAATATTTTATAACATCAAAAGTTAAGTTGGTTCGCATATGTTGGGACAAAAATATATAAATAGTAAGCATGCTATAATGTTGAATCCAAAGTTTTGATACTATTTAAAATAGGTTATTATATCATATTCGCTATAATATTTGAGGTAGTAGGGTGAGAATTTTTAATATCTTACCATTATACAAAGCTTAATTACCAACATAAATAAAAGAAGGTTTCAAAAGACAGTAAAATTTTTAGGTAAAATTTTGAAAAGGGAAAAATAATGGGGCTTAGCCTAATTGAAGCGATTCAACACTAATATTTATTGTAGGTTATAAACGATGCACTTTCTTATAACTAAAGAAGATATTAATATAATATAATAGACATGAAATTATAGTTATAATTTGATTTCAAACTATAATACAATAAATACTAATTTGTTTGAACAATTGTAATCAATAAAAAAAATTGATTAGCTTATTTTGGCTCTTCATTTATTTTGTCATCTTGAACAAAATTTTAAATTTTAATTTTATATTTAATTTTGTCTCATTATAATTTTTTTCCGATAATTTTTTCTCAATTTTTCTATTAGGTTTATGTAGAGATTGTATTGCTTCTTTACTCTAAATATAATAAAATTAATATTAAAGCAAGAAAGAAATATAGTTATCCTTTTTTTTTTTTTGGGAAAATTTGGGGCACAACCCATTTTATAAATGAACATGAGTTACAAATTTAAGGAAAAACACCAACTATAGAGCAATTACAAGTAAAAAAGAAATAAAAGAAACCCCAAAACAAAACACTTGAAAAAGGACAGGTAAAGGGGAAAACAAACAGGACTCAGGAGATCCAAAACGCTAACAAACCAATTTATCATAGCTCGGCAAAATCCCCATAGGGAAGCATAATGGTTGTGGAATAAACACAAAGGCCCAGGCTGCCACATGGCCATCCAATAGAAAAAAACGGTTGGCACTAGGACCTCCAATGAAGGCACAAAAAGCATCTGATTGGAGAGAGAAATAAGACGAAGAACCTTGGCTGCCACAGCTACCCCCCAGGAAATAGCAAAAGAATTGTTGGCATCACTCATCATTGTCCAAGAAAAGAAAGACGCAGAGAAGCAAAAATCTGAATCAAGCAAGAATAGAAATAAATGTATCTTTAAGCTCATCAAAGTTCTTCCACTTTATAACCTTTAATCTGATAGCATTTTTTACAGTCAAACAAAGAGAAGATGGAGCAACCCAATTCCCAGAGAATCTATGATTGTTGCATTCTTTCCAGATAAAATAAACCAAGCAACAAATAGATAAACAGCAGAAAAAATTTTCCTTACTATTAAACTCCTACTATTTCTCAAAAAATTTCAAAAGTTGGATTAAAGTTGGCCTGAATAAAAAGCATCTCAAAATGGGCAAAAGATTTGAAATAGCTTTGTCATGACACCAGGGATCCCAATACATAGAAAGATTGCAATGAGAGCAAATACATAAAGCAATTTTATCCCTAATCTTAAAAGCAACCAAGCAGAGCTTTTTCCATAGCATAGAAGCCTGATGAGGGGGATGCTTCCAAGGAGAAATATCTTTACCTCTAAACCACAAAGTTAATTAAGAATCCTTAGACAACAGACCCCATAACAAGGAGTAGGAGAAGCAGAAATAAAGATAGTCAATAGTAGGCAACCCGAGACACCTTACAAATTTAGGAGAGCAAGCAGTGCTCCAAGCACTCATGTGCAACTTTCTTTCCTTAATGTTACCAAATAATAAAAACCTAGAGCATAATCTGACAATATCTTTAAGAATGCACTCCATTGATTACTGATGGGTTCAAAATACTGAATGTCAACATCAATCGACAATGGATGGAAGATGATGGATGTCAGGGTTAGTAGGCAGTGAGGGATGGTTGATGTTAATGTAAGTTGGCAATGAGCTACGAGGAATAAATTAATTGTGTTATGGAATTCTCTATGAACTCCATTTTTTTAAAACGAAAATTTTTTCGCAAATATGTACATATAATATACATTAAAATTTTTTGGAATAATATTATGATTATGATCATTTCTGTCATAATCATGGAAGCTCAATTAAATGATCCAAAAAGATCATTTTTTATCATTTGGAAATTTCTTTACATCACAACGCTCTAATAAATTTTAAGTTGAGCAATCTTTGACTCTTGATTTGAACTTGATACGGTGTTTCTTTTGACTATAAGCTAACAAAATTTGGTGGAAATTTGACATTTAAAATGGCTTCCAAAATTTTCTAATTATATTTCTAAGTGTTTTATGATGCATTTTGATTCACTTTTAGATATTATTCATATCATTAGGTTCGTCTCATTGAACGAAATTACCTTAACCATAAATTTGTTTAAATTAGAGTTCAAATAATTGCAAATTATTTTTAAAATTTTTAACTCAAATACTCAAGAGTTTTTTAAATTTGACATTTATATGAAAATTCACATTTAGTTAGGTGACATAACTATCCTAATGAAATGTATCATGTTTCTAACAAAAACTTTGTCAAAATCTGTCAGTAATTTGTGTGTGATCTATTACGATTATTTTTCTACGGGAGCATAAGAAACCCTAGTTGCCTCTCCTTTAAATTATTTTAAAATTTTCCCTCTTCCCTTCTCCTCCTCCGGCCCTGTCGGAGGACCTCCTTTCCCTTTTGGCTCCTCTTGATGGAATCAAACTCCCTCTTGGGTTTCCATCCACTTCAATCTGGCCCTCAATCTCTCAAAACTACCTCCCCTCATCCCAATTCCTCATTTTCAGGCATCAATTAGAAGAACCTACTCTCCTCCCATAACCCCTCTAGCATTAATTTCATTCTTAACTTGATACATCCTAATGACCATTTTGTTTATTTCTCGACCAATGAAATAGCTAAAGGTGCGAAGGAGTGGAAGCTTTGTCTGTTTTGGTACTCCTTAGGTAGAAGGCCATTATATGAGGCTCTTCTTAGAGTTATAAAAAATTTGGCACCTAAAAAGTACTCCTTCCCTGGTTTCCATTTTGAATGGTTCTTTTTAATGTGTTTCTCCACTTTAGATGACTATGAAATAGTATGGTTTGGAGGGCCATGGTTACTATTGGGAATCCTTTTATTTTACAAAGTGGTCTCCTCTTTTTAGCCTGAAGAGGAGGATAAAAAATCCATGATCTACCTTTATATGTTGGAATCCTGAAGGTATCTGTAAGATTGCTAGTTTCATATGAAGTCCCTTGTGGTTGACAAAATCACCATTGAAAAGTCCCACCTCACTTTTTCCAAGGTTTGTGTCCAGGTTGATTGTAGGTCTAGTCTCTTGGGAGAGAGAAATTTATGTTGCCAAGAAAATCCAAACTCTTAAGATTCAATATGACTGGAAACCAAATCCTTGTGAATCCTATGGCTCCTTTGCCCAAACTTAAACTTTTTATCATCTTAAATCGCCTTCTAACGTCCCTAAGGAAGTCCCCCTAAGGCAACATTCCTAGAAAATCCCCAATCCTGATACTCGTCTTACCCATGAATCATCTTCTATACAACAGCATAATATTCATGTCCAAATACCACAACCTGACCTCTCCAAGCTTAATAATTCAAATCCTTGAGGTTCATCCCAGCCTAATTAGGTTGAGAACCATTTGGACCCTGCCCAATAGGAGGACTTAGCCACCTCCCCTTTCAATGATTCTGGTACTATCCCTGATTTAAATTCAACAATGGTGACCCTCAACCCCCCTTTGTTCCCCCACCTAGAGGGGTGACTTAGTTACAAATGGCTAAAAATTTTGAATTATTGAACCAAGAAGCCCAAAACATCACCTCCTATGATTTTAGTCCCCATCATCCAGCCCAAATTATTATTAACACCATATCAAAAGGGACTAAGGAGGCCTCTAACCAAGCCTCTAAAACTTAATGAACCAACCTAACTTATATGTGTAGAATGTCAGGGGCTTTAACAACCTGGATAAATTTTGTTGTGTAAAAATTTATCCCTTACTCATGCCTTGACATTCTTTGTATTCTTGAAATAAAAATTCATCTTCATTATGTTGGGGATCCCTAATTTTTTTCCTTACACAAAGTTTTTAACACTAAAGATTATTGTAACAACTTTGAATTCTCTAGTCCTGGTCAGATATAGATTAAGTGGAACCATCAGCACTTTTCTTTCAATTCTATTTGAAAATATAGTCAACAGATTCAAGGGGAAGTGGTCTGGCGGCTCTTTTCTATTCAATATTTCAGTAGTTTATGTATCAAACTCTCATGGTGAATGTGAATTACTATGGAAACATCTTATCAAGATTGGAGAATATCTCTCATCCTTGGACTATACTTGGTGATTTTATTTGTTGTAGGTTTTCTAATGAGAAAAAAGGTGGGAATGTTGTTACAGTTAGCAAACTTTGGCCTTTTAATAATATAATTCTCAATATTGGGATACAAGAATTGGCTTTTATAGGCAACTTTTTTACTTAATTTAATTAAAGGGATGATTACCCAATTCATATCAAATTGGATAGAATTCTGGTTAATCAATTATGGCTTAAAGATTTTCCCAATTCCTATTATAATGTAGTCAACCCCCTTTGCTCTAACCATTGTCCCCTCATCCAAAAATTTAATCAAACTTTGGCTATTAGACCTAGATTCATGTTGATTTTTGGGAAGTTTTGGTGTCTTCTTTTGAACAAGATTTGCATGGAAACCCTATTGAAATTTAGTGCTAAAGGTTATAGAAAATTAAACTTCAGACTAAAGCCAAACATTGGGCTTCTTCCCAGATACTTACATATAAGATATGAGACCTCCAACATTAACAGGAACACTATCTTTCTCCTATCTTATCCATCCCCAACAATCCATCTCTTAATCTGAGCCTCAAGGGAAATGATAAGCTTGCCTTATATTCTTCTTTCTCTATCTCTTGCATTATTCAGAGATCTAAAGTTAAGTGGTTCACACATGGGGAGGATGATTTAAAATTCTTATATGGGAAAATTAAGGTGAGAAATAATTTCAATTGCATTTAGCAAATCTCTACCACTAAAGGGGAATTTTTTTCTCTTCAAGAAATTAACTAAGCCTTTATCAACCACTTTAGGGGTTTATTTAACACAAATAATTATGTTATTAGAAACCTTCCACCATTCCTTTTGTGATTTATTATCCTAATTCATCTTATGCCTTCTTTGATAGTCATGTTACTGATGAAGAGATAAAATCTATCATATTTGCTAGGCCAAACTCCTCAACTCCTGATCTAAAGGGGTTTACATTTGACTTCTCAAAAAAAAAATGGAAATCATTAACTCCATTTCTTAAGCTATTTAGTATTCTTTTTGAACTTCCACCCTTCCAAAAAGAACATGGTTTTGGCCATTGCTCTAATCGTGAAAGGTCCCCATGCTACGCACATCAAGGATTTCAGGCCTATATCACTTTGTACCACTTTTTTATAAAATCATTGCCAAAATCCTAGCTTTTAGACTCAAATAGGTAACGACCCACATTATTCATCCCAATTAATCAAGTTTCCTACAAAAAATAATTGCTTTGGATAATGTTATCTCAGCGTTTAAAATCTTACCAAGATTTAATTATTTTGGGAGGACTAAACTCTTTGGTGCAAAGCTTGACATTTTTAAGGCCTTTGATACTGTCTCCTGCCTTTTTTTTTTTCGGGGGGGGGGGGGGGGGGGGGGGGACCTCGGAGGGGCCTACGCGTTAATTAAAAAAGAACCGATTACAAGATCCTTAAAGGGAACCTTCAGCTCGCTAATGCTCTGACATAGCTACAAAAGAAACAAAATAAAACCTATGAGCCGATAGTTCCCTATACTAACAGTTACAAAAAAACTTAATAACATCCTAGGGCGACCAGCAACCAGCACCCAAAAAAGGAAGATCATATAAAAAACTTTAAGCACAATCCTCCTGCAAAAAAATTCTTGCTTGCCCAAAAGGATCCAAGATTCATAGATCTTGCATAAAATAGACACTGCAAAAGAAAACCATACACAGCCAACAATAATAGAAAAAAAATATGTTGTAAACATTTAATAAGTTATACCAAAGAGAGGTGTAACTGTGCTAATAAAAAAGGTCTCACCCATGACCCTAATCCAAGAAAGACGAGAGGCCTCATTCCAGCCATACCAAGTCATAACCCAAATTAAGCTAGAAGTAAAAGTAATACAAATAAGGATAAATAACATCTGCCCCAAATGATAATGAGCCCCAGAAGAGTCATACAACCATAACAAGCCCATCCCATCCTAGTAAGCATGGATAGAATTAATGCAGCAAGAAATGTTCCCCATAAAAATGCTAACTGAGACCAAAATATTGTCAGGAAATAATAGCCACCCCAAGCGGATACAAACAACAAAAAATTGTAAAGTCATGGCAACCCAGAAAAAGAAACCACCCACATCCACAAAAGCATAAGATAAGACCAAGAGATGCCACAAATTGTCCAAATTGATAGCCCCCACAACCTTCAAATACCACAGCTATCTAAACAGAATATACAAACAACTACATAAGGAGAAAATAAATTAAAAGAGATCACATAATGAGGACAAAAAGGCTGAAAAGGAGAACAGCAAAACCAACAAAAGATCAGGGCCATTAGAGCTCAAGATTAGGTACCCATTGCAACCATCATGGAAAAACCCCCAATGCTGCTCAATTCTAAACCCAAAAACACTCAGACACATAAAATAGGAAGCCAAAGAGGTGAGTAAAAGAAAAGAACCACCATACTGGGCAAGACAACCATAATAGCAGCTGTAGCACAGAAACCAACCCAAGCAATGATACAACAGATAGTAAAAGAGATCTAAACTAAATCGAGTGTTGCCCAAAAAATCAAACAAAAGGCCCCAAGCATACCACCAATAAGGGTCAAAACAATCAGCCCTAGAAATGAGACGGACCAAGACCCAGTCAGTTAGCACAGCAAGAATAATATAGCCTACCAGCAAAATCATGCCAGGGAAAATAAGAGAAACAAATAGGGTAAATCAGGGTACGAAAGTTTCCAATCACTGAGGAAAGGCCAAAACGCCAAGCCTTCAACTAGAGACAAAGTTTAACTGAGCCCAGCATGAAAAGGAAGACAAACCAACAAAATTCGGACGTAAGGTAAACTCATTTTACCCAACCTAATCATGCCTTTCAAAGGATTAGGTAAATTGGAAACAGTAAAATCCGTAAGGCAGTCCAACCTACAACCCAAATTAGCTAACCAATCAACACAAGCATTACCTTCCCTAGAACATGCGAAATCTTAAAATTAACAAAAACTAGCAGCTGCTTGATATCTCTAATAAGATAGAAAGAATTCAGGTTGCATATACTATCCGACTGGTTCATAAGACAATTAATAGTAGAAGTGGTATCCACCTCAATCCAAATATTAGTAATACCAAGAGAAATATATAATTTAAGACCATTGAGAATAACATAAAGTTCAGCCATCAGCACATAACACTTATCTAAAGGGCCAGCAAAAGCCATGATCATGTCACCACAATCTTCTCTTATGTCTCCTGCCATTATCTCTTACATAGAATGATAGAAAAAGGGTTCCCTTATATTTTTGTGTCTTGGATCAAAGCGTGTATTCAAGAAGCGAATTTCTCTATTTGCATTAATGGTGGATTACATGGTTTTTCATTTCCTCCTTTGTGTCCAGACATGTTTGTCCAATTTCTCCTTATTCTATATTACTACTGATGCATTTTCTAACTTACTGGAAAGTTATGTTGGAAATTTAGCTTTTGAGGGGCTCTCCACTTATATGACATATTGATCTTTGGTAAGGCTAATATCTCTAAATGCTTACTCTCTAGCTAACAAACTTAAGAGTTTTGAGTATGCTACTGGTTTAAAGGTAATTCAAGATAATATAAATATTTGTTTTTCCAATGGAACAGTTAATGTTTTGGAAATTTGCAACATCTTAGAGTTTCCCTTGGAAGAGTGTAAATTTAAATATCCGGGCATCTTGATTTTTTTAAAAGGACTTCGGGCATCTAATTTTTAGTATTTTCTCTGAAAAATTTCATAAGTGTTAGATGGTTAGAAAGCCAAGTTACTCTCCTTTGCTGGCAAATTGCAGTTTATTCATTTTAGCATATGGAATTTAATTGCATTTTGGATTAGGGGCTCTATAATGCCAAAGAATTGCTGCAAATTTATTGATAAAATATGTGCAAGGTTTCTCTTTCTTGGTGACACCAAGGATAAAAAGCTGCAATTAATCTCCTAGACGAATACTTGTGTTTCTAAGCATTTTGGTGGCCTTGGGCTTCCTTCCATTTAGTCCATACCTTATGCTTATAATTGTTCTCTTATGTAGAGATGCCTTACATCGGATAACCTTTTGAGTCATTGGTTTAAGAATCACTACATATCCTTTTGGAAACCATCGATTGGGAACTTCTCTGTGCTTTGGAGACATCTTTGCAAGGTGGCTAATATGATTAAACCTTATTTTACTTGCCAAATTTCTTCCTGCAATAACCTTTCCTTATTTTGGGACCCTTGGTGCTATGGGAAAGCTTTTTTTGAGTTGTTTTCTTCGTCTTCTACCTCCCTTCCCCTTAATACTCATGTTTCTATTTAGATTTCTGGGAATTTTGAACTTGCCTCCATATCTTAGTGAATCTATCTCTTAAACTGTTCCCAACATTAATATTTCCTCCTCAGCGCCTGATGCTCCTTTTTGGGTAGGGAGTGATAATCCTAAGGTTAAGTCCTTTATTGAGGACTTCTATATGGATCTGGATAAATGTTGTTGGTTTAATTGTATTTAGCATAAGCATTTCTCTTTTTGATTCTCTTGTTATGCTTGGTTTATTACTCTGGCGGGTGGTTTAAAGATAACTGACCAATCAATTTGAAGGAATATATATACCTGTGCAGCCCAATTGCACTTTTGTCCATAACCACCCAAAATCTGTGTCCCATTTCTATTATGAATGTGATTTTATTAAGGCTTTGATTCCTTAGACTGGTGATTTCCTATGTAGGCTTTAATCCTGTTGCTTTTTCACTTATATTAAAGATTCCTCTATGGTGTCAAAGCTATAAAGAATATGTACTATTTGATTTCTTGCTCCCAGGTCTACTTTTTATGGCGTGAGAGAAATGGTAGAAGATTTGGGGGAACCTTCAATTGCTTAAATACTATTGTAATTATGATTAAAAGAGCTATTCATGAAAACAAAAACAAAAACAAAAATGGAAGAATTTTGCTAAGATTCAATCTTTTATTTCATAATGGCTCTTCTCTTTTCTGGTTACTTATATCTAATAATTTGCTATTTTATCGAGATCATGAATGATTTTGCTGAGTTCCTGATGGATTTCTATCCTTACTAGATATCTTTTTAGGTGGATAATAATAAGGCCTGGTTTCCACTCCCTTCTGTGGATTATTGCAATGTCCTACTTCTGTGGCTTCATGTTGATTTTTTTTTCTCCTACTCATTTAGCTAGAGACAACTCTGGATGGCCATCCTGTTTTGGCAATTGGGTTGTGGTTGCTTCAATGACAATTATAATGCATATTTTAGAATTCGCTTTGATGCCTCCCAAGTCCTGCATTTTTGCTGTTTATAATATTATATTATTTATCTTCTTCCATTTTCTTTGTTAACCTTGTGGTTATAGTTTTGATTTTTTTTGGCATTGTTAGTTTTCTTTGTTTTGGTTACAGCACATAAAATGTAATTTTTGCTTTTTTGGGTATACCTATAACTCTTTTCTATAGCTATGAAATGGATTAGTCACACCAACTTTACAAAAAAAAATAAAGTCAGTAATTTGTGATGTTGAAAACAAAACAGGCATTACTTTTATGGGTAATTCTTTCTTTTTTTAATTTCAAATTAGGTATTACATAAAACAACAACAACAACATCAAGCCTTTGTCCCACTACGTGGGGTCAGCTATATGAATCCTTTTTCTCCATTGTGTCCTATTAAAAGTCAAATTCTCATTTAAATCTAATAAAAAATATCTTTTCTAATATTTTCTAACCAAGTCTTTTTAGGTCTACCTCTACCTTTCTTAACATAAGTCAAATCTAATACCTCTACTTTCCTAACCAGGTAATCGAAAGGCCACCGCTTTATGTGACCAAACCATCTAAGGCGGCTCACTCTAATCTTATCTTCGATTGGAGCTACTCCAACCTTTTCATGTATATGCTCATTTCGTATTCTATCTCTAAGGGTAAAGCTACTCATCCACCTAAGCATCCTTATCTATGCAACACTTAACTTAGTATTATGCTTCTCTTTTAATGGCTAACATTCGGCACCATAAAGCATTGCAGGTCGCACCACCATCTTATAGAATTTTCCCTTAAGTTTGAGGGGGACTTTTCTATCACACAACAACCCCGATGCTTTTATCCCCATCTATTTCACCATCACTCTGAACAATAGATCCAAGATATCTAAAATGTGTACTCTTATCAATGACTTGATAGTCCAAAGTCACAATCCCCTCACTAGGTCTATTACTACTAAAATTACACTCCATATATTCCATTTTAGATCTACTCAAGCGAAAACCTTTAGACTCTAAGGTTGACCTCCATAATTAAAGTTTACCTTTAACTCCTCTCTAGTCTTATCAACAAGAAGAATATCATCAACAAAAAGCATACACCAAGGTACATCCTCTTGCAAATGTCTAGTGAGAACATCCATGACTAAAGCGACAAGATATGGGCTTAAGGCTGATCCTTGATGTAATCCAATTGAAATAGGAACCGCCTTGTGTTTGAACACAAGTATTTGCTCCTGCATACATATCTTTAATAATTTATATATAAGCATTATTAACTTTTTTTCTTTTCAAGAACTCTCCATAGCACTTCTCTAGGAACTTTATCATATGCTTTCTCTAAATAAATAAATATAATTTGTAGATCCTCCTTATTCTCTCTGTATTTCTCCATCAAACCTCTCAATAAATGTATGGCTTCTATAGTAGACCTACCCGGCATGAATCCAAATTGATTTTGAAAAACATTAATACCACTGTGGACCTCCGAAAGAAACAACGCCATGCAGGGGAAATGCAGACCTATGGACCTCCGAAAGGACACCGCCGTGCGGGGACAGAATGTAGAGGGTTACGACCGCACTATCCCGTAGGACAAAATGATCGCATGCCTCTGCACTCTTCACGAGCGGGCCAATGGGAGGGCAGATTAGATCATACATACCATTTACTATTGAGGATAGCGACTCTCACCTACGCACCTCGATGGGTAACAATATGCACGACCTGATCGAAAGACTGAGTTTCCCCCACCCAATACATCAGCTCGAGTGGGGTTTATTTGATGGTGAAATTTGGTTTCCCACGGGCGCAAGCCCCCGTGGTTAATTACATCATAAGCTATGGCCTGAGAAGACTCTCAATTAAGGATCCCATATTATACTTTCAAATGGGATTGGTTCATAGGGAGAAGACTAGGAAATCTACTCAAAGGGGAAGGAAATATTTGATTTGGCTTAGTCAACATACACGGCTCACATCAGCATCTGTCCTAAGTGGCCCCTTGAATTATGTTGGGTAAAAAATGCTAAGACAAATATAGTTAAAGTTTTATACTCATATTTAAATTAGTTTCTAATGTATTGCATGCTGATCGACTCGATTAAATGTTTGAAATATGAAGCAGTTATAAAAAAGGCTTTAAAAATAGGTTTTATCTTAAAGTGCACAAACTCCCCTTGATAGATCTACACCCTCATAGGCCAGGTGGTCTGCCAAAACCTGCAGGCGGGGAGCAGCCTAACAAATGGAAAGAACAATGCAGCAAGCATGCTATGCAAACTCCCAGCGGTTCCGGGCTTACTTCTTTAGAGCGTTAGAGTTTCTATGTTATCTTAAAAATTTTAATTATGTTTAAGCAAAAAAATTTTGGGCGTACCCTCACGAGCCTCCGATCGGATTCAGGCTAAAATAAAAGCGGCACACAAACGCCAAGAAACTAAGAAAAAGCAAGCAACCCTATATCGCAATCATCATCAAATCATCCACAGCATAATTAAACCAAATAAATAAAATAATATCCATAGGAAAGTGCCTTTTAATATTACAACCAAGAATTACATAAATTAAAAGTCACCGGGCACCATTGACAATAAATCCAAATTTCTAATCCTAATACAAAGGCAAGTCTTAAAAGCAAGGCATTTCTGCTTCAAGTCTTCGTCTTTAAATCTTCTATGGATCACCTCCATTCGATTTTTGTAGGGTTCATCCTTTAGAAGAGTACCCAAATGAATAAGAAATTCCCTGTGGAGGGGCCTTTCTTTTTCTCTTTGGGTACCTAATATTTGAAATGCCCCACTTTTGAAGACTTTTACAACTCAATACTTTTAAACAAATTATATAAGAATAAAAAAAATAAAAATGTAGACTCTCCTGCAGGATTATCCTAAGCATTTAAATATAAAACAATTCCAAACATTTATATATATACAGAAAAATAAACACACTTGACCATATTCTTATTTATTTGGGGGCTAAACAGCAAAAGCACCTGTAGCATTTATTATAATTATTAAGTTAGCCCCCTTCTATCTTAAATGTCCTGCATGAGCATGGCCACCTGCATAAGATTGAAATAGCAAATAAATCATCTCTAACCTAGGAATAATTTACTGCACAATCAGTCACATCACAGAGTGTATAGATTAAATAAACATACATATCAATCAATTTTTCACTCCCAACATACTCGGCACACAACAGAAAAGTAAACACCGGCCTAGCCTAGAGTTAGAAGTGGTGCCATAAGAAATAATTCTATGTGTATATGAAAGGCTGTGTGGCTTGGATATGTCCTATGTAGGTAGTTTAGTTAAAGTTACTTTGTGTCCGAGTTCGTTGGAGGTCCAAAAGGGAAGTTTAGATTGAGCTTTAAATATCAGTAGATTAGGATCCATTTTAGTTAATTAAGTTGGTTGATCAGTTTTAATGCGTAGGGTAATGTTCTTTGAAATTTAAATTGCATTAGCAAGTTTTAGGAGGTCCGGGGTCACCCTATTCACTAAGTTGGTGGGGGTCCAAAAGATGACTTTTAGAAATAGGTTAGGTTTTAGAGTTCTAGCATTTTTATAAAATATTAAACCTTTTAAGGAGTAATTAGACCTTGAGTTTGTTGGATTTAGAGTTTCCTACACTAAGTTATGATTTTTCGAAGTTCGGACCCTAGTTATTAAACTACGGTTGACCAAGGAGTTGATTTTTTAAATCAGGTTGATTTTTGAGAAGTTCATATTTTTAACAAATACTAGGTTTCAATTAGAGTTGAATACCTTTTAGTTTACCCAATTTGGATTTTTTTAGATTTAGTTATGATTTTTTAAAGTTAGGGCATTTAAAGGTCTTTTAGGTTCGAGTTAAGTTTATTTTTCAATTTTATAACTCCTTAAATTTAAGTTTATTTTAATAAATTTTATTTAGTTAATAATTAATTAAGGGGTGATAAATTGATTAGTTAGATTTAATTCAAGTTCACATTCAAATTTTATCTCCTAGTGATTATGTATATTGGTTATAATTTGATTGAGAGTTGAGCGTTTGAATTTATTTGATTTAGATTATAATTGGTTTTATTGCTTTATTAATCAATTAAGGGAAACTAACCTTAGGATAACGTGTCACTAAATTTTCTATATTTAGTGTTTCTATCCTAAGAGAGCATGCATTCTAAGTCTAAGTTTTCTATGACTCAATCCTTAATTTTTGTCCTTAAGTGTCACTAGTGTTGTAGGAGATTAAAAGAAGTTTGTTTCTAACCCTTTAGACATTCGCACATGTGTAACTGGGTTCAAGGATCTATAATAAAATAAGATAAGAAAATAATATAAAAATTGAAGTTTTTACAGGGTCCTAAAGGTAGGAGAACGTACACGCAAGAAGGCTCCCTGCAGGCTGTCTAAGTTTTAAGAAAACTTACTACATCGGGGGCTACGACCTGGTGGTATCGCCCGTAGCGCCCCCATAAGAATGAATGGGGGCGACTAATGCTCGGATTCGATTGTCCAAGCTCCTTCGTCTATGCTCCAGTTGCTCCTTGCCTTTTTCCCTCCCAAGAGTACCTCGCAAAGAACACATAAAAGAAAGGGAGGGGGGTGTTAGAGCACATTAATAATTAATAATTAAAATAAAATATAATAAAAATACCAACGTACCTTTTTTTAGGCTTGGATACCGGTTGAGCCACTCGCCTTTCTGAATCTCTTCACTTTATAAGCATTTCATCTGAAGGAACAAATAAAAGTAGCAGAAAGGGAAGGGGAAAGAAGTAACGAGAAAGAGGGAGAAAAGGAGCTATGTCTTTCTTTCTAACCACTTTCCAAAAATTCTTTCAACAAACTTACTTACCAACACATTTCATTCCCATCAACACTAACAAGAAGTGTTTCAAGCAACTATGCTTCACTTATATAAAGAGCCACTTCAACACTAAGTATGACTTCTTCATGGCTAAATATGTTTTCAAGCCCATTTGCTTATTCCCATCCAACATTCAACCCAAGCGCAAAAGAGACAGAGAAGGTTAGATGCAATTTTCCTTCCTTCTAATATCCGAGAAAATGCTTTCAACCAACACGAAGCAAAATTAGATTTAACTCAAATTTGGAGTATAAAACAAGTAAAAGTATACATCTAATCCATCTCCAAAATAGTTTGGAGTACTAAACCAGTGAAAAACTGCATGCAACCCATCTCAAAAATCAGTTTGGAACATGAGACTAGTGGAAAACTACATACAAAACATCTCCAAAATCAGTTTGGAGTATAAAACAAGAGAAAAACTACATATAATCCATCTCAAAAATCAGTTTGGAATATAAGACTAGTGAAAAACTGCATATAACCCACCTCAAAAACAATTTGGAACATGAAAATAGTGAAAATCTGCACACGACTCCTCTCCAAAATAATTTGGAACATGAAAAACAGTGAAAATCTGCACACGACTCCTCTCTAAAACAATTTGGAACATGAAAAACAGTGAAAATTTGCACACAACTCCTCTCCAAAGTAGTTTGGAGCACAAAATAGTGAAAATTTGCACTTATTTTGTTTCCAACCTGATTTTCGACCCGTTCGAAATTTCGGGTCAGGTTCGGGTTGACCCGAAAACCCAATTTTGACCCGATTTTGACCCAGCATCTGGCCAGCTCCCGAAGAAGCGAATGAAAGGGAGAAAGTTTCTTTCACAGAGAGCGAAGTAGCGAACTCCCCTTGTTTCTTCCCATCAAAATGTTGTAACTTCCGATCTGAATGGAAGGAAACGTCATCCAAGGAGCAAAGTCAAACTCGAACAGCGCACGAAGGGGAGAAAGTTTCCTTCACAGCAAGCGACCGTCGTTGCTTCCGATCAAAATGTTGTAACTTCCGATCTGAAGGGAAGGGAACATCGTCCAAGTAGCGAAGTCAAACAACAGACACCATACGAAAGGGAGAAGGTTTCCTTTACAGCGAGCGATCGTCATTGCTTCTGATCAAAATGTTGTAGCTTCCGATCCGAAGGGAACGGAATGTCGTCCAAGGAGCGAAGTAGAACAACACATAAAAGGGAGAAAGTTTCCTTCACAGCAAGCGACCATCATTGCTTCGGATCAAAATGTTGTAACTTCTAATCCGAAGGGAAGGGAACGTCGTCCAAGGAGCGAAGTCGAACAACACATGAAAGGGAGAAAGTTTCCTTCACAGCGAGCGATCGTCCTAGCTTCCAATCACATGAAGTGACGAAGATAGAGCAGATTATAAGGGTCGGGTTCGGGTTGACCCGAACCCGAAGCGGGTCGGGTTTGGGTCTGAGAAACCGACCAGTTTATAAAATCGGGTCAGGTCAAACAATCCCTGGTCAGTTTCGGGTTGGACCCGAACTCGACCTGTGACCAGATTTTGACATCCCTACCCTTAATTCTTTCAAGCAGGAGAAAACGGTTAACGTGTAATCCAGAAACCAAGAAAAATAACCAACCGAATTTCCAAAGTTCTCTTTCATATACCAAATATACACAATATCAAAGTTTACATATGTTTGTGACACTTCCAATGTTGCCAAAATTTATTACATGCTAGAGCACAACTTTGAGTGTGAGTCTTTCTAAGTATAAAGTTTCAATAATCATGCTCGTATCAACGTGATCACGAAGAACCTTCACCCAATAATATAAAACAAAGTGATATGCCTCGCAGTTGAAATATAAAATAGATGGGATCATTTAGCATGTTTATAAGCCCACTCTCCATGTGACAACAAGAAGTGAACAAAACGACATTAAAGAACAAATGCACTTCATGCACCAAATCTGTTTCGATACAACCTAACAACATTGCACATAGTTTAGGATTATCACATCCAATCTAACAAAATCCAAGGAAATGAGTGATGAAAACCAAAGATTAGTTCACTTCCACATGTAGAAATTTTTTTAATTTTCCTATATATCTCTCTCTCATTTATGAAAATCAAAGATTAGTTCACTTCCACATGAAAATACAGAGAGGAGCAATACTTAATGAACTGCTCTCTTCTCATTTATGAAAATCAAAGATTAGTTCACTTCCACATGAAAATACAGAGAGGAACAATACTTAATAAATTGCTCTCTTCTCATTTCTGAAAATCAAAGATTAATTCACTTCCGCATGAAAATATAGAGAGGAACAATACTTAATGAACCGCTCTCTTCTCATTTCTGAAAATCAAAGATTAGTTCACTTCCACATGAAAATACAAAGAGGAACAATACTTAATGAACTGCTCTCTTCTCGTTTCTAAGCATAAGAGAAATGAAAATAACATATTTGTTTTCCCTTACCTCTCAAAAAAAAAAATTTCCTGAAAAAAGGATTTTTGTGGCCCTTTCAACGCTCTCTGGTTTAATCCGGTTATAGTAATTAAGGTGTGAAAAAGGCAGTAGAAAATTTCATATAAAATGAGGCAACTGATAGAATGTGCGCCCAACCTTGCAATAATATGACATAGACTCCGATAGAGGTGTATGAACCATTATTGCTAAGTATACATATAACATTTAGGCGTGCTCATGAATCCAAACTTCTCCCTAACGCAATCATAGCTAAACATCACATAGCATCCAAATGAAGAATATGCTCATAAAGAGGAAAGAAACACATGCCTTATGTGAAATAAATTATGGAAATTGTTCAGTGCGCATATAGGAGAAATCACGAGCCATTATCATCTTCTTTTCAAATAAGAGATCTAAGAAAGCAGAAGTATTCTCTTTGGAGATGCATATAGACCTTGACATGCTTGATTTTTGATCTTTTTTTTTTAATGAAATAAGAAGAAGAAAAAGGGGATTGAGGAGAAGGAGAAGTGTAAGAAGAAAAAGAAGAGAAGAAGAAGAATAATAATAAGAAAGATGACAAGAGGTATACAAGCTTAGGAGAGGTTCAGCTTGGGCAAGAGGGCAGCTTCTCACGCGAGAAAGAGGAAGAGGCGAGGGAGCTGGGTGTTATGCGAATACTTGGCTTGTGCGAACTACACAGAGGGAGAGGGAGTCGGAGGGGGAGATTTGTGAATGAGAGAGCTGGAGTCGGCCTGGGCTTCCACGTGAACAGGAGTCGAGAGAGAGCGTGAGGGAGCTGAAATGCGAAGGAGATCTCCCCGCCTGGGAGCTTTCACCTGGGGTAAATACACGTTCATGTCGAGAAAGGAAGCTCCCCCCACTAATTTCTCCATTTCGCTTTGGCTTTTGAAATCCTGTGATACATGCTCGCTGCAAACCGCGAAAATTTTCTGAACAGCCCGATTTCAAATGAATCGCGGATTCCATTTAACTGTAACCGTCGATGTGATTTCTTGATTTAGGAACACATTGAACCTATGAGAAAGTTAATTATACTTTAACTTTGATCTGATCTGGCTCAGTTCAGGTCAATTTGATTTGATCAAATTAACATAATTAAATTCAAATAAAATGACGACTTGAATCATATCAAACTCGACGTGGCAAAGGCGGACTAATCAGGCTTAATCGAACACGATCGAGTTTAAATCGACTCAATTCGAGCTGACTCGAGCTCAAATTGGACTCAATGGAGCTTGATTAAATCAGTCAAAGACCTCCGAGGGTACTTGAATTAAAATCGAGGTCAACAATCACATCATAACCTACACTCCATAACTTGCTCCCATAGTTTTAAAGTATGACACATTAATTTAATTCCTCTATAATTTTCACAATCTTCTGCATCACCTTTATTCTTAAAAATAGGAATTAACACACTCATTCTGCACTCATCTGGTATCTTTTTAGTCTTCAAAATAGTATTAAAAAGTTTAGTAAGCCATGAAATTCCTTCATCTCCTAAGCATTTCCATACCTCTATTGGAATATCATCAGCTCCATCAGCTTTTTCACCCTTCATTTTCTTTAAAGCATCTCTAACTTTAGTTTTACTAATACACCAATAAAAATATAAATCTTTATTTTCATTTAGGGTGCTAAGGTCTCTAAAGTCAATCGTATTTTCACATTCTTCATTAAAAAGTTTAGCAAAATATCTTATCCACCTTTGTTGAATATCATCTTCTAAGTTAAGTACTTTTTGATATTCATCCTTAATACACTTCAGTTGAACTAAATCCTTACTACTCATATCTCTTTGTTTGGCTAACTTATACATATATCTTTCTCTCTCCTTAGTATCTAAGCTATTATATAAATCATTAAAAGCTAAGATCTTTGCATCGCATATTACTTTCCTAGATTCATTACGTGCCTCTTTATATCTTTCCCAATTATCAGAAGTTTTACATTTAAACCAATTATTATAACAAATTTTCTTTTTTTTTAATATTTCCTTGTACATTTGGATTTCACCACCAATTATTTTTATTATTAGGAGCTTTTCCCTTTGATACTCTAAGCACATCTTTTGCAATATTCTTAATACCACTAGCCACATTTTCCCACATAACATTAACATCCTTATGCACAAATAAAATCTTAAGATCTAAAATTGTACTCTTAAAAATATTTTTGTTAATATTCTTTAAATGCCCCCATCTAATCCTAGAATATCGTTTAACTTTATTTTTTATTTTCAACCCATTTATCTTAAAGTCCAAAACTAATAATTGATGTTGGATACATAAATTTTCACTCGGAATAACTTAACAATCTTTGCAATCTAAACGATTTAATTTTCTTATAAGAAAATAATCAATCCGAGTTGTATTATATCCATTTTTATAAGTAATGATATGCTCATCTCTTTTCTTAAATAATGTATTAGCAATTAAAAAATCATAAGCTAAAGAAAAATCTAATATGGTCTTACCACCTTCATTTGTCGTTTCAAACATATGGCCATCATGAATGCTTTTAAAAATCATCTACCTCTCTACCAACATGTCCATTTAAATCTCCTCCAATAAAATTTTTTTCTTCAAGAGGTATCTTTTGTATTAATTCTTCTAAGTCATTCCAAAATTTTAATTTTGAACCTATATCCAAACCTACTTGAGGAGCATAAGCACTTATAATATTAACAATCTTAGTATCAATAATAAACTTTAAAGCTATAATCCTATCTCCAATTCTATTAATTTTTATAATATTATCCTTCAAATTCTTATCTATAATCACACCTACACCCTTTCTAGAATGACTCCTCCCTGAATACCATAGTTTAAATCCTAAACTATCAATTTCCTTAGCCTTCTCTCCTACTCACTTAGTTTCCTAAATGCATAGACTATTTATCTTCCTATGAATTATAATATCTATTAATTCTATTAATTTTCCTATAAGGGAACCTATATTCCAAGTTCCTATCCTAATTTTAGTTTTATGGACTAGCTTCTTTGCCCGCATTCATCCTTGATGAGGGGACCCTTGCTTATTTAACACTGCACCTGTGCGCCAGTGCAGCGGCCCTTGCACATTTGTTACTGTATTTAGGCTATATAGCGTGTCGCTTCTAGGGGACGCCCTAACATTAACATAATTTTTTAAAGGATTCATGTCATGATTATTTGACAAGTTTTACGTTGGTTGTTGACTACCTAATGCAACCCTCCACTTTTCTCATCCAGGACTTTGGACCTAGCAACGAAAGTGTTAAAATAGGTATTACATAAGCAAAAAAATTACACCACTTATAAATAAATATTTTGTAACAATAATGTCATATTCATTTAGTAATTTTATAATTGTTATGTAATCTATGCTTGGCAATCCTCATTGCATAAATACTCTCTCCACTATATCAGTATTAATTGATAACGTTAATGTCAAGATAAAAAACTTATAAACTAGGAGATATACAAGATTCTTCTAAACCTTAATAATTTATTTTATAAGATCAACGGTGTTACTTAAAGATGATAACTTATGACTAGTACACATATTAATAATATTTGTGGATAATTGATATTCATGAGCCACAAGCTCAACTATAAAAAAATCTTATGGTAATAACTCTGCAAGTTGAACTAGTTTATTATTTGTTCACCTTTTTGTACTAAATGTTCACGAGTCTTGAACATACAGTTCATATTTAGAATATTAATTTTAAAAAATATTATTGCAAAAATATGATACTTCAACCAATAAAGAATCCATCCATTCTCTCCCATCATATACAATCATTGCTTAAATACTTGAACAAATTTTATTACATTCATGGTATCTTAATTTTTTTCTTGTAAATCTTATGATAAGTTATTTTTAATCTCTAAAATATCAATCATTACATGAGTTACTAAGATAAAGTCAAAAGACTAAACATCATCTATTAAAACACTAGCTTTAATTGACTATTGATCTTGTACTTAATATTTCTTGACAATTTCAAGCCCTTCAATTATAAAAAAGTATTTTTATTAGACTAAGATATGAAAATATGAACCCTAATAATTATCACCAACTTATTGTAAATTAATCTATTGGTTCAAGCCTCAACCACTACTTAAATCTCTAGTGGTAATATGCAGAACTATTTTATCATGCTAAATTAAGAGTATCATTTCTCTTTCAAGAAGCTTCAACAATATTCATAATTATTGAAGCAATCTCAAAAAGATACTTTTCCTACCAATGGTTTTTTACTACATTCACTAAGTTTAATTAGAGTAGTAAGAAAAGCAATAAACGTAGACTACATGTGGATTATCAATAAATATGAGTGTCCTCAAACCATGAAACTCCCCTCGCACATTAGATGTCCCATCATAGCCATGACCATGTATTATGTGTATTATCAATGAATGTTTTATAAATTCAGCATCGAGGGATATCATGAGTGCTACTACACTGGTTGATGAATCATTTTTAATATTAATGAATCTCTTAATAACTTGGCCCATCTTATCAACATATCTCATTGCAAAAACTTATTGCTCCTCGATTGATACATCTAAAAACTCATCTACTATAAAAAAGAAGTCGGAATCACCAATATCTTTCATGATGGAAATCAAGGTCTGAGCAGTTACAGCATTATAAATTTCTTTCTGAACCTTTAATGAAGTTAGCATCAACTTCATACTAAAATTAGATCTATAAGAAAACTGAGCCAAGCCGAGCATGTGCTTGTTCATGTTTGTGTTTATTTATTATCAGCTTGTTCATTTTCATTAGAGCTTGATTTGAGTTTTTCTGGTCATCTTCAAGCTTGGTTCGTTTATGTTAAAGGATGTTCATGTTCAGTTTATTTTATGCTTATAGAGCTTTAAACAAATGAGCCTTATCAAGCTATAAATGAGCTCTACTCGAGCCTACTAATAAACATGTTTGCAAATATTTTTAGTGATTATTTTGAACTACCAAACGAGCATGTTCACGAACATATATAGTGAGTGTTTTTGAGCTACCAAACGAGCATATTCGTGAACATATCTAGTAAGGGTTTTTGAACTATCAAACCAGTTATACATAAACACATCTGGTGAGTGTTTTTGAAGTGCAAAATGAGCTCGTTCATAAACAAATAAGATATAATTCTTCTTATATGCTTGTTCTATAAAGATTATACTATGCTAATATTACCTTAGCAGCTTCCACTAATGTCTTACTTTTCCTTTCATCTATTCCATTTTGCTGAGAGGTCCTAAGGGTAGAAAAATTATGTTCAATCTGAAATTCCATACAAAGTGATTCAAATCTCTCATTCTCAAATTCTCCACCATGATCACCATGAATTATGGAAACCTAAGGATAGAAAAATTATGTTCAATCTAAAATTCCATACAAAGTGATTCAAATCTCTCATTCTCAAATTCTCCACCATGATCACCATAAATTATGAAAATCATAACTCCTAGCTTCCTCTGAATCCAAGTGGTGAATACTTTCAATTAATCAAAAGACTCACTTTTATGTGCTATAAATCTAACCCAAGTGAATCTTGAGAAATCATTCAATATTATAAATCCAAAGCTTTTGCCATCTAAGTTGGATATACTAATGGGACTAAACAAATCCATATGCATGATTTCTAGTGGTTTAATGGTGGTAATATCCTTAATGGAAAGAAAAGATGACATAGTTTATTTTTTTAATTGGCAGGCATCATAGAGATGATCCTTAGAGATGTCTAGCTTGAGTATACCTCTAACTAGTTTTTTTGGGTAATCTTCTTAAGGATTTTTATACTTGCATGGCATAGTCACCTATACCATAGTCATGATTCTTTAATAATAATTTTAAAATGAAGATTATTTGAATTATCAATACAAGAAAGATTAAGCAAATAAACATTGTTTATCCTTTTTCTTTTTAAAACCATTTTTCACTTAAAGTAATCATGCATTTACTAGAAAGAAATTTGATATCAAAACCTTTATCATAAAGCTGCCTAATGCTAAGCAAATTATATTTTAAGCCATCAACTAAAAGTACATTTTTAATAATAAAGTTATTTGATTTTCCAATCATACCCGAGCCTATCACTTTTGTAGTGGTGTTGTCACCTAGTGTTACCTTGCCTCTGCTCTTGGCCTTCAACATTATATGCTACTTCATATCTCCCATCATACGCCTTAAGCAGCCGCTGTCCAGGTACCACATGCTCTCACTAAGCCTTTTATGAGAGCATCTCTATAAGTTTAATCAAAGGTTAGATTTAGGGGTGTCAATATTTGACACAACCCAAAAACTCAACCCAAACACAACCAAAAAATTCTAGGTTATGGTCAACCTGTTTCTAAAATGGGTTGGGTTCAGGTTTATCAAATAGACCCATTTCAAAAATCAGGTTGGGTTTGGTTTAACCCTAAAACCTGGGTCTAACCCGAAATGATTGCACCTGCTAGCGACGGACCACACCTTCCTGCGTCGGGTGCCTGCGTCACCTGCCCACGTGCCTGCGTAGCTTGCCAGGGTACCCGTTTCGCTTGCCCACATTTCACTTTCTCCTTCACATGTCTTTGTTGTTATGCTGTCATCGCCCACTACCACGTCGCACTCACATCGCTGTTGACCTCAATTTTTTTGTATGAGGTCATTAGGACCCAACCTAGACTCTAGGTTAATTCAGATCCTAGGATTAATTCCAATCCTAGATCAATCTATATCCCATACCAATCCAAATTCCAAATCAACTTAGACTCTAGGATCTTCCCAGATCCTATAATCCTTCTAGATTCTACCTTAGGATTTATCTAGACCCTAGGATTCTTCCAGACTCTAAATCCTAGGACCTTCCTAGACCCTAGTATTCTTTTAGACCCCAGACCCTAGGATTCTCTTAGACCCCAGACCTTAGGACTTCTAGACTCTAGGACACTCCTAAACTCTAGATCCTAGATCTACCCAGGTTCTAGATCTACCTAGGTCCTAAATCTACCTAGACTCTAGATCAATCCAGACCCTAGAATCAATCTAGATCATAAATCAATCCAGACCCCAGGTTTTAATTCAAACCTTAATCCAGACTTTAATCCTGACTTCAATCCAAATTAAAATTCAGATCTCAATTCAAACTTTAATCTTAACTTTAATCTAAACTTCAATCTAGATTTTAAACCCTTAATTTAATCACACCTCAATTAAATCTCCAATCAATCTTCAATCCAAATTTTACTTAAGCTCCAATCAATCTTTAAGTGAACCTTAATTAAACCTTAATCATATTTAATCTCTAGCCTAAAATCAATCAGTCAATTCTATAATTAAAACTTCAATCAAATATACATCCTTCAGTTCATCAAATTCTCATTCAGCTTTAATTACGTTCAATCAATTCAACATTTAGTTAGAATTTCAATCAACCTGCATATATTCAATCAATCCAATCCAATCAATCAAAAACTTCAATCATTTTCAATTCAAACAATCAATCAAAAGCTTATATCATCTTCAATCCAATCAATCATCCAGTTCCTAGTCAATCAAACTTTACTTAATCAATCAATCCTACATTCAATCAACATAACACTCAATCATTAAGTCAACTATCATCAGATCAATCAATCAAAATTATAGTCATTCTTAAGTCAATAATACATCACTTAGACTCCACCTCGGCAGTTTGACACGTTGACAAGTCAATACATCTCTTTGATTGGACTCAGGTGCATCCAACACATGAAAAGGATCCTACAGACATCCTAGACACAACCTGACCCGAACCCGTCTGCTGACATAACTCCTAGCTAAATCCAATGGCTCAAAGGAGCTCACCCAATCAACTTGAAGAACCCAACTTCTTGGCTTGGACTCAGACCAATCTAGCTCATCTAACATGACTTAAACACTTCTAGAAACTTCCTTAGAGCCAACCCGACTCAGCCCAGCTGCTGGCGTACTCCCTAGCTCAGCCAACCCCCTTAGTGGTCCCCATACGTGAGAAGGATGACTGCTCGTCCTTACCTGCCCAGCTCATTCCCTGATGCTTTAATGGCTAGGGACACTTGTCCCCTATCCCAACACTCCACCAAAAACATCTGGACCATCCAAGAGAGCTCCTGTAGTTTGAATAGGGTAAAAAGAGATGGAACTGATTATGAGAAGGGATCTCCTATTCCAGTCCATCTCCAGCCGCTCTGAGTGTTCGTTTTGAATCCACAGAGCTTCCTCTACACTTCCCTGATCATTTCCTGGCGTTTGGTAGCTGCCGATGACGAGATCAAGGGCAAACCATGGATAACTCCGTCTAAGCCATTTAAACTTTCTGTAAAAGCTTCCTCCGGACTTAAAATCTTCTACAAATCTAAGCATGGTCAATCTACATGCTCAACAATACTTGCATCATCCAAAACCATCAACTACATTGCGGTAAAACCTTAACCCTAGGCATTTACATAGGTTTTTAAATAACTTCATAGATATCGCATCAAATGCTTAGAAAATACTTCCCCATCACTCCTTAGATCCTTTATACCTCTGTCCAAAGTTTCAAATCATTTTGTTCATTATATTGAGAAAATGAAGCAAAGAATGACTCTAGGGTTTTTTGGGTTAATGAACGAATAAGACACTGCCATAGCCATTGGATCTATTCTTTTTAGATCAACGACTACGATTGAGTCAAATCTACGGTTGATTTCTTTTGCTTAAGACCGCGGGATGTTTGGATCTTCATCTAGACATATACTGATCATCCATTCAAATCGAGGGAGCTATTGTAGCCATCAGATCCTTCCAGATCGAGTTTGATCCTGTGGTTTGGTCTCCGTCGTTGGATATGTATGTTGTTAGATCCAACGGCTTGAAACCCTGCCGCGCTAGATAAGTAAGCTGACTCAGCTGATTGCCGCCTTTCATGTGGCCGAATCGATTGTCGGCGCGTGTCCAGTTAACGCTGCTGTTTGACCGGCCATTTAAAAAAACTACAAAAAATCTCTATAACTTCAAGAATTCATAAGAATTTCATTTCTTATCCATTGTTAGAGTTCTTGGGCTTGTTTTGTTCATATTTTCATCTACTTTATTTTAAAAATAAAATAAAATTATTTTGGTTAATATTTTATTATTTATTTCAATTATTCAAAAAAATATATTTTATTTTTAAATAAAAATACTCTTTTAATCTGAATTTTGGCAGAGGTATTATACGGCTTAAGCTTGATCTTCCTTAATTTTTCTAAGCCTATTTGATGTATATATTATTAGTTTATGAATTGCAAAAATCTAAGTCAAAGTTGACCTAGGCTTTTGGAAATTCATAACTAATTCAATCTTAATCTAATAATTGCGTGTTAGAGCTCTATGGGATTGGTGAGAGGTTCTCTCTCACTTAAAAATGAATTTAGATTGTGATTATGCATGATTTGAGAAAGATTAGCTTTTAATGATATATTGATTTATTTACATAAGTATCAAACCATGTATGATTTTGACTTCAAATTGAATTAAGATTTTAAGGATGTTCTTTACATCCCCAAATCTCCTTAATTCAATTTGATGTATCCAATCTCTCATAGTTAAATATTTAAGTTCATAGGTCATGATGTGGCCTATAACTTCAATAGTTTGCTATAAATAATTCCATAGAACAATAGGACACCTTATTCTATTTATGATTGATTGCTTTGGTGTGATTGTAACATGTGTATCAAAGGGTTAGTGAATAATGATTTAAATCCTATAACCTAATGACACTTAGGAACAAAAATAGGATTGTATCTTAGTCAATTTATTCAAATCTAGGATGAACTACATACCATTCCTTTTGGAATGAAACCTAAACATAGAAAACTAGTGTCATAACCTTTTAATCCAATATACATTGATTTAACATTAATTGATCTTTAAATAACTATTAGATTTAGTTAATTCTTTATTAATGAATTACATCAATAATTTTTCACAAGTTAAATAAAACCCATACAAATTTAAAGTCAACCTCAATTATTTCAAATCAATCTAAAATCACACCTACAATATTTCAAAATAAAAATCAAAACCTAAACTTCATTAAACTCTAATTAACCCTTAATCATACATTGAGTAAACAAATAATAATAATTCAAATAATATTTGTTAAAATTCAAGATTAACTCTAATCAATTCTAAATTAAGCTCAAAACCAATAAAAAAAATGCAAGATTAAAATCCATTAAGTATTGATCAATCCTTAATTACTGTTAATTAAACACTAATTAAATAAATACCTTAAAATTCATTATAATTCAAATAAAAATTAAATAATATCAAAGATATAAAATAAATTCAATTAAAATCAAATAAAAATAAAAAATATATTAAATTCAATTTTAAATATTTTTCTAATTAAAAATTTAATTAATAATCCATTAATTAAATAATCCCATTAATAATTAATTAATTATAATAATTAGGATACACCACCTTTTGACTTGAAACTCAAACCACTTGAACTTAGTGACGTGCTCAACCTTAAGAAAAATCCTCACTAATATTTGAGACCATTAAGCCCCTTGATTAATTTTCTTAAGATAAAACCTCTAATTAACCTTTAAAAATTCCATAAAATTTAATAAATCAAATTTAAATCCAAAAATTATAAATAATATCTCTAACTGACCAAAATTAAATGCTCAACATATAAAAAATAAAATTAACTAGATTTGACTTCAGATTTAAGCTTAATTTAATTTTAATTGAAATTCAATATTTGATTAATTTAATTAATTAAAAATAATTAAAAATTCCAAAAAATTCTCAAACACTTGATAATCCCTCCTTGGATCATTTGTAATCTTTGAAGGTGATTTCAAAAAGTTTGGAATTCATTTGGATTCAAATTATAAAAAACCCCTTAATTAAGTTAATTAAATAATTCAATTAATTCATCAAAACTTTGAAAATTCATAACTAATTCAAGAAAACTCCAAATCAATTAAAATAAAAGACATTCAACTCATATTAAGGTCTAATATTTATCAAAAATATCAAATTTTTAGAAATCATTCAAATTTGAAAAAGTCAACTTTTGGTCAAACTTAATTCAAAATCAAGTCAAAACTTCAAACCTTCACAATAAAATATAGAAAAATCTAAATCCTGCATAATTAAAGTCTAAATGATTATATTAAGGTATAGTATTTTATAAAAATATTAACATTTTAGAAATAACTCTCAAATAAAAAAAATTAACTTTTGACCCCTTAATTAATTGATTAAAATAATCCAAAAAATTTTAAAATTTAATAATTGATTTCAAATTCCAGAAAATGTTAAATTGATGTTTAAAACACTCAATTAACCCCTTAATATATAATAACCACTCTTAAAAAGAATTTTAGGCTGGACTACTCTGGGCTGTGAGGCTATGTGTCCTAAGGAGGCTTTATTCCTCGAGCCTGGTGGCACAACGCCACGAATGGATTCAAAGAAGTGTAAAACTTTAATTCTAATTGATTAATGATTATTTAACTAAATTTAAAATCCTTAATTCAAGTACATTAACCCGGTTTATAGGCTGGACTATTCCGGGCTATAGGGCTACGTGTCCTAACGAGGCTTTTTTTCTCGAGCCTGGTGGCAAAACGCCATAAATCGATTAATGGTAAATTTAAATACATTTAAATCTTAAAATTAGCAACCAATCAACTTTAATTAAAATTTAATTGACTTTTAAATTTTAGTCAAATCAAATTACTTAACTATACCGGGTACCACTGGTAACCCATGCCTACGAGATTATTAAATTAGCCCCAAGGAAGGTGAAATAAACTTCATGGCCTCAATGAGTAACAAAGGTGGTATTCATTCAACAATTTTAAATATATTCTAAAATTTTAAATTATTAATATTTAAACTTTAATTAAAAAAATTCTCTTAAGCCTTTCAACCAACCAGAACATCAAACAACTTTAACTAATTGCCATACTTAGGATATATCCAAATCACACAGCCTACCTCACACACTTTAGATGATTTACTAGGATAACTAACTCTAGTCTTAGGTTAGACTGGTGTTTACCTTTCTGCTACTCGTGTGTGCCAGATTTTTTATGATTTTCACTGCATGCTGGTTGCTAGATTTAAGTAATTAATATTGATGTGATTATTTATTTAATTTCTACACTCTATGATGTGATTGATTGTGCGTTAGATTTACTCCTAGGTTAGGGATGATTTGTATTAATTCAATCTTATGTAGGTGGCCATGCTCATACAGGGCATTAATTAAAGCGGGCAAATAATAAAGCTTTAAATTGATAATATTTTATGCAGGCGCTCCAGAATGCTAAGACCCATTTAAAATTAAAAGAGCATGGCCAAGTATGGCTGGTTTGAGTATTTTAAATTTCAAATATGTAACTACTTGGGATGTTAAATAAACTGCTGATTATTAGGATAACCCTACAGGTTATTGAGTCTAAATTTTAAATTTTATTCAAATGCAATTTGATATGCATTAAGTTGTAAGTGTCAAGTGATTTGAGATGTGATGTAAACATCCAATTTGAAATTCAAAGAGGAAGGGACATCCCTTAGGGGAGAGTCCATCTCCATTTGGAGATCCAAATTAGGATAATCTTTTAAAATATCCAAAGAGAAAAGATAACACCCCTCACGAGGGGGAGTTTCTTTTCATTTGAATATCCAGACCCGACGATCCAAGAAGTTTGTAGAAGGACGAAGAAGTGAAGAACAAGAAGACCCACTCTCAAAGTTACTTGAGTCTTAGGAGTAGAATTTGGATTATAGTCAATGGTACCCGGCCACTTTACTTTTCTCGTAGACCCTAGGTTGTATAATTCAGTGGCACTTACCACATGGACTTTCAATTTGAGCATTAATTTAATTGATTTAATTATTTAATTGATTTAATTGATGTTTTATTTACGATATAGGATTGCATACTTTTAGTAGTTTTTTAGCGCTTCTTGCATGTCGATCTTTGTTTTAGCCTAGAACATGATCGGAGGCTCGTGAGGGTACGAATAAAACTTTTTTTCTACTTAAATAAAATTAAAATATTTAAGCTCACATAGTAACTCTAATGTTTTAATAAATAAGCTCAGGACCGCCGGGAGTTTTTATATGCATATTTGTTGCATCTTCGCTCCTTTTGTTAGGTACCTCCCCGCCTGCAGGTTTTAACAGACCATCTGGCCTATGAGGGTGCAGTTCTATCAAGGGGATCTGTGCACTTTAGGATAAAATTATTTTTAAACCTTTTTCAAAAATTACTTCATATAATTTTAAGCATTTAATCGAGTCAATTTGTATGCATTGCATTAGAAACTCATTTAAAAGTGTCTAAAATTTTAATTGCATTTCAAGCTTAAGCATTTCAGCCAACATAAGTTAAGGGGTCAATTAGGAATCTGCTCTAGATGTCGACCATATTCTCAAAAACTCAATCTTAAATAACATTCCTAACCACTCTACATTAAAGACTTGACTCATGATTTTGAAGCGTTTAGGTGGTTTAGCTGGCTCCCTAATCCAGGCCGGGGTAAGTCCAGATTTGTATTACATTAGTTAGGTTTCGGGTCACTGATTTTTAGTACCCAATTTAGACTTAGGTTCTGAGGCAGATTTTCAATCTTAATATCTCAACCTCTAGGAATTTAATCCCAACCTTCTAATAAAATTGATAACTCAAATGTTAAATCTCATTCAATCAAATTCGAGCCCAATACTTAGGATAGGCTGGGGTGTTTCTAAAGTAATTCAAAACCTCAAGACACCTCCTATCCTTCTTCTTGTGACTCCAGAAATAATTGTTCAACCTTGAACAAATCCTTATTGAAATTCCAATACTTACTTTATTTGACATCAAGCTTTGAAAATCTTAAATAAAATTTGTATCGCTATTTCAATCGAGAGTATTCGTAGGAAATTTCTAGTTTCTTACGATATAATTAACTATGAGGGCTTGCACTCGTAGGAGATTTAGAAACCCAGATTTCATTCTCAAAATCAAGTTTTTAAAATCTCAATTAATTATCTTTGGGAAAATCAAGCTCATTATCATCATTTTTAAATGATCAATAGTGATTAATAACTTCTTTCCATAGAGAGATACATCAATTACTATTATAATTTTGATTATAAAATCAATGATCTTCTTATCCAAATTATTGTAATTAAATATCTAATTGAACGATCATTTTAACCCTTCGGGGTCATATGTAGTTCTTTCTCAAATTTGACTATAATAGTTAGGATAAACTCAAATTCTGATATTTGAACCTATTAGGGAATGATATCTTTGCCTCACGAGGTAATGTATCATTCATGATGATGTGTTAAATTTTAAAATTAAACTTTTTCAAAGAAAATTAAATCTTTTTGAAAACTATATACTTTTTCAACCAAATAATCACCCACTGCCTCGTTGCCTGCTTACAGGATTTAACTGAATAGGTGCTTTATTAGAGGGCTTATGATGCCGCTACCGGTGACTTACGGGTTGAGTCGGGTTGACCCAAACCTAAAGCGGGTTGAGTTCACATCCAAAAAATTAACCCATTTGTAAAAATGGGTCGAGTTTTGGCTGACCCGAATAGAGTCGGGTCAATTTTGGGTTCGACCCTGACCTGACCCGTGACCTGAAATTGACACCCTAGTTAGATTTGGGAACCCAAGTAAGTTTGAGTTCTTCCTTATACTTTAATAAATGTATGGAATGCATGCTATGATGTGATGCTAATGATTTGGGCCTCAATTTTAAATATTTTCTATGGTATATAATGCAAATTCTAGTAATGTGTCCTACCATGCCAGAAGATTAACACCTAATCCTAAGAAATGGGTTCAGTAACCTATGTGGGGGATGGTGCTTTTTTCTAGGGATATATGATATATGCTGTGACTCAGGATATGGCTTATGTGCTAGTGTAGGTAGTTGTGTATTGTTTTGAAGTGTAAATATTTTCTTTTTAAAATATTTATTTGTATTTTTATAACTTGCAACTTCAAATTTTAATGCATGCTTTACTAGAGGATAGTTTCATTACAACTGCCTCTAATTTCTTAGATGCCTTTTATAACTAAATGTGCTTAGATTCCAAGGATTCATGTGACTAGCTTAATTCAATATGCTTCTTATTTAATTCATCAAATTCATCTAGTAGAGATGCATACTCCTTATCTAAAGTAGAATGTTCAGCTTTAAGATTATCATGGTCCTTAACTACAATTCCATGCTCCTTTTTCAAATTAGGAAATTCTATTATTAAATATGTATGCATTTTCTTCAGCTTCCTATATAAGTTATGATTTTTTTCAAAAATAGTAAATAATTCATCATAGAAAAGTTCACATACCTCATCCTCATTAGAGTTAATAATTGAGTTATTGGCCATTAAACATAAATTTGTTACCTCCTCTTTAGGTTGTTGCTCGAATGAGTCCAAAGTTGAGTCAGCCCAAAAGGCTTTGTACATCCTTTGCTTGCCCTTTTTAAAGTAGGACTTTCTTCACCCTTCTCCTTAATGGGTTAATTTTTGAGGTTGTGGAAATCAGAACTCAAGTGTCCTAGCTTCCTACACTCAAAATAAATAACATCAGATGAACTTTTATGAAATTTATCATTTTTACCTTTCCCTTCTCAAAACGATGCTTTGTTTCCACCTTAGGAAGCTTTTGAATTATCTCATCATCAGGACTATATCATCATCTTCATTAGATATAGAGCTGTTATTGTCTAAGTCACCAGCCTTCAGTGCACAGTCTTATCCTTTTATTGTCACATGTATCCTATAATCTTTGGCTCACATTTTACTCGTAAGTAAAGAGAGAGCCCACTAAATTATCAATAGAGTAAATATTTAAATCCTTTGATTCAAAAATAGCGGTGACTTTCACATCAAAGCTATCAGGCAAACAACAAAAAATTTTATTAGCCTTTGCTGAGTTTGATAATTCCCTTCCTAGAGCATGCAAATAAGTCACTATTTTTATAAACCTAATATACATATCAAAATCTTATTCGCTAGGTTTCATGCAGAAGAGTTCATATTCATGCAGTAAAAGGTTTAAACGGGATTGTTTGATTTTGTTGGTTTTTTTGTAAGTGATGCACAATCTATCCCAAATATCATTCCCAGTCGTACAAGTAGAACTCTCATGTAATCCTCATATTTAGGTGCACAAAAGAAATAGTTCAAGCATTTGGCTTTAAGTTGTACTAAGTCATATTCTTCTAAAGTCAATTTAGTGAAAGGAATATTAGTTTTAATCCCATTACCTATACGTGATGGTAAAGAATAATCAGATTGAATAATATGCAACATTCTAAAATTAATAGATTGTTAAAAGATTGACATTTTTATTTTAAATAAATTAAATTAAATATTATTGAATAATGATGGTTTAGTTATTGAATAACCCTTTGCATTATTCCTATTCCCAAAGAGTACCATGGATCTTTTCTCAAGGATTTTTAAATCACTAATTATGAGACTCGCTTTGATACCAATTAAAAGTTCAAATAAAGTTACTAAACCTAGTTGAACTGTCTGAGGTACACCAAGAGGGGGGTGAATTAGTGTTTTAAAATTTTCTTTCTCAAAATTACTTCTTTGAAAAAACTTAATATCAAATTCAAACATTTGTCTAAAGGTTAATCTAATAATGCAAAAGATAATGATATAAAAAATCAAATGTAAATTTTCTTTTATTTTGATTTTGTAGAAAATGCAAATATGAAAAATATTTTAGAGATAATTTTCTTTTGTTTTTTTTGTCATAAAAATTAATCCAAAATAATCATAATGCCTTCAACCCTGATTTACAAGAATATAGTGTGCATGAAATTAAAAATGCAAAAAGTAAAATGCATGAAGAAAATGAACAAGTACACCAAAAATTCTATAGTGGTTCAGTCAAAAATTTACTTACTCCCACTCCTCGGAGTCCTCCTCTCCGGGTATTGCACAAAACTTGTAGTGACACTCCTTTTTCTCCCATAATAAGAAGAAGCATTTACAAAATCTCTTCCACCAACTCGGTATTGCAGAGAACCAAAATCTATTTCACCCTCCTAGTGAGGCAAAGAACTTGAATCCCTTTCACCGTCTTGGTGAGGTAGAGTGCTGATGATCTTTAGCCTTGAAGACTCTCTCCTCGAAGCTTTCCTCAAGAACAATGAAGACACATGGAGGAGCTTAGGTAGAAGCTTTCTTGGAGCACCTGCGTGAAATCCCCTCTCACACTACTTCTCCCTCACACACAACTTCTCCCCCTTTCTCTCCAAACTCCATGATCTCTTAAGAAGATAAAGCCCTCACAAAGAACTCTCTTAGAATTTCCCAATAGCTAAATACTTATAAAAGCAAAATAAGAGTTGTTTAAATACAAGTATCCAAGAAAAACTCTGTTTCTTAATTCTGTCGTCATAGTTTGTATAGTACAATTTGATGATCATACAATACGATTAATTCAATCGACCCTTTAGTACTGTATGATGGCTATTTCCCTGTATGATCAGTTCAAAGGTTTTTAACTGATCACCCAGTATGATCATAGGGTTATACAGTATGATTAGTTCAATTTAATAATAGATCATCCTGGGCAATGATGGCAATTAAATATCGTTCTGGTTACCGCTTGATTTGTACAGTACAAACCACACGTGATATAGTATGATTATTCTAATGGACTAATCAGCTCATCCTGGATGATGCTTGGTGATTAATTTTCATCCTGGTCGCCACTCATTTCATACAGTATGAATCTCACATCGTCTAGTATGATCATTAATCACAATTAATTTTTGATTTGATTGCTTAATTTTAGGGATTAAATTAGACAAGATTGTTAAATATTGTACATGATTATTGGTATCGTACTATATGAATAGACCAACTTTTAATTTTTAAAATTTTTCCTAAAATATGATTGGTAGTAGTTTTTCCTGGTTAAATTAAAATTTTGCCTAAAATATGATTGGTGGCAGTGTTTCTTGGTTATAACTGATCATCCAATATAAAGTAGTGCCCATACTATATGATTAGTTATATTTCAAGATAATAATTTTTATTTAAATAAAATATTTAAATACTATTTCAATAGATCATATAGTATGATCAATTATCGTATAGTATGATTAATAGAAAAATTAAAATATTTTTATTTTCACTTTCATATGTGCGTGTGCATGACTGCTAAGCTAACATTCACCTTTTTTATTATATAAACTCAAGAAAAGAAAAAAATACAGACTCTTGCATACATCAATCCTACTCTACCCAGTCTTATGCCTTGATCCTTCGACTATGCTTGGTGTATATTTATACCTAAAATGTTAATGCACACCAAAAATATATACAATAATAATAAGTAGGAAAAACTAAGTAAATTCACTAATATTTGTAATAATTAAAATAAAGGCTTGGGCTCTCGAATTGTAACACAGTCCACCATTGCTAAACCGCTACCAAATCAATCTCTATCATCATGGCCCTCTCAACCAATTGAGAAAAATCTTTAATATCCTATGCCAATAATGACTGCCTTAAAACATCCTAGAGTCCCTCTAGAAATTAGCAACACTTCTCCTCAGAAGTACTAATGAACAACGGAGCATACCTGAAAAAGAAAAGTAAAATTAAACTCGTATTACATCACTGACATACTCTCTTGAATCAATCTCAAGAAAGAACTCTGTAGCTTTCTATTAGCAAACAGAGGTACAAACCATGTTTTGAGTGTCTTCATAAACTCCTCATAAGTAATTAGATATTTACACGACCTTAAAAATTCTCCTTTTACCAACCAAACCACCAGTGCTATGTTTCACCATCTAATAGAACTACAGCTAATGCAACTCTTCTTTTAGAAGTATAATGCATCTCATCTAGAGTCTTCTATATCCTTTTTAGCTAATCCTTAACTGCTCTAGGCTTAATGACACCTAAAAGTCTAGGAGGCTATAATATCATAAAATTTTATAAATACATGTCCATGTCATCAGAGCGAGTACAAGAAACCTATATATGAGTCTTTCCAATTGTGCTTTCAAACCTGTAATATGGGATACTACCTCAGAACTGATCACAGGAGTTGTACCCTGAACCTGAGTTATCTGATAAGAGATCTGACCATTGGTCATATTTAGATCTGGTTGAGATGGATTGATGATCTCAAAAATAATGAACACAGTTGTATGCGACACATGCATATGAAAATAAATAAAATGAGCACCCAAAACTATCCAGAAAGCATCTCACTCTTCTGTAGATTAAATCCTCTGGCTTTGCTACAATTTACGTCTCCAACTAATGCTCTGATACCAAAAAAGCTTGTCATAACTCATCTCGATATGACCCAAAATTGCACAAGTCATATCATGTTCAATTGTGACAAGACTTAAATCTCAAGATCTAGTTAGAGAAGTACTGAAATAAAACTTCTAATTTATACACCACACAAAGCCACTACTGAATATAAAAGTAAATGGTAATACTAATAAATCTCAAAATGAATTCCTATTTTTCATCCAAAAATACATATACAATTTGAGAAATCTGCAATAATGCTTGGCAATATACAACATAATAAAATAAAAGTTAAGCCTACAAAAAATTAAAACTAACCAAACTATACCTAAAGCACATATCGGTGCTTGCTATCTAAAATTACTCAGCTTGTGACTTACCCTTTCCCTAACTTGAAAATGAAAGTAAAAGTAGAAGTGAGCTAATACGTCTCAATAGATTATGACAGCCTAAAATAAAAATTAATAACTAAGATAAAAAATAAAAAAATATTGTGCTGTAATAATAAACTGAAGTACTATATGAAAGCTGAAACTGAAATATATATTAATATTGAATGCATTTAATTTACCAATGAACTATTCTAATATTAAAATATAAATAAATATCTTATAGAAATTTTCAAAATATCCCTTAGGCTCCAACATCATAATACATCTCATATCAGAATCCCACCTTAATTGAATAGTAGCTCCAACATAATAATAAATGTCATATCAGAATCTCACCATGGTAACTCCCAACTCTAGCATAACATCACAAGTCATATCAGAATCCCACCTCGGTAGCCCACAGGCTCCGGTATAATAGAATCCTGTATCGACAGTGCACTGACTCTGGTATAACAAAATCCCTCCTCGATAGTCCACTGACTCTAGCATAACAAAATCTTCTCACTTCCAGAATGTCATATTTCTTTCAATATTATACACATATTATTGCATTTCATTAAATAAATCATAATTTGACTAAATTTAGAAAGTGCCAAAATATCTTAATGGTAGGCAACAGACACTACTGAACAAAAATTCACTGTTTCAAAATATAATCAAATTACCAGAGATTTTATTTAATAATATTATGAAGCTTTAATTGAACTAAAATATTATTTTTAGAAGTCCAAATATATATTTGGATTGATAAAAATTGTTGCTTTTTTAAAATCACATGATAAAAATTTTCTAAAAAAATACTCAAATTTATAATCTCAATCTCTATAACATATAAAAAGTTACGCGATGAAAGTTTTACCAAATTAAAGTTATGCTATTTTTTAGATAATAGAAATACAAATTTGATCAAAAAAATTCTAAAAATATCAAATTATTGAAAATAAAAATATGCAAAACGTAACCCACCTCTAGACAAGCAAATTTTTTAACTGAGCTAATGGGCAAAAAATAGCTCTACGACCGTCAAACCTTAGCTTATCCTCTTCTCTATCCTCTCTTTTCTCTCATTTCACCAAATCTTTTCTGTGTTAACCGAAATGAGAAGGAAAACAAATGGAATTTAATAACTTATGTAAGTGGGATTAGATTTTATAATAAATTAATATAAGGGTATAAATATAATTTCAATTTTTAGCAAAAAAATCTATATAAATCTTTTTGTATCTTCAGATCTGGGAATCCAAAAATTATGGAAATATATTCATAAGTTGGCAAAGCATGTCTAGAAGACTATGATGAAATTAGTTTGCAAAATGGACACTTAACGGTCCCAGAAAATCCACTTGTATTAATATGTGTCAATTTTTTAAAGAATTACGACAATGCCAAAAAATTAGAGAAATTTTTTTTATAATTAGAGCATAAAAATATCTATGTTATGGTGAAGACGATTTACAACTTGGACTTATAATGACTCTTGAATAAATTTTTAGTTGTAGGTCAGATTTTATATATTTTTAAAAATTTTATATTTACAACAAAGTTTACCTTTCTTGAAGAGTTTGATCTAGAAACCTTCTAGAAGTTCCTCTCTATTCATCTCAGCTAAAAAATATGCTGTGAAAATGAAAAGAAAGTTGTGTAAGAAGGCTTTAAAACTTGTCTTCTACTAAGAAGTAGAAGTTCTCATTCTAGGTAGAGAAAAAAATAATAATAAATGCTTCTATTTGTAGACAAATATATAGTTCATAAGGTTTGGTCCATAAAGTTTGGAACACTAGCTTAGTCTCATGTGGTTGTAATAGAGATTGCTGGAATAGTGATGGATGGTGATGACACTACAACAATGACAATTAGGTGATATTAGTCAAGCAACAATAGTTAGGTGAGATTAGTAAAGCAACAACACTCAAGCGACGATAACCAATTGAAGATAGTTGAGTGATGGGGATTAGATGAAGCGGTTTGGTAACGGTAGTCTGGTAAAAATGATAAAAAATAATAGTCATGCGACAACAATAGAGTGATGGAGGTCTAATGACTAGTTGTCGGTTATGATTGCCAATTAAAAACCTAAGACCGAACTCTAGAGTTCTTTAGATCTTTAAACCTTCTCCAATTTCGGGTTAATGTCCTTTTTATGTCAAGAACGAGGTTTAATTATCATTTTCTAGAATGACATTTTAATAAATTGCTAAAATTTCAAAACAACCCATACGAGTACTCATGATGATTATTTGATTATAGATCATTATTTTGGCATTTAAGTGTCTTAATAGCATCATAATTAAGTGATCTTAGGCTCATTGAATTCCTCTTGTTGATACATTCATTTTGACTGCGCACACGTAAAGTTTAGAGATCATTTGATCTCATGAAGTTTCAACAATCCTTAGTACTTAATTTAGACTCATTTGGACTCGGGTTGGAATCTTTTTGGTGTCATTGGATCAGACTCGTTTTGTTGAGATATTCAATTTGACTAATTTTACTGAAATCTAAATTTGGCTAATCCTAAATTTAATTCAAGAAGTTTTTCATATAAATATTATATTGAGGTTTGATAAAGTAAAATTTCTCCAATATTTGTCAAAGTAAACTTTTGAAAATGCAAAGCATCTTTGTCCAAATAAAATGCCTTTATATAATGGCCGTCCATTCCCACAAAACTACTTTAATTTTTTTTTAAAAATGGCTTCATTTTTGTTTTCTATTGGCATCATTGCATTGAGGCCAGAACGAGGCATACATTTGTATTATTATTATTATTATTATTATTATTATTATTATTATTATTATTATTATTAAGTGCTAATAAGAAAAAAATGTTTCTGAAATTTTAAAATCATTAGAAATCTTTATTTTAAAATAAATTCTTTAAAAAATTTAACACTTATATTTTTTTAGTAAAAAATATTTTTATTTAAAATGTATAATAAAAAAGCTTAAGTAACATCCATAAATATATATATTATTAAATCACCATTAGAGGGAAAATTTCTCTAAAATTAAAAAAAGAAAGAAAATTACATTTTAAAATGGGGTTCTCTCAAACTTTTGACACATTTTATTCATTTGGCAAAAAAAAAAAAAAACTTCTTTTATGAAAATAATTCATAAGAAGCTCAAATTACATATTTCCAATTTATTCTATGTCTAATCAAATTTCTGTATATGTATTCATCTAATTATTCAAATACATATTTTAAATATAATCTATAATGTAATTTCAATTCAAAAAATAAAAATCTTTTGATTTCGTAATTCATTTAGGGGTCACTAAAAAGGATTTTAAATATTCCAAATGCAAGGGTTTTAAAATTATCAGTATTTGATTTAGGGGCTGTTGGTTTGCTGAAAAAAGGAATACAAAGTATTTGTTTTTAAGGAGAACTAAAATTTTGGTATTTTGTATGCTGAAAAGAAATGCAGGTAAAATTCTAATGAATTTCTTTTTTCCTCTTTAATTTATTTTTAATGTATTGTAAACTCATCCAATTTTGACTAAATCTTTTTTTCACTGCAAGCCAACTGCATTGTCATTACCCGACACCACTGCTGACCAGTCGCTCTCTGCTGCATGCCGCTGCCACTAACCACCTCTGCTCACTGGCCACCACCAACCACCTCTGCTCACTGGCCACCACCAGCCATTGCGTGCTGCCACTATCCACAATCATATTTGAGTTTTTACACTACATTCATTTTATATTAAGTCAAACAAAAAAAGAAATCATTTGCATTTACTTTATACTCATCTAAACAATCATTCCATTTTCAACCATATAATATAATCAACCTATTCTACACTATTTTTTCTTCATTTTTTTGAAAATAAAATTTTCTCCTAATTGCTAATTGTTTAAATTAATCTTAAATAAATATTATTTTACTAATTTTTCTAAATTCACATATTATAACGTTTCCAACCATCCTTGATAGAGTGCATAGCCAGCTTTTGAAATTAAATCCATTAATTTTGAGATTAAAATTATTTACTTTCCTATAAAATATATTCTAAAAATAATCAAAATAAAACAATTAAAATAATATTTAATCATTATTCTTTTATTCTTCTGTATATTATATAGCTAGATGGCTTAAAAGACGTGATATATTTTCGAGATTGCCAAAGCCAAATGAGTTTATAACGGATCTTGAGATGGTTGCATGGATGGAAATCAAAGCCATAACTTTGCTTAGAAGGAAGTGTCGTGTATATGATTTGTCAATTAGGAATTGCTATAATAAAGGATGTGAGTTCATTCATATGCTTGGAGATAATCGAGTAAGGTAATACACACTTTGTGTTGCGCGCTAAAATATTTCTGACAATAGAGAGTTTAATGTCTTAGTTTTAGATGAAGATCTGACGAATATATACATAGATAAAAGAAAGTTGCAAGAGAAGTATTTAACGTAAAAATTTTGAAAAGAGAAAAATTATAATGCATAACCCAGTTCAAATGATTCTACTAATATATACCATAGGTTATAAATGATGCACATCATAAAAATTAGGGAAGATGTTGATACGACATAATAAACATGAATCATAGATGATGAATTATGTAATGGAAGTTGAATGTGCCTTAAGACATTTGAGTTATCTTCAATAGATTGCTTGCAGTCTGTTATATTATTCTACTTTGTGTAGAGGAGATTAGAGAAACAAATTTTAGTATAAAACTTAATATTGATATTGGGAGTTAGAGTTGGTGTTGATGACATGCAAAAGTCTTATTGGAATTGTTTTGTTGAAAATGAACTTTGGGCTTCATTTTCAAAGGATATATCATTTGACATACTTTTACATTGATCTACTTGGGATATATCTAATAGGAGATAATGAATACAAATCAAAATTCTTAGAAGATGTCGCTTCCTCGTCCTCTATTATTGATAGAATAGGTACAATAGGTTCACTAAAGATGATGGAATGATAATATCTTAACTGGGTTAACTATTCATTCTCTTTATACTTTCAACAATTAATCTAAAGCATAATATATCCTTTATCAAGAGTATTCTTAGGCATTGGTCCCAATATCACGAGGGTTTGTACCTATGAGAAATCTCAATCCTCCAAAAATAAAATAATCCTTAACATGTCTTAGCAACTAACGAAAGGGAAATAACTGCAACTTTATCTTAATTAGCCCTTGAAAATCCATGTTTCTCAATGTTATTATCTAAAAACTCTAAAATGATAAGAAGGCAATGAATCATACAATAAGCTTATGAGTGGCTTGTAGAGCCCATAGACATCATCCATAATAAGGGGTATTTTCTTCACCTTCATGGATGCTTATTGCACCATATGCTTGTGACTTATCAAAATAGGATGTCTTCCAAAAGGATTAGAATCATATATGGAGGACTCCCATCATCTTTATTGTCCTATTGAATAATTGATTCATGCTAAGAAGCCCAAAGAATTCATTAATACTACTGCAGGGTGATATTTAAACGAGAAGCTCGCTTATTAAGAAGAACAACAATATGTTTATCCCAGTATAAACTATTCATATTTATTATTAATATTTATAATTTTAAATGATCCCATTATAATTTTGTTAAATTGAAATTTAATAAATCTAAAACTTTCATTAAAAATGAATTTATTTAATGATAAATGTATGTAATTCATAAAAAACTAGAGAAAATTTTATAGAACTAAGTTAGCGAGTTTAATTATCTTTAATTTCTTTTATTTTCTAACTACTTTTCTATTTGTGATCAATTTATAAAAAAATATTTTTATCAAATTTAACTTAATTTTCATGGCTTTAAAAAAAATTTAAATTTAAAGAAATTGTGCTTAATTAGTTAGATTGGTATAGCAACATGCTCAATGGCCTAATAAAAGACATATAATAATGCCTTTTGGTGCATTACTAATACCCATGAAGTGAAGTGCATAAAGGCCATTTTGTATGCTATTTTTATATGAATTATTTTGTAATTGACTTTTTTTTTTTTATAGTTGGCTCTTAATTACTTCTAGAATCCTTGGAAATAAAATATTAGTACTTATATTAATTATGACTTAAATTAAGATTCTATATAGGTTCATATAGGTTCACCATCTCCTGTTTTTGATTAACTAAAAATGAATAATAATTAAATGATCCAACCCATGCATATTATGCAAGGTATTATTCTATTTGGTTGATATCTTCTCATACTAGGTAAACTATGATGGAATTTCAATTTATTTTAAGTATCATTTTGAACACTTCTAGGAAGTGACCTTATGAAAAGTAACTCCAAGAAGAGTAAAATTATGAAGTTCAACCTTGTATGAGATATGTTGGGCCAAAATAGATAATAATGAATTTTCATATTATGATCTTTATTATGACCTTAATGTCTATGCAATGTTTAAGGAAAATATTCCTCTCACTAAGTTATATGTGGAGAAGAATATAACATAGAAATGAATCACAGAGGGAAGACAATCAAAGAAGTTCATAGATTCATATAATTTGTGGCAAAAAGATCCCATCAATAACTAAGAAAGCCACTGATACACTTCTCCTTACACGTAGGGCTGCAAATGAACTGAGTGTTCAATGAGCTACTCATGGCTCGACTCGATAAGAGCTTGTTCATGTTCATTTGATGAGGTAAACGAACGAGCTTGAACACTTTTGATGAATACTCAATAGATAAATAAATGAGCTTGAACAACTTGGCATTCAGTTCGTTTCTGTTCATGAACAATATCATTTAACACTCATGAACAATGTCGTTAAGAAGCTCGATTAGAGCTCGACTAAGAAGCTCGATTAGAACTATATTAGAGTTTTAAAAAAGTATATATCGTTAAATTTAATAATTCAATAATTTATTTTTTCTAATCCCGTTTAAAATCGTTTAATAATTTATTTTTACTTCCCACATCCGCCTAAAATTCTTAACAAACCGCTCTCTAAACAAATATAAGATAAATCATAGATCATTTGTTCGTGAACGAGTTCATTTGGTAGGTCGAAAATACTAATTAGATATATTCATGAATGTGCTCATTTGATAGTTCAAAAATGCTCATTAGATATGTTCATGAACAAGCTTATTTGGTAGTATAAAAAACTTCGCTAGATATGTTCATGAACAAGCTTGATGTAATTGTTTGTTAGAAGGTTTGATAAGGCACGTTTGTTAAGTTAATATACATCTAGAATTAGAGCTCGTTTATAGCTTGATAAGGCTCGTTTGTTTAAAGCTCGATAAGCATGAAATGAACCGAATATGAACCAAACTTAAACACCCATTAAGTTAAACTAATCAAGCTTGAACACAAACAAAAAAGCTCGAATCAAGCTTGAACCAAACTTAAACAAGTTGATAATAAACAAACTCAAACATAAACACACACATACTGGGCTTGGCTTGGTTCATTTGTAGCCCTACTTACACGTGTTACATTGGCTAAGTTTGATTGCCGCTAGGTCAACAAACAAGATGCCTGCATCACTAGAAACTTTTCACTACCATGCACTATTATAAGCTAACTCAATTTAAAAAAATAATAAAATAAAATAACCTGACTCAATTTCGTTTGGTTAAGATTGAAACAATTTGAGTTATATGGGTCTATTCATGCCCATATTGATCCCAATTCTAATGGCTCAAGCATTCTTGAACTCACTTCAACATTCCAAAGCTTATTAACAGGCCACCCAATTCAATCTAGGCTCATCCAAGTGATGATTCACTAAATTATTTTAAAATAAACTTTTTGTTTTTATGAAAAAATTAGAACTTTGATAAATGTGAAATTAAATAAAGGAAGTTGATAACTTTCAGTCTTTGCAAACTAAGTTAGTTGATGCTAAAAAGTGGGCCATCAGGTCAAGAGAGGGGTACAAACGAGTCATGATAACTTGCGAGCCAGTTTGAACTTGACTCGTTAACGAGCTTGCACGCCGAGCTTATTAAGTTTTGAGCTGGAGCTCGAGCAAATTTTCAAGCTCATTGGAATATCGAGCTTGAGTTCGATCAAGATAAAGCTCGGCTCGATTACTTGTTGTGCAACTCAAATTTATGCGTAAGGCAGAAATTTGTACCACACGCCTGCGGATCTGAGGTGAGCAAGAGTGACCAACATACACAGCTCACCTTGGCCTGTTGGTTGAGAGCTTAGGCTTCCAACTAAGAGGTCTTGGGTTCGAATCTTTGTGTATGCGATGTGTGTGTGAGTTTGCCTTAATTGGCCTAAATGTCCCAAAAAAAAAAAAAAGAGTGACCAACATAACTTCAATTTTGAAAAGCCAATATTACCATTTTTAATTGAACCATGTATTGAGGTTTTTTTTCGAGGAGGAGCAACGACATCGAGATTTGTTGGCGACCAAACAATTTAATCTCTCTCTTCTATCTCAATAACTTCACTCATTTTGCAAGAACATTAACCTTTAGTTTTCCAAAATTTGCAGCAACAAGCTCGTTTGGGACGGACAACTCGTGATCCAATAGGGGGTTTTTTAGTTTGTTTGTCTTCTTCGTCAAAGCCAAAGTTTCTTAGGTATAAAATCTTTCCTTAGAGTTTTTGTCAAAGCCAAAGTTTCGTCAAAGCCAAAATTGAAACAACATTTTTTCTTGAGTTCCAAAATGTTTTGCGAGTTTTGTTTCAAAATGATTAATGCTTTGAGTTTCGAATTCATAATGGTTTGTGAGTTTTCGATCTTTTGATGGAAGAAATATTCATGCAATTTTCTTGGGAATTTTATTTTGGGTGAATATGATGGTGAAATTTTGGCTTAGTTTTTTATTTTGTGCTGCTTCATATGATGTGCAAAATTCATGCAATTTACTTACTACATGTTATATGTTATATTTTTATAGGGAATAAGGATGCTTTATGAATTGTACAAAGTTAATAGAAACACTTTTGTTTTTGTTTCATTGAAGTTTATGAATGTGGTTGCTTAAACATCATCCCAAAATTTACTGAAAGTTTACTATTATGGGATTAGTAGATAAAGGAGTATTTTGCTATATATTAGTAACTCTTCTGGTCTTGCTATGAATGGACTAATTATGGGTTAATCTTTGGTATAATTTTTGTTTGTAAAAGAGTTCTTATGTGAGAAGTGAATAAGAGTTATACTGTCATTTTGGAATGATATCAACCATATATCCAATACTTGTATTTAGTTTCAAGTGCACTATTTCAATAGATTTTCTCATCAAAGTTTCAATTAACTGAAACATGGCCGTTTTTGCTGATTCTTTAAGCTATTTATTACTTTCATATGTTTGAATCTAAGTGTGCATTGAAGATTTTGTGATTCTTGATTTATTGAGTGCATGTTCACATTGTATTGTGGATGTCTTTTTAGTTATATGGTTTGTTGGATGTTTTTTTCACATAGGATGTCAATAGAGCCAGTTAGTGAAGAAAATATTAATGAGCATTTGAGTTTAGAAATTGGAGAAGTGCAATCATACACTCCAGGAGAAAATGAAAACAAAAATATTTTGGGAGAAAATCAAGATAATAAGTGTCGGGATAATGAACATATCAATGAAAATACAAATGAGAATCCAATAGATAACAAAAAAAGGAAGAAAACATCTACAGCGTGGGATGAATTTAAGGAAATAACACTCCCTAATGGTCAGAAGAAAGTCGAATGTTCTCATTGTAAGAAAAAAATTATGCTTAGGTAGCACAGGTTCTACAACATAGTATAGAAGGCATTTAGATTATTGTTCTGGAAGAAATGCATGGTATAAGGAATCAAAAGATTTTGCAACTTGAACCCAAAGACATTACATGTACAGCTGAAAATTATCAGGAGAGTGGAAGTTTAACAATATTCAAGTACACCAATCTAAAGTTAGAGAGATGGTTGTCTATTGCATTTTGATAAATGAAAAACCGTTTTCAGTTGTGGAAGAGTTTGGTTTTAGTTTAGTATTAAAGACCATGCCACCGTATTTTATGAAGTTCAGTAGAACAACAACTCATAATGACGTCATGTTGGTATATGAGAAGAAGAAGATAAACTACATGTTGCATTAAAAGGGATAACCAGACTAAGCTTTACAACTGATCTATGGAAGTCCAAAAATCAAAGAATTTCATACATGACTATGGCAACACATTATGTGGATTCCAATTGAAAATTACAGAAGCGTGTGCTAAGCTTCTCACACTTGCCTCCACCACATACAACATCTGAGATTGTCGATACCTTTTATAAGTCAGTTAGTGAGTGGGGATTGGATAATAAAGTTTTCACCATATCTATTGATAATGCAACAAATAATGATAAGGCAATTAAGTTTCTTAAGGACAACCTCCGTGTGAGAAGAAAGTTATTTTTTGAAGGTAGACTCTTCCATGTGCGCCGTCGTGCGGACATTCTAAATCTTTTAGTTAAGGACGGGATCAAAATTATGAAATAAGTCATTGATAAAATATGTGAATCAGTTAGTTTCATAAATGCTTCTAAGGGAAGGTTGACAAAATTTTTCGAAGTAGTCTAGCAGTTGCAGCTACCAACAAGAAAGCTTATTATGGATTGCCCATCACGTTGGAACTCGACATATGTCATGCTTACTGTATTAATTGTTTAGTATTTATGCCACATCAGTATTTTTAATCCTTTCTTTTTTTATTTACATAAAATTTCTATAGTGTGAAACATGCAAAAATGTTACTAATTTTATTGTCATGATCATCAAGATTAGCACCATCATCACCCAAGTTCATTGAATTTTGTTTTTTTTTTAAATTTAGTCCATATCAAGCTAAGGAGCCTATAAACGAGCCGAGTTCGAGCATTTATTAGAGCTCGAGCGGAAAATAGAAATTTCGAGTCGTTCGAGCTCGAGCTCAAGTTCGAGCCACTTAAATAGTAGGCGAGCCAAGTTCGAGCTCGACTCGACTCGTTTGCACTCCTAGGTTGACATATGGGAACAATAGTCTTGCTCAGCTTGAATTCATGCATGAATCGGTATGTCTAATTACCAAATCGCCATGCAAGAATATAGCCACCAAACTAATTTAACATGCCTGCCTGTCCAACTGTAAGCAACACTACCTGCAAGTGGGCACATACATTCCTCCTTTATCAATTGACAATAGAAAGCTCATTTATTCCCCCATAATGCTGTCTCTTTCCTATGAGTGAGCAAGAGCAAGAGGGAGAAAGAATGAGTACTGAAACTAAATAGTAAGATAACAATAGCTCAATAATCTGTGCAGTATCTCATTCATTTCAATACCAATTCAGTGATATTTGTTTTCAAATTCTTATATGAATTTTGCTTTAGACATTTTGAGCAATTTTATTTTTCAATAAATGGCGTGCAGTTAAGCTCTTCCCCGTTTGGAAGGAAAAAAGCTTCATAAATTAGTCATTCGCCAACCTGTTCCATGTAAAACTGTAAGCCCCACAAGGAATTCAGCCATTTATAATCATTTATCACACAATACAGTCCCCCCTCTCACATGTTTCCAGTGAGCTGATTAAACTCTTTGAGAGAGAAAAGTTAGTATTTAAGTAAGGGTGTAAATGAGTTAACTCGAGTTCGAGGAACAAATATCTACTTATATTCATGCATATATTTATTTTTATACTCAAATCACATTTAACATAACATTGAGAGCTCAAATCGATAACCTACAGTTAGATCGACCTAACTCATGAACAAATCAAATGACTTCAAATCTAAGTGGGACTTATTCAAATTCATGCAGACCAAATCTTATTGGGACTATAATTACAATCACATTTTGATATTTGATCCGTAAGATATTGTTGCAACATTCGATCAATCGAGAAAGAGAGGCCTATTGAACTCAAAGGTTGGGTCCATTATGACTGGATCAGGACATCACCTGCGGCTGATTATGAGTTCAATTTTTATAAAGAACTATATAATGAAGAGAAAGAAGAAAGAAGAAAGAAGGGAGGTGGGGAAGTTGGGTTTATAAAAAGAGAACTTTATTTTCAAGGAAACTTCTTTGTAATTTTATTCCTATTTCCACTCATCAAGTCATGCAGAGCACATGAGCTTTGCAGAGAAAAGGGAGTCTTCTATGAGGACCATCTGCACTCTTCTCTGACTTAGGGACCACTGAACGAAATCAATTAAGTACTTTAAGCTTTCTTTATTCACAATTTCTATGGTTAAGCCTTCAATAATATCGAGATTTATGACTCAATGACTGTACAAACTTTAATCTAGCAAAGCAAAGCTAAGCGATCACATCTCCCCAAGCATAAAGGACCCTCTTTTGAAGCCCCAACACTAAAGAAGAGAACATCCCATCACCCCCTCTCCTTGCATATTACAAAACAGTATCTGTTAGTCTACTATGGCAGGAACCAGAAAAACCAGAGAGAAGAGCAATATGAAGCATTCAGATCAGAAAGACATCATTAAGGAAGAAGAAAATCCAACTCCCAGAAGAGCTTTTACGAGCTTCTTTACTTGCAGATATCACCAGGTAGCAACAGCAGAAGGAGAAGGGAACAAGAAGAAGTGCAAAAGAATAGGATGCTCGGGCTCACTCTGCAAGCTGAGAGAGAACTCTAAGATAATGCTGAGGCCTGTTGCCGCTTCTCCACCTGAGAGCTGCAAGAGAAGAGTTTCGGTGAGCGGGGGTGGGTCTAGTAGATCCATGAAGGCTCCTTTATGTGAGATCAATAGAGTTACCTCTTCTTCTTCCTCCTCCAGTTTGGGTGCCACCCCCTCTTTCTCTTCATTGGGTGGTTCTTTGAGAGGAATGCATCTGAGGAGGCTTTCAGGGTGCTATGAGTGTCACATGGCTATTGATCCAATTAATGGTGTTTACAGAGATTCTTCTCTTAGAGAAACTATCTTTTCTTGCCCAGATTGTGGGGAGATCTTCATGAAATCTGAGAGTTTGGAGCTACATAAAACAACTAGGCATGCAGGTACAAAACAATCTACCCATTTTTAGCTTCTAATTTCTTCCATTTTGTTCTGCCATCAAAAGATAGCAGATGTTGACATTTACTTTATAAAATACCAGATGTTAGATTTGACGGCATCTTTGAATAATAATTCTTTAATCCTGGTTTTTTGATATCCAGATCTTGCCCAAATCAATTGATTGTTAGAATATCTAATTTAAAAAAAAAAGTGATTAAGGAGAAAGGAAATTAATGGTCACTATTTGTCATTCTAAACAACATCACATTCTTTGTAGTAACTAGTAATGTATCATTAAACCAACCAAGTGCATTTGATAAATAATTTTATTATAGTAATAATAAGATTGTCAATTGACACTACTGTTTAGAAAATATTGAACTCAACAACCCCTATATTATTTCAACAATATCTTGAATAATTACAAGCTTATCTGAGATCTGACATGATTCATACTCATGAAAACCTCATGTTGGTGGTGATGAAATCTGATCAATATTCTTGTCATTGCTAAAGAATGGAAGTAAACAATGTGGCAATCAGAATATTTCATAGAGTTCTGACTGCATAACAAGTTTCAATCCTTTATGTTCTGTTCTCTATAGTTCCAATATTCAATATTAACAAAATTCTTGACTCTACAGATTATAAAACTTCGAATAACTTATTAAAAATATCAAAGTCAGCTATCTAACATGACTGTTTTTGCCTTCAAACTATCAATCCAGTATCAGAATTGGGTCCTGATGACACCAGCAGAAACATAGTAGACATCATATTCCAATCCAGCTGGCTAAAGAAACAAGCTCCAGCATGCAAGATTGACAGAATTCTGAAAATCCATAACTCTGAGAAGACCATAGCTCGGTTCGAAGACTACCGAAACTCCATTAAGAACAAAGCATGCAAACTTGCAAAGAAGTATCCCAGGTGCATTGCAGATGGAAATGAGCTCTTGAGATTCCACTGCACCACCCTCACCTGCTCACTTGGCCTCCATGGCTCTACTAATCTCTGCGACTCTATTCCAAAGTGCAGAATTTGCAGCATAATAAGAGATGGTATCAAGGCTGATGCTTTAGGAAGGATTAGAACAATGGCTACCAGTGGGAGAGCTCATGACTTGGCCCAGATTTCATCTGAAAATGAAAAGAGAGGAATGTTGGTATGTAGGGTGATAGCAGGTAGAGTTAAGAAAAGCCAAGACAATTCAGAGGAGTTTGATTCAGTGATGGGAACTTCAGCACTCTATTCAAGCTTAGATGAAATTTTTGTGTTGAATCCTAAAGCAATCCTTCCTTGTTTTGTTGTAATCTATAGAGCATCCTAGTTTGAAAGTAAGGGATGTTATTTTCCTGTGTTGTTTGCAATCACATGCCACTTTTAGTTCACCAATTCAATTGTTTTCTTTACTTTACTTCACTCCCCTTATATTTTGCTGTTTAGAAAGTAAGAGAAATCACCCAAAAATAGTATGGGATGTACCATCATTTTCCAATGTTTGGCTTGTTTGGAGTGATAGGGTCTAGTGGTCATCAATGTAACACCTTAGCAAGTAAATTCACATATTATATCCTATAATGTCCATACATATGAAGTACTAGGAATTTTATTTTCATTTTTAAAATTTTGAAAATATGAAAAAAATATATAAATATAACCTTAAAAATAATATATATATATATATATGTATGTATAATTTACATATTATACTTTTATATTATTAATAAATACTCATCTATATATTTCATTTTGATGTTTCAAAGATGAATTTTGATTAAAATAAATTTAATAATTTAAAGTTTAATTAAGTAATATTTTTTAATCATAATTTCTCATACAATTTATAACTTAATTATTAGACAAATGCAACAAATCAGTAAACATTCATAATATTTTTTCTATTATAATTAAATCTATCAATGTCTAATAATTTAATTATATTAAGAATAACACGTGATGTATAAAATTAAAAACACATGTGATAAAAATAAGCTCATCCTAATAAAATATATATGAAAATATATATTCATTTATATAAGATGTCAGATATAAATTTAATTAATTTGAGCAACTAAATATAGGAGAACTATTTGGGGATATAAAACTAATATCTTCCGAAACATTTTACTTTTATTAGGAAAAAAAAGATTATTCTGCTTGAATCTGACTCTCAGAGTCAATGATATAAGACAATTATATATTTATCGGAAGTAATGTTTAATATGGGTGATTTGAATGACTTCAAAATAGAATTTTGTAAGCAAAATAGCAATATTATTTATACTTGAAATCCTATGAGAACTAGGAGGTGTCAATTCGGGTTGGTGGGTCGGGTATGAATCCGAAGTTGACCTGAAATAATATTCTTGACCCGAATTCAATCCATTTATATATCATGCAAGTCAAAATATTTAATCAGGACCGGACTCGACAAAAATGAACCTGACATGTTATCATATAGATCATACAATTTGTTTAGAATAACGAGGTCTATTTAACCCAAATACGATATGTTTAGCCTGAACCTAACTCATTTAACTCGACCCGAATGATAATCGAGTTAATTTTTGAGCTTTTGAGTCAACTTGAATCCAACCTAAAAACTGATAAAATTTCTAACTCGAACTCGACCCAAAAAATTAAGTGGGTTAATCTGAATTTGAAATTTTTGGAGCCATATTCGGATCAAATTCTTGTATATGATCATTTATTGACACCCATTGACAACTGTCTTCCAGTTGGGAATGCACAGAATCGAACAATACGGAATCATGAAAATTGATGAGCTAAAGTCAAAGAAGGCCTATTGGTAGGTCTCTGGCTTTCTTGATAGTGGCCTGCTCCTTCGTTATTGAACAGGAAAATAGGGTAAAAGAGAGGGAAAGGAAAGGGAATTAAAACTCTTTGATGTGAATTGATTCCCTGTTCGGCTTTGGGGTTTACAATGAAGATTTTTTTTAGTACGTAATTTGCTGTAAAAACTATTGGCCAAAGTGAGATATGAGCTCTGTTGTTCGCAGAGGAGATGATGATCTTTACTCATCCAAGATGTGAGGAGGACAAGATTTAAAATTATAGCGTAAATTTTGTCAAATGATTTCTTAAAGAATGTGATTGCGTTAGGTTTTTGGTCCAATTTTGTTTTCTAAAATTAGAGGTATTTTAAACATATAACATAAAATTTTTATTTATATATCTAACATCAAATTACTCATATTTGTGTACATATCACCCTAAATTTTTAAGTAATTTTGAAAATGAGGAGAATTTATATAAATAACAAATAATAACATTCATAAATTTAACACAGGAACTTCACTATTAGTATTAACCCACATAGCACTCAAAAGTTTTTAAATAAATTCAAAAATAATATTCTCCTAATTCTCACTGTTATAATCTAATCATTGATGTCAAGAGAGAGGTCAGTGGTTGAAGAATCGGCTGTGACAGTGGCTTATGTACATGAATGGGTAGATCTGAGTGTCTCACGAACTCTTCTTCTCCTTCCAGTGTTGCGATCTCATCGATATGTATTTGCAAACAAGCTCCTATCGCGACTTCTCCTTCACATGGTAATAGTCTTATTAATACCTTTAAAAATGAGTACATCTAGCAACTTGCTTTTTTTTGTTGTTGTTGTTGATGGTTTGTGGGTAGGAGCGCAAGGGTGAGAAGGTTGAGAGGGAAAAAGAGATTAACGGGCAAGGGTGAAATTGCAGATGTTGTGAGTGGACATCCTTCCTAGTGAGATTCCGTCATGACATCTTAGTGTCCAATGACAACATTACAATTTTTGTGTATTAACACAGTGCTAAATAATATAAGTAGTAAAATCTAGGTGCTAAACATTTAACTCTTATAATTTTGAGTGCCATGCATGTAAATCTTCCTAAAAATATCACCCTATAGTTAAATATATCAATTCTTATGGTTGGCTTTCCTTATATAAATAATTTCAGATTTTTTTTAAATGCATGATATGCAAGTTATAAGAGATGCACGATGGGTCATTATAACGTAAAAAAGATTTAGGTTTTGTTTGAGACAACTATCTTATTGCTTTCTAAAAGAGCATTCTAGTAGAAAATTTTCTAGTTCAAAAACTTTTTGTATTAAAAAACCGTTTTACAAATAGTAATGAAGCTATCTCAAAAGTCAGATCTTATGAAATTAGCTTAGGATCTTGGAATTAGCTTATGAAATTAGGTTCCCATACAGACACCACGTATGTATGAAATTAGCTTATGAAATTTACTAAAAAGTTTGTTTTGTACTAAAAAGCCGTTTTACAAAGTAGTTGAAAAACCTCAAATGAATTGCGATAACTTCATACAATCAATAAAAAGAGCCAAAAGATCATAAGGGAAGCAATAAAAGCGAAGCACAAGACAGTGCAACAAAGCCTTCTCTGTTTCTGTAGCAGAAATATGCTAAAGACTAATTCATGATACAATGTCAGATCAGTGGAAACTAGGAAAAAAAAAAGAGACATATTCATATGCTTTACAGACTATAAGGAAATTTTTGGCTTTCTAAATTTATGAAATCAGCACAATGATAGAGAAATAGATGCTTATTCGTCATCTGAAGCAACTTCCAAAAAGGACCCAAGTGACTTTCGCAAGAAGCTGAAGGATTTGTCATCCTGTGCATCACAAGTGTATGGCAGATTAGTTCAGGGCAATGAAACAGACATTGCAACAAATTCTAGATTTCTTTCTATTACCATAAATAAATTTATTTTCAAATTTATAACGTTCTTTAAACTGTATCGTGAGTAGAATGTCAATAAACTTAAGAAACTACTCTGATTCAAACAAATGTTAATACTATAGCTTAGCATGAATATGAGGAATCTATATTATAAACAAGAGGCGGAGTCTAATATTATAACTTATAGTTCTATTTGATATTGTTACGTGTTGGGAAATTTGTGGTGGCAGAAAATGAGTGTTTAATATTTTAATTTTTACGAAGATCTAGTATATATTGAAGTTGGAAAAGAAGCTAGAATTTTTTTACGTGGAAAATTCATAAAGGGAAAAAAACACGAGTTGGCCAAGTTACAATAGTCCATTATATAATTAGAGATACAAGAGTCCGCTCTTCTCCATGATTGAAGAAGATTGAATCAAATAATCAAGAACAGTTGTTTGATCCTATTGTAAGGATTATAGAAGTGACCAAGGGTGAAGATGATTATACAACGGTAATCAATTGTTAGTTTTGTGTGGAATCTGATTGTGTCAATCAATTGGGTTGTAGGAGGCAGCACTCCCCCTGAATTTTTTTTTTTCCATACAAACGTAGCAGCATTGTAGCACTCCAAGTTTGAATTGGAGAGAGAGAGAGAGAGAGAGAGAGAGAGAGAGAGCGAAGCGCTGCGGTGCTCCAAACCCCGATGCTGCAGCACCACTGGTTGCAGTGCCACCACGTTACAGGGTGGACTCAGAGACCGAGAGTGAAATGCTAAGATGCTTTAAACCTCAACTCTGTGGCACTACGAATTAGACTGAACTATTTTTCTTCCCTCTTTTCTTGATTCACTTGAAGGGTTGCGTCCTTTGGTGTATTGAAAAGCATCTCTTTGTCTGTTTTGAAAGTAGAACGAAAAGATAAGTGAAAAGAGACGGAGAAAGTGTGGGAAGAAAATTTGTACAATTTCTCCTAATTTCGTAGTGAATTTCTTGGTTTGGTGTGGTTCCGTAGTTTTTTCTCACTTTTGGATTTTTCCACGTTAAATACTGGCATCCATTTCCGCTATTTTCTTTTCTTGTTTGTTTTATTGTGTGGTTTACTTCCAACATAAATCAGCAATAACATAATAGAGGATGGGTGTCCAAAGTCATACAACTAAAGTCAAATGAAAAGGCTAGTTGTTAGTAGTCAGGTGATGGTGGTCATTGGCGACAATTGTTGGACAATGCAGTCGAGTTCTTTAGACATGTCAGCTCCCAAACCCCTTCATGTAGAAATGAAGATCCTTTGATAGCTTTTAGAGGGGTATTATGATAAATTTAGCCAGAATAAAAAAAAATTCTCTATCAAACAACTTATAGTAATTTTGCTCATTGGATTTGCCTCATTGAGCTGCTCGATTTGAATATAAGCATGCAAGATTGGAGACCGATTGATCCTTCAATTAATGTTCTAAAGTTTCATACATGCTTCAAGATCTTTATTTGGGCTCATTTAGACTCACATTGAGCGACCTTTGATATTATTAGATTTGGCATGTTGAGATGTTCAATTCAAATATAAGTTTATTGACATCAGAGTTTGGATGGTCATGAATTCAATTTCAAAAATTTTAATTTAAATATTATCTCAATATTCATGCTATTAAGTGAATTTTTTTGAAGATTTATCAGATTTGATGGAATTGAAGGTACTGTTAATTAAGTTTACATTACAATTTTCTATTAATTGTTTATTTCTAATGTAATTCTTGGATAATTTAATTTGATTTATCTCGGAAATATGGACAAATGTTTTTTTCATTCACAAATCCTATCTCAAACTTAGTCGAAAATATGAAAAAAAAAAAAAAAATCAAATCATCATTAAGACTAACATGTCTATTCCTCCAAAGGAAAAAAAAAACTCATTCCTCTCAAAAAGAAAATAAAAATCTTTCCTCAATTTCTCGTCAACTGAACAAGTGGATATAAATCTTGGTTTTAAACTCTGTTTCGGTTCCGTCATAACATATTTTCAATTTCATGAATCATTTATAGTTTTGATTACAATTACTTTTTTATTTTAAATGTAATATAAAATGTAACTGTTATAGAGATGAGGATGCTCAGGTGTTTAGAGATAAAATGCCAAATGAGTATATATGTGAAAATATTGGAGCAGTTCTAGTGGCAGATGAGATTAGAGAAGTCGTCTTAGATGATTTGGACATATAAAATGTTGGCCTTCCGATGACCCGGTTAGGAGAGATATTATATTTAGCCTTTGTTAAGAAAGATAGAGGTTGACCTAAAAAGACTTCGTTAGAAAATATTAGAAACGATATTTTCTTATTAGATTTAAATGAGACATTGACTCTCAACCGGACATAAAGGAGAAAAAAGATTTATGTAGCCAACCCCTTGTAGCGGGATAAAGGTTTGATGGTGTTGATGTTGTTGTTGCATGTAATATAAAATGTAATAAAAATAATTATCTAATTGGGGTTCAAATTGTAATAACAGAAAATTTAAAGGCATCTTAATTATAGAATTGTAGTAGAACTTGGGATTTTACTTGAGAGTTCTAGTGAAGTTTCTTTACAAAAATATTTAAGTTTACGCTGAAACTCATGAAAATGAAAATATTAATAAGTTTAGGGTCGGTTTGAGTTGAAACCAAATCAAAATCACCGGAACTTAAAACAATGATAAAACCAATTTAAATTTTCCATTTTCATTTCCTCTCTTCCAATTCCAACAAACCAAACAGAGCCATAGGGATAAGAAATGCACCTGCTTCTTTTTTTTCAGAGCCTCTTCAGACCTCGCTATCTTGTTCGTGAATGCCTTCTCCATTTCAGATAGAGCAGCTTTTTCTTTCTTTCCTGAAAAAATTAAAAATTAACGTCGAAATGAAAGATTTAGTCCAATGGTATGTAATAGTTCAACTCATGTAGAAATACTAACACAACATACTCATCTGCTCATAGCGTGAAATCAACTTCTCCTTATCCAGCTCATATTTTGAAAATATATCTGTTAAAGCACATAAAACGCAACAATCCACTGCTAGATGTTAATACCACTGAACATACAATAGATTATAATTGGAAGACTTCTCAAGGTAATACCCCACGGTTTTAATTGTCAAAAAAAGGGAATTCAAATGCTTTAGACTCTGGAAATAAAGTACAGGGAATTCAAACGACCGGGATCACCAATTCTTGTTGACTAGTTCATAGAAGTTTCAAACTATAGAAAGTTTTGCAGAGAGATAACTTTTGAATTCAACTATTTCTTGGGCTGTATCGCTACAGGTGATAATATGAATATTCACGACAATAATTAATCTAAATTCCGTATACCTCTTTAGGAAGCTATAGACTAGGCGTGAGTGAAAAAATGGAAATCAAAGCCATGGCAATGTTTAGTTTGTCTTTTTTTTTAAAACAGCTATTTATGAAATAATTTTGATCAATTCCTTCATTTTTTTTTTTTTTGGTTTTTAGAAACAAATACGCATTCAAACGTGTTTTTACTTTAAGTGAAAATTAAAAAAATAAAAAATAAATAACCATACATACGCTAAGTTTTGATACCTTACCTATATGCATGTAATTCTGAAGATATTGGCTGACTGAGCAGCTAATTATATTACACGTTTCAAACATATGAGATGCATTTAGAGCATTGGTAAATTAGTAGAGCAGAAAACATATCTGAAGGTATTCTTGATGTTCATCATTTCTGGAAACATGTCCGGCAGTTTGAATTAAATGGAAGAGATTTTTTTTTTCTTTTGCAACAAAATATTCATAAAATGAAAACAAGCAGCGTTTCTTTATGCTTCTTTCCATCTGGCAACAAATTGCTGTCATTATGCTCAGGAAATAAGCTATGCAGCTGAGCAAGTCGGTGTTAACAAGGTGCTTATATTTAACTTTTAACTCAGTTGTTAAAACTAAAATAAGCAAAACTTATGAAGTGGAAACATTTTTTTAGCATAAGAAAAGGGTAAGCAACTTCCTTTGAATATCTGTAGATGGCTTGCTTTCTCGTTGGAGAACTTTTGGTAGGCTGTCTGAAACTTGTTATATTCACTCTTCAAGGAGCTCTCATACTGCAATTCATGAATGCAAATATGAAAATTTGCTGAATTTGTCAAGCAATATCATGCAAACTGATCAAAACTTTGATATATCAATATGAATACCTCTTTAGAACTCTTGGAAAGGGCCTTAAGAAAACTTTGCCTGAACATAGAAGACTGTGTTATTTTTTAATACTAGAAAGCATGGAAATTTAATCAATTCAAAAAGATTGAGATAACATCATATTGATTCTTGGTGCTGCTGTTCACTACGCATTTCACTTATCCGACATAAGATGATTCCGGTTTGTGCAGGAAATGTGTAACAAAAATTGTTGTACTACCTGTGCATCTCCTCCATGACTTCCCAACCAAGGGTAACATATGTTTAAAGCAACATATCTATCACTGTGCCAGAATGACTTGATTTCATACCAAAGAACACGAGATCACAAAATGAAGCGTAATTAGCAAAGGCATGATGGAAGATTGGAGGACACCAAAATTTACTAGAGCGATGATAACAATGAAAAAGGAAAATAGCGCATGATGTTAAAATTGTAGAGTCAAAATTTTTTCTCATCAAATACCTACAAGATATAGTTGAGGTCACCTTTTTATTGAAAAGAATAAATGATCAAAGTGATCTATAAATTTTTTTTATTTGCCTATTTTAATCTTAGATTTTTCTAAAAGTCCCGGGGTTTGATTCGGTCCCCCGAAGCCCTCGGTCGTCGATCTGATCCGACCAAGGGAGACACTACTCTTCCAATCTCTTCGCCATTGATTCGCTTCGGTCGAGTCGAGCCAAAGGACAAGTGCCCTCCCCAACCTCCTCGCGAGGGAAGGGGGCGCCGGAAGGCTGCCAGATTTTTGAGGGGAACAAAAATATTTTTTAAATTAATTAAAATTAAATTAAATGATTTAATTGACATGTCGCGCACAACAAGGATCGTTGAAGACACTAATGGGATTGATTCGCTCTCCCAATCTCCTCGCCGTTGATTCGCTCCGGCCGAGTCGAGCCAAAAGGGCAAGTGCCCTCCCGTACCTCCCTTCGCGGGGAGGGGATGCCGAGAGGCTACCGAAATTTTCTCGAAATTTTGGACTTAGAAAAATTTTGTATTTATTCGATTTTGGACTTATTCTAATTTTTGGATCTAATTTGAAATTAATCAAAATAATTTAATTTTTAATTGAAATAATTAAATACTTAATCTAAATTCAATTGAACTTAAAATTCTCTAATTAATTTAAAACCTACTTTAATTTCAAATTAACTTAACTTAAATTAGTTGATTAAAACAGAATTAAATTAGAAACCAGAAATTCTCTTTTTTTTTTTGTTTTAACCAACTAAAAACATGATATTTAAATCAATTTTAACTAATTAATTATTGAGCTGAATCAAAATCTAATTAACACACTTGTTCTAAAACTCAATTAAAATTAACTTAAAATTAAACTTTAATAAAAAATCTGCTAATTAAGTAAATAAACCCTTTAATCAATAAAAAAGAATCAACTAATTTAAATGATTAAATAATTTCAAAATATAACCTAAACTAACTTAAAATCGATCAAATTTTAATAAAGCAAATTTTAATTAACATTTTAACCAATTAAATGAGCAAATTAATTTATATAATTATATAATCTCAAAATACATTAACAAACTAATCAAATCAATTTTAACATAGTTAATTTTTAAAATACATTTGAAATTTAACTTAAAATTTAATTTTAATAAAAAATTTCATTTAATTAACTCACTCAATTAATTAATGTAATTCAAATAAAATAAGCACAACACAAGAATGAAATGTTTCAAATAGTCCAATCTAAGTACAAGCTCTTATAAAGCTCCAACAACCCTCCAAATGGCTTTCAAGCTGCAAAGCTCTCAAATACGAGCTCTCCAAAAAACTCTCTAACAAGTGGCAGCTCACACAATAGCTCTTTAATAGAGAAACTCTTCAAACTATTGAACAACTATAACTGATTAAAAAAATGCAAGAACAACATATTTTGTGCAACAAACACCCTTACGAGTTCATAGTCATCTTATATCAATTTTATATATGACTTTCAATTTCAAGGATGAAACATGCTATTCAACAGAAAGGGTTCAATTTGTCAAGATCTATAGGGATTGACGCTTCAAACCATTTCCTTCAACCCAAAGGAAAAATACAACACACTATAATTCACCTATAAATGGGAGCAAAGAATTTATAGTGCCCACTATAAGTATACTACAATCCACCTATGATCAGGAATAGTGAATTTGTAGTGCCCACAACAACTAGCTTACAAGCAAGGACAAAGAGCTTGTATCGAACAAATTATACCACCTATGGGAGAGAATAGGGGAACTTGTAGCGAGCAAGATAATTCTCCTATGAACATGAGCATGATCTCCTAGTACCGATTGAGCAAATACCCTCTACAAGATGTGCTAAGTGACATTTAAAGGATTTAAAATAAACTAAATGCAATAACTGAAATCTAGAAAGCTTTAACGCCACCGGATCCGCAACATGTGTACAAGCGGACAGAAGGCATTCGTAGCCCCTTAAAATGAAATCTTGAGCATTGCTAAATGAAATTGCTAACACAATGGATCATATTTAAACATTTTAAAATCCCCATTTTATGTATTAAATATGATCCCTTAAACTGAAGCACAAAACCCTTGCATATGCTCCGACAAACGTGTTAGCTACAAATGCTAACGTCTGAGAATATTGCGCAGGGTCAAATGCTACATCCCGCATGTGCTCTGACTGCCGCATACGACTCCAAAATCCAATGGTTCGAGAATACTACGCGGGTCTAAATTCAAGTTTCATCCTCCTCGAAAGGATTGGAGTTGACCTAACTTGAATTATAAAATGCCTCCCAAATTCCTACGAAAATACTAGTGTCATTAACGTCACCCCGATGATGGTCGCGTTGACAGAAAATCTCAACCGAAGGGGTCAAATTTCAAATCCAATAAAAATAAAAATATCAAAAATGAAATCTATCAATAGAAAACTTAAAATTAAAACTCATCCACTTTCCGCAACTGTTTGTCGGGGGTGATAAATTTGAAATTAACCCAGCTCACAAAGAGCGAAGGCGTATCGGGTGTGTTGCTAAGATTTATTCTCAAACAATCCATTGCCAACAGGGACGTGGCACGTGCCCTCTGATCGGGTGATTTTGCCGCAAAATGGCACCATTATATTACGATCATGGCCAAAGCCCGTATGTTCCCTAAAGGCTTCAAACCCTTGAGTTATGAATCATAGGGTATATCTGATAGGCACAAAGCCCTCTGTTAGATAAGGTGGATTCAAATCTATCCCCTTAGACAAACACCAACCTAGGTCTACAAGGTATTCTTGGACGAAGCAACCCATGGCTACAGATAAGGTACCTTCTGTCAGGTTGGGTCGACTACCTCCTCTGACTAAGTAGACCAGGGAACATGATAGCCCGAGACGACGAAACCATGGGATCTTGATCGGACTTATCTTCATTCGCCCCACTATCAGTTTTAAGTTCGTGATGATAATTTCTAAATCATAAATTCAAATCTCAAATTCAAACCCTAAAATTGTTACTATTATATGCTAGATTTATAACCTATGCAATCTCTTTAATAACTAGCTTTAATCGAAAGTTCTCTCCTATTATTGGGAGGGTTAATTAACTATAGGGTCTTGCGCCTATAGGAAACCAGAACTTAGATCAAAAAGTCCTCACAAAATGAGGGCGAAATCTCTGGGTAGTGTCTTATTTAAAACCTAATCTGCCTTCTGAAAATTCACCCAGAACCTAATATTGTTAAAACTCTTCGCCGTCATCACTATCAAACAAGGAAAATAGACCGATGGAGCGGAGAGGCTGGGAGCGCATCCAATGGAATTTTTGGAGCCCACAATAATACTCAGTATAGGCAATTCATTGGAGTTACAAATGTTTCAGGTAAGGATCTAATGACGAACTATTACACATGCAATCATAGCATAGTGTTCCTTGTTAGTGAAGAGCCCTTGAATTTTGCGGGCATTCATGGTATGATAATCAAGACAAAAATGCAATGCATATTCATAGCTTAGAAGAAACTCACACTTGGAAATGGAACAAATCAAGACACATCCATAGCTTTAGAAGAAACTTGATATCCATTGGACAGCTTGTCACAAAAGAATGGCATAACACTTTCAACACTGATACTTAGAAAGTGATGAAAGGTGCTTTAATAATTGCTTAGGGTAATATAACAGGCGCCCTCTACACTAGCACAAACACAAGAAAAATGGAAGATAAATAACCATCTATACCAGAGAAAGCTTTATTAACCAATGAAAGTAGTAAAGCCATAGTCAATTGATCAAGAGAGTAGAAGATAATGAACTAAAAAGCTTTAGGAATTATTCAATTATCCCTTAGCATAAATGTCTCTTTCAACATCCTAAATGAAACTACTACTATAGGCATCCATAATGAAGTCATTCTCTAACATGCATGAAAAATCCTCCGTAGTCAACAAGGGACATATGTAAGTTTTTTCAATCTCGGCATGTCAGAAGGAGCTTTACTTATAGATCGTATTAACGAATTCAACTCAATCAGGAGGCAATTGAACTATGTGAATGTTATGTTAAATGAAAAGATTCATTATTTTAGTTTACATTTATCCTAGCTCGAAAGCTCTAATGATATTGTGACATCCATCAATAGCTCCTATGAATTGTCTACCATGAAGCTTAATGATATTACTAATTTAAGGCATCTGGGGATTTTAGTTTAGTCTCACATTGAGTAATTGAAAATGATAACCTCACCCATAGGCTTAAGTTTTTTAGTTTAAAATGCACTTGACTATTGGTGTATCTAGCCCAATTTTGGCCTAAATTGAATACACACCCATAACAATTGGTATCAAAGTTGAAGGTTCGGCTAAAATCATGTGAATCATCTAGTTTATGGCTCTCGGATCTTAACCACCTTCTACCATGGTTGAGCAAGGTTTAAAAACATGTGAATATCATGATAACTTCATGTGATTGAGTGGGATCTTGGCGGACAATGCTTGATCATGTTGAAAAGCTTCCATTTGATGGAGAGTTAACTGATGTGGAAGAGATCTCATGTGAGGGGGATATTATTAAGGCATGTGAGAGTTTCATTTAATCCTTTATGGATAGTTGAAAAATATATTAGCATAAAAATACCTAGTGCCTGACCCCCCCCAGAGGCTTAAGATTTTGGGTTAAAAACAAGTTTGACTATTAATCTATCTAGCCTAATTTCAACTCCTCTTTGGACCACACTCTCTTAATAGGCATTATTGCGATGTTAGGAAATTTTGTTCATTTGTCAGCAAATGCCATGAAATCTAAATGGAAAAAAAAACTCTATAAACCTTTGAATGTTCATAATTCAAGGGTTAATTTTGGAAATGTCCATAAAAAGAAATTGACAAAATAAAATCCTCAAGAAATTAAATGAATAAAAAACCATTGTTTTCATGAACTAAAACTTGGAACTTTCATCTCCATCATGCTGAATCAAATATGATGCAGTGAAATACAATGTGGTTGTTATTACCTCTCTTTTTCAAATTTCGACTTTGCATCATCTATCATTGATTTGATCTCTGATGCCACACTGTCATCAAAATAAGTTAGCCTAACTCAAAAGCAGCAACAAATTATTTCATGCATATAAGGGGAAAAATTGGGGAAGTTCCCACTAGAAAATCCAGAGTACGTTCATTTGTCATAATAATGAGTATTGTCATATTAAATAGAATTTATATGCTCATTAAGCAAATATTCCATCCAAGCAAAGTATACTATTCCTCCTAATTAAAATCACTTTGAAAGTAAATTGAAAAGGAAATCGTTGGTTATCATACTGTCTATTTACTACATCAAATAAACCATATAGTCACGATAGAAAACAAGAAACAAGTTTTTGGCCGGCATCCATGAAAACATCTAGAACGCTTCATATAATCAAGTCATCAACAAAATCCGGTTGCACTTAGGTGGTAGTATCCCGACTTAAACGCTGGGCGCTGATAAATTACCTGGAAGAGATCCAACAGAGTATTCATGATCAGCTCTCCCCCAATCCCAGTACTCCAACATAGCACAATTCCAACAGAGAGATCTTCTAAAATTAAAGTAAAAGCTTTCAAAATATAAGAAAAAATAGACCTCATGATCGTCTCTTCATTCTTCTTCTGTCCATCTTTTTGCGCTTTGTCCCTAATCTGTTGCAGCGCCGAGATGATTCCTTTAATGTCACTGTAAATGCCCGAATTCATTGCCATTTCAAGCACAAACATACTGATCGGATGGAAACACAATGACAAAGTTAACTAAAACTCGAGATCTTACCTAGAGAGATCGAGATCATCATCGAACTCGTCTACGGCACGCCTCTTCTTGTCCGATCTTAGGGATTCACCGTCCTTCCCTATCCGCTTGACGCTTCCATCAATCGCCGACATTGACGTGACAGAACCACTCCAGGAGCTGAACCACTAGCTCATAAAAGGTCAATTGTCGAATCAATGAAGCCAAAGGATCTTCTCACTGGGTGAATCGGAGATTCGAAACCCTAATTTCCTCCAGACAAATCAAGTAGAGAGGACTGAGCAGGAAGCGAGTGAAGCTTCAGCTCATTCAGTTTATATAGGCATATAGCGTGAAGTTGATATCTCCTTCCTTTTATACCGCTCAACAAACACTTCTAAAATTGCATCAATGCCCCTAGAGTATTTCCCGCTCTCCTCATAGTTCAAACTTTGTTGATCTAAGGATAAAGCTAGCAAAGTAATATAATTTAGAGAGATTTACATATATGCACATATTTTTTATATATTTACATATCTAATATCTAACTTTTTGTATTTATTTATATATTACTTTAGTATTTAAATCATGTAAAAGGATATACATGAAAAATATGTATTTTATTTTAAATAAATTAATATTAATATATTTATGATGTGAATTCAAAATGTAATAGTGTTAACATTACATAAGTAAAACTTTTTTAGCCTTCCATTACCTTCTATTTCTTAAAACTATCAAAACTTTGTCATATTTAGGGGGCATTTATACAAATGTGATGATGATTTATATATGTTTATAAAATGTACATGTCATTTTTATTCTATGGATATTTTTACTCTAAAGATGTGGTAAAGTGACCCATTTTGCCCATATAATTGTTGGTGATGACATTCATAATGTGGGCATGCCTTTTCATTTTATTTTTATTGACAATCGTAGTTATAATGTTTAATAAAAAAATGAGAAATATTATACTCCTAAAAAAATTTATATGAAAACTCGTGCCATGTAAGTATTTAATTAGATGGATCAATAAAGGTTTTCACAAACAATAGCGAATGATATTCTGTAACAACTTGATAATTATGAAAATAACTTTAAAATAAAAATATGAATTTTTGTGTGAACTAGAGTGCTGTGGTGCTATGCTTGAGAACACAGCGGCACCAAAAATTGCTGCTACGACGTTAAAGGCTCTATTATGTAGTAATTTTGGATTCAGCATGAAGCGCAGCGGCACTGGAATAGAGCATTATGGTGCCAAGCACTAAAAATAAAATTTTTTAATAATTTTTTCTAATATTCCTCACCATCACCCACTCCCTCCCTCACTCTCGTTGCTTGGCCACGATGGAAAGGAAAAGAAGAAGAAGGGGAGGGGAAGAGAACTAGGAGAGAGAGAGAGAGAGGAGAGAGAGAGAGAAAATTCTTCAAGGCTTTTTCATCCATTGTTCTTGTTATGAAAATTATTTTGCTCGTTGTAAGTGACTATACTCTTACTCCCATTTTTTATGATTTTGATTTTTATGGATCTCATCTCTCTTAAATCTACCAAAAATGCATTATCTATTGATTTCGTAAGCTTTTATTGTATAACTTTTGATATGTTATATATTTAATCATTTTGAATAATTTGATATGATTTTATTGCATTATTACTAGTTAAATAGGTGTATAGAAATTTCTATATAAAATGAGAAGGGAAAAGGTACATGCATACTGAAAAAAGGGTTGAAAGTGATGTACTGTGATTTGATAAGATAATAGTGAAATATAATATGTGCTAAAATTATTGATATGATTGATATGTACTAGAATGTAATACTGATATTAGTATGAATCTAATTAATATCAGATAAGATAGAATAGAATATTTGGTATATGTGCATAGAATTGGGAAGCCGAAATGCTGCTATAAAATACTGTAAAGTGTGGTGAAATGATGTACTAAGTGATATCAGATATATGATATGATAACCCCAAGAGATACCCTCAAGATTCATGTGATTTACTAATAGGATATACTTATACATGAGTCATAATGAGCTAGAGATGGATCCATGTGATTCATTGTTTAGGAGTCATAAGGAGTTGGAGACTGATATAGGAGTCATAAGTGTAGGAGCAAGATTAAAATACCCTTATATAAATATCTGATAAACGATAAGATTACTGATATATGATAGATAATACTAATATATGATAAGAATACTAATATGACTACTTTATTAATATAACTGATTGACTGATAATATACAATGAATAATGAGATTGATTGATTAAATGAGGCTAATTAAATAATAAAGAAAGTTTGACTAATTCATTAGCTAATAAAGATTGATTTATGATTGTGACTATTAAGGATATAACTGATATAATTGATAAACTTAGATATGATATCTAATAGATTGATAAATTATTACAAGTGACTGATACAGATTGTATACATTGATTTATTGATTTTCATACATGATTTATAGCATAATATTTCTATTTTTGTGTATTGATTTCAGTTGTAAGATTTTAGTTACTTGTTGGGCTTTTGTGCTTATTACATAATTTTATATTATTTTAGATAAAAGTAATGAACATACAGTTTGAGGCTAGACAATGATTCTAGTTTAATTTTATTTCCATCTCTTTGGTTTATATATATTTTTATAACTTATTGTGGCTATTGTACATATTTTTTTTGGGACTTTAGATCTTATAGTGAAATATAAATATTGACTATAGTAATATAATTTTGTGTTTCACTGTTTATATTTTTTCTTGGATGCAAGTAGCAATCTCTAGTTGATGATGATCTAATTATATAAATGAATATTGGATGTTAACTGATTATAAAAAAGAAATGTTATGTAAGAAGAGAATAAATATGACTAAAGGGAAAAGATGTAAAATTCTTCCACTTTCAACTTAAAAAATGTATCGTTAAATTTCATGTCAATAATAATATTCTTCACTTGATTGTCCAATGTTATAAGAATTTAATTTGGGAGATCTAAAAGATAGAATTCTGCCATATGTATACAATCTTTGTTTATTAAAAGTTGAAAATAATCACCTAGATTTAAGCATGCCACACATAGAAGTAATTTAGTATTTATCTCATTGAATAAATTATTGAGCTCTTAAATTTGTAATCTTGGGTTAAAGTAATTACACACCTCAAGGGAATTTGAGTTAAGTGGTTTAGCCTTAGTTTAACCTAAGATTAAGTTAGAATTGGGCTAAGTTTAATTTGTCATAGAGTTTCATTAGACCTTAATAAAATATTTTTAGAGTATAACCTTAGGATAGCTTAGGACAAGGATTGAAACCAATCCAGCTCAATTAGGTATTTGGGTTTTTGATGGGTTCATGTGAAATCTAAGGACTCGATTTGCTCTAACCAAGATTTAGCTATGTTGAAATCATTCTAAGCTCAATTCAATACATGCTTAAGTTTGTGTAATGTAAGGATCTTTTAATAAAAAGAAGTCAATATAAACATAGATTCGCCTAGGGTTATGTGACACCCCGAGATCTAATGAAAGTATTAAATCCCTACACCTACTTTTCTCAACAATAATATAAAACAAATCAAATCAGCTAGTTAATCTAAACTAATATTAACAATGTAAAGTATCATTCAAATTTCATTTTTCAAGAAAAAAAAATTACAATAATCCAATCCATACAAATTCTATTCATAAAAAATGAATAACCAGATTACAAAATACCTCAAAAATCATGGTCCAATCGATCCTGCCCTTATCAAATCTACTCTACTGGGCCTTTTTCTTTTTCTGAAATACTAGAGAGATTTCATAGAGTGAGCACAACAATCTCAATAAACTTCTTCCACACTCCCATCATATATATCAATGTATATTTTCTTATGAATAACAAAGCGTTCAAAAGTGTTAGAGTATAAATTAATTACTAACATTAAATAACCTATATGAAATTAAATACATTACATTCAAAAATATCAATTTAGCAATTTCTACTTGACTTTACACATAACACTCATCTTTATAACTTTCATAGGAACACTTTCATAGGGTTTATCAGAATATGCCTATTATTAGAGTTATCACGTGTACTTCTATTGGTAAGCTTCACATAGATATTAGAATATCATAGTGTACTTGCTACCAGAATCATTCTTACACTTGAAATTATTTAAATTATTAGAATATGTAATGCATGAATATACTACGCATATATCTCAATGCCTACTTATAACTCCACTTTCACTTATAGCTCCCTTTAAACCACTAAAACCCTCCCAAGGTAAGTGGGGTTAGAATATAATAGAAACCTCCCACACCCACATAAAGCAAGTGGGGTTAGAATGAAGTAGAGCAGAAAACCTCCCACATCTACATAGGGCAGATAGAGTCAAAACAAAATATATAGCCCCCTTGTAACATTTCCAAAAACTGCACTTGTAACATTTTAAAATTTGGAATTTCTCCAATGCCATACCATGAATTATTCAATTTGAATGTATTAGCAGATAATTATGACTTAAAGCATGAATATAATAATGCATGAACTACTAGAACCACGCACATCAAGGAACATTGTATGTGTAAAGGCCTACCCACTAAACATTTTCCTTTCTCATTACAATTCCAGAAGAACATTCAAAATAATATTTTAAGACTTTTAGTGAACTATCATGAATATAAAAAATGTCTTATTTATCTAATATGCATAAAAATCATCACAGAGAAAACCAACTAGAAGAAGTTCAACTTCTTATAGTCAAAGTGTCAAGAATAAATTATACTATAATATACAAAAAGTTACACAGAGAAAATGTCATAAAGCCCAAGAAAAATATATTTTTGTTCACAACTTATTATATACTTATTGGAATTGAAATAAAAAATAGGTGTTTAGAAGTCTACCTTGTGCTCGACAAAATCCTTAATTGGTCTGAAAGAAGAATTCAGTTTCACGACCTCCAAATCTCTTTTCGCTTCCTTCTCTCTTCTTATCTTCTCCCTTCTCTCACAGCTAGTGAAATGGGGTGGGGTGTTAAGTGAGATGGAAAATGGTTACACACACACACACACACACACACACACACTAGTGGCCAGTGTCGCGACACTCCAACCCATAGCACTGTAGTGCTTGACCAAAATCTTCTATATTCTCTCATATTCCACAAAGAGCTCAATGCCACGATGAAGATCCTTGCTAGCGCAATGCTTCCTCAATTCTCCTTTCAAATAGAGAAAATAATGTCGTAGTGCCATCATTCCCAATGCCGTAATGCTCCAATAGGCATTTTATCTCTTATAATTTCCTCTTCAATTAAATCATTAAACTTATTTACACTTGATTAGACACTCTAGTACTTTTAATTTATAACTAAATCATAATAAGTGAAAGTTTATACCAGATTAGTTTAAATGGTTGGGTCTTAAGATGGTGAATATTACATTCTCCATTCCTTGTAGAAAATGTTGTCCTCAATATTTGTATACAAGTAAGAAAATAAAATACTCAGAACAAGTCAAGATACAATTACCCATCTCCACTTCTTTTTCATAAGTTTTCTCTCAATATGACCTATGTCTCCATTGAACTTTAACCATAATTATTTATTTGATTCTCAACTATTTCACATCATAAGTTAATATTTGTCTGATTCTTCTTTATAGGTCAGATTGGGTTACACTTCTATTTCATCTTAAGGAACTTTCTGATCCAAATTCAAGACCCACTTTCTTAAAACTAACACATGGAACACATTGTGGATATCTAACATGTGATCTGACAAGGACAATCTATATGCATATTTTCTAATTTTTTCAATTACTTCAAAATGTCTTATATACCTAGGACTTAACTTACAGTCATTTCCAAATCTACTTACACCCTTCATCAAGTTGACCTTCAAGCACATAAAATCACTAATCTAGATTTTGAAAACTTATACTTCATGTCATAATATTTCTTTTAATTGTTTTGAGCTAGTTCTAACCTTTTTATTATTTATCTAATCTTTCCTATAATATTGACCACCAGCTTGAAAGTTCAATAAGGATGTTAAAACTAAGTGAACTTGTCCCTAGGCACACCAAGGGGGGGGGGGGGGGTGAATTGGCGAATTTAAAAACTAATTGCTTAATTTTAAAACTAAAGATAATATTTTTGAATTTTTCAATATTTGAAAACTAGTAGCAATTTTCACGTAGTGCGGAAGAGAACAAATTTACCAAAACATCTAAGCAACGATGATGATATTCTAATCAATAGAACAAAGAATTGATTACGATTTTCACCAAGCAGTTATAACAGAATTAAAATGTAAAAAGTAAAATACGAAAAATAAAAATCAGAACAAACCCATTAGAGATTTATAGTGGTTTGGTCAAACAATGACCTACGTCCACTCCCCAAAGTCCTCCTCTCCGAGTATTGCACTATCACTATAGTGTCTCTCCTTTTGTCCCCAAAGTAAGGCAGAGAAGTCCTTACACAAATCACTTTCACCAAACCCAGTGCGGCGGAGAGCTGGAAGCTTTGTCACCCTTCAGGAGATGGCAGCGGACCTTCAATATTTTTCTCCCTCCTGAAGAATGCATAGTACCTTGAACTCCTTTCTCACCCTCATGGTGATGGCAGAGAACCACATCCTTGAGCTAAAGAATTTCTCTCTGGAACCACCTAAAAAACCTAGATAGACACTTGGAGGAACAAGGTAAGACACTTGCTTGGAGCAACCGTGTGAACCCCTCACACTACTTCTTCCTCACACACAAGATCTCCCTCTTCTTTCCAAAGCTCTCCTAGATCTTCTTCTCAAATCTCCCTCTCAAGATCACTCAACAGCCAAAGACTTTAAACAAGTCAATGAGAGAGATTAAATACAAGGCCTCACAAAAAGCCCTATATTCAATTCTAGCGACACTGATCATCCAGTACGATCGTCTAGTATGATTAGTTCAAAGTACTCCTGTTAGTATTATACGAAGAGCTAGGTGCTGTACGATCAGTTCAAGGAATTGAGCTGATTATCCAGGATGATTTAGATCATCGTCCATTAATATAAATAACTTGGATTATCATCCTATACGATTGACGATCAATAAATTATCATCCCATATAAAAATCGGGTTGTACAGTATGATTGGTTAAATCGTCCTATACGATTTGACTGGATTAATTAATCCAAATTTATTCCATAATCACAGGATTAATTTAGGCAAGATTTAATTACATTGTATAGTATAATACCTGTCGTCCAATACGATGAGTACAAAATTTGAATTTCAAAATATTACTTAAATTGTGATTGGTGGCTGGGATCTTGATTTTTAATTGATCGTCTTGTACGATATACATCATATAGTATGCTTAGTTCATCTTACATTAATTATCAAAATTAGCCATTTTAATCATTTTCTGATTAGGTGATCGTACAATATGATATGGATTATACAGTATAATTAGTTCAGAAAATTTGACTTCTTATATTTTCACTAACTCACTCCCTTGAGTGTGTGTGTGTGTGTGTGCATGGTTACCAAGCTTAGTATCCACCAAATATATGATTTGACTCAAGAAAGATAAAAATACATAGGAATTAAAATTATAGACATTTCATGACATACTTAACCCTAATCTACCTAATCTCGGGCTGATTAAACTTGCAAGTGAATGATGAACCTGAAATGTTAGTGCACAGGAAAAATAAATATGCAATAATAGCAATTAATAAGAGATAACACAGTAAGGAATCCAATAATATTTGTTATCTTCAAAATCATAGGACTTGGGTTTAGATTTACAACATAGCTCATATCTAGTCATATTCCTTTCCCCTACTTCTGTCTAGGCCAATGACATTTTACACCTCTCATACAGAGGTTCATATGGTGTCCTATCAATACTTGCATGAAAACTATTATTATAAGCAAATTCAATAAGAGGAATGTGATCTTCCTAACTTTCTCCAAAATTTAAAATGCATAATCTCATCATATATTTTAATATATAAGTAACTCACTGAATGTACCTCTTTATGAGGGTGAAAAGTTGTATTAACATTCAACTTCACCCCTAGATCTTCCTAGATACCGTTTCATAGCTTAGAAGTAAATCTACCATCATGATTAGAGATGACAACTTTGAGAATCTCATACAGTTTAATAATTTACTTTACATATAGTTGAGTCAACTTGTCAATCAGATCCATCTGTCTCTTAAGTAGAAAATGAGAAGACTTAGTCCATCAATCTATAATCACTCATACAACATCATGGCCTTGCCTAGACCTATGAAAACCTATAGCAAAATCTATATTGATATCTTCTCACCTCCACTCAGGGATAAACAAAGGCTATAATAATTTGCAGGCTCTTTGATGCTCAATTTTTAGCAATTGAAAAGTCTTAGACCTAGAGATGAATTATGTCATAACTTTCTTTAATCCATGCCACCAGAATATTAGCTTCATATCATGATACATCTTACTACATCTTGGATGAATTATATATCTAGAATAATGAGCTTCTTGCATATTTTTCTTTCTAAGATTGCCACTATCTGGAACCCATAAACCATATTCTGCTACCATAGAATATTATGCCTTGATTATATGCATGTAATTCACATATTCCCCTAAAATGAATCTGATCTATCAATCTCACATACTCTTCATCTTTCTTCTAGGCTTAATATTATCTTGTTAAGAGGGCCAAACCATCATCTGAGACACAACTTTGATAGACACACTTGATAAGAATATCACTTCTAATTCTAACATTTCCATCTCCTAAATCAGTGCCTGCTTGGAAGTAATCAAATTGGTTGTTATTACTACAGACTTCCAACTTATATAATTGATGACTACTTTATTTTTACTAGGATGATGAATGATATTCAAACCAAAATCTTTGATTGACTCTAACCACTTTCTCTTAAAAATCAACTATGTCTAAGTGTAAATATACTTTAGGCTTTGGTGGTCAGTATATATTTCACAACTCACTCCATCTAAATAATATTTCCAAATCTTCAGAGTGAACACAATAACTGCCAATTCTATGTCAGGAGTAGGATAGTTCTTCTCATGTGAATTTAAGTGTCTATAAGCATAAGCAATCACCTTCCCATTCTTCTACAACACACATCCCAACCTTTCAATAAGGCATCATTGTATACTTGGAATCCTTCAGTGCTTGATAAATCGGTCATATAGGTTGATACCAAACATTCCTTTAACTTTTGAAAACTAGCTTCACATTTCAGTGTCCAATCAAATAACATAGCCTTATGAGTCAACTTGTTTAAAGGGATTGCAATCTATGAAAATCCCTTGATAAACTTTCTGTAATAGCCCGTTATACCCAAAAAAAATGAACCTCCATCACAAACATCAGCCTTGGCCAATCTACCATAGCCATCACTTTTTGTGGATCCATAGTTATCAATTCTTTGCTTACCACATGTCCCAAAAATATAACAAGAGTTAAACAGAATTCACATTTTAAAAATTTAGCATTCAAACAAGCTCCACTACCTTAGAATTCTCAAGGTTAACCTTAGATGCTTAGCATGCTCTGCATCATATCTCGAATATTCTAGAATATCATCAATAAATATAATAATAAATTGAATCAGATAATTCCGGAATACCCTATACATTTGTTCTATGAATACACTCGGTGCATTTGTCACTCTAAATGGCATTACTATAAACTCATACCATCGGTATCTAGTGCCGAAGACTATTTTCGCCACATGCTCAACTTTCACTCTTAAATAATGATAATCAGATCACAGATCAATTTAAATAATATAGCTACACCTTTTAATTGATCAAACAAATTATCTATCATGGGTAGTGAATACTTGTTCTTCACAGTTACCTTATTCAACTCCTTATATTTAATACACATTTGTCAAGATCTATCCTTTTTTATAAATATTATAGGAGCACCCCAAGGCGACCCACTTGATTTGATATAACCTCAATCTAATAGTTCTTGAAATTTAACTTTCAGATCTTGCAACTCCTTCAGTGCCATTTTATAGGGAGGTTTCACTATTAGTGTTGTACCAAGAATTACTTCAACACAAAATTCTACTTCTAGAGGTAAACCAACCCATTCTTTGAGAAATATATCAGGAAATTTCTTTATTGCTGGAACATTCCCAATGTCTTTAACATATTTATTCAAATATTTCACATAAGCTAAAATATAGAACTTGCCTTCCTCCAAGATTTATCGACTTACAACATAGATACCAAAGAGGATAAAACACTTTGGGCAACTTGAAAATAAAATACTTCACTATTAACACACAAGCTTACCCATTTTTTATTACAAATTTTTTGAGCTCTTTAATTAACCAATCCATTACCATTATAATTTAAAACTCTTTTTAGGTCAACATAATTAACTCAAATTCTAACTTCCTATTTATAATTTTAATTTAACATTTATAGATTTGGCTATAAATTAAAAAATCTTTAATAGGCAATAAAATAGACAAACTAAAAGCTAATAAATTTGGTACTAAACCCAACTCATTCAGCATATATTTAGATAGAAAAGAGTAGCTTGCTCCAAAATCAAACAAAATATGACAAGATAGCACATAAATAAATACCATACCTGTCACCCATTTTGGTGCTTCCTTTGCCTATAATCTGGGTTCACTGGCCACTACAATTGACACCCTCTAAATTCCTCTTGCCGACTCTATAGATTGCCTGCCTCCCCCTTTCCATAACTAAGTTAAAGATCTTTCATTAATTTCTCAAGATGGGTCTAATATTGGTTGCTTCTAGTCCTGACTTCCTCCAACTTCAAATCATCCCTCTGGTGTTGGATACTAAGCCACCTTATGACTATATTGGCCATACCTGAAGCACTGCCCTATAAATAGGAAACATTGACCTGCGTGTCTTCTTTTACAAAATCCAAAGATAATAAATACTAAAAGTCCTTCTGATGGTGGATATGTGAGCTACACATAGAGCTAGCATGCAATACAAATATGTTTAGATTTTTTGTGATATAAAAAAATAATAAAAGCCCATTAAATACTCAAATATACGTGCCAATCAAGTAATAAAGTGATAGGAAGTATTCATCTTAATTGTAATTAAACTACTATTGCTTAATCTAAATGCACAATTTATCTACCGAGTGTAAAATTGATGTTTTTGAATTTTTTTCCACTTAATGGAGACTTGAAAGAAAATTTGATACTAATGTAAATAATGTGTTTTTAACTAATGAATGAAAAACAACATAGTTCTTCTAACGAGACTCTTATTTTAGATATGGATCACACCATATACATCCCTAAATCGCTATCAAGCTTGTAGGGGTGAAAAGGGATGTTTATAATCTTCCTACAATTATATTTTCTCTATAGACCCAAAAAAGTTTAACATCTTATGTCTAGCTATGCCAACATTCCATCTCAATACTCCTATTTATTTTAATATTCCTCCATCAAGTCAATACATCACACTAGATATTAACTACATACATGACTATTGTATTCATTAAACTATGAATGGGAGATATTGAAAAAATCTATAAAATGATTTAACACATAAGAGTCTACATTAGTACTTGCTTTGCATTTATATCATTAGCCTAAAACTCAGAAATTTAGCTTGACATGGAAAGCATAAAAAGCAAACTCATGTTCATTTCATTCATATAAGAAAAAGATATAGGATAATGAATAAGATAAATGTCATCCGTAAGAATCATTAATATTCTCCACATTTTGTTTCCCTCCAACAATAGAATTGCTTACCAATATAGGTTAAGATCTCCAAATAAGAGTATCTTGCACTTTCATAACCTCCCTTAGACTTTACTCTATGAGGGAATTAAAGAAAGACACTCAAAAGTATAAGACTCCACTAAAAAATGGCATAACTCCCTAACAAAATAATTAAAAAAACTATTTATATAAGTGTAGAAATAGCCTTAGGTACCGCAACACTCGACATGGATGCACCGCAATGGTATAAAATGAACTAGCACCTTGCGTTGTAATGCTTGCTCAACTGTGACATTGGGCTGACCTAGCACGATTATTGGTTGAACTAGTGTCTTTGGTTGAGTCGGTGTATCTACTGATTTTGAAAATTACTCCGTTGTGGCACTATAAAAGTTGTGCGCTATGACGCTTGAAAATACAATCTAGCACTGTGGCGCTGAAATGCTCAGCGCTCCGACGCTCATTTTCTTGAGGCTCCAGTGTTGCGGTGCTGATTTTTGGTGCAGCAACGTTGTGAGGTGTTATGGCATTGACCTTGGCTTTCATGGGGTTTTGATTTTATCCTAAATTCCTGAGAGCCTACTACTACAATATTAAAAATAGGCGCTAGGACATTGTAAATGATAATGCTGTGGTGCTATATCTGTGAGCGCTATGGTGCTCATTCAACACTTGTGAATTTTTACCTTCACCTAAATATTTTCTGCACAAACAAAAAAATAATACATTTTTACTAAATTTAAATGCAATAAATAATATAAAATTTATACTTAATAAATTTTTTCCAGCTTAAACTCTTGCTTGTCCTCATGCAATGGTGAAATCACCTATTGATTAAGTTAATAGCCAAATTTAAAAATTGATAATTTAAAATGACTAAAATGTAAGATAATACATCATAGTCTAGAAGTAATTTAGAATGACCAAAGTTATAGTTCTAATTTAAAAGGTCATAACAATTATCCCAATTAGTCATCTTTGTTATTGTTTGTATTGAACCTATCCATTATAAGTGTATATGTAAGATTGACTTTTGATTTCAGAAATGAATAATATATTATTTAGGAATTAGCTGTGTTTGTAGTTAAATTGGAAGTTCATTAGTGTATAATCATATGTATTAGTTCACTTATCTTATCCTATTTGATTTAAGTATTAGGATGTTTTTGGACTTGAGCTTCAACATATACCAATTTTTTAATGTACACTTCTTTTTTTCTTTTTTACATATTTCTTTTTAAGATTTTTCATATATTTTTTTCACTCTTTTCATACTCGTGGAGTACATATTTAATGATTTTGAATATCGATTTCTATTTCATTCTCCTATAGTCCTAATTAATTTAATGTAAAGATTTAATAATATCACTAATTTCATATTTAAGTTTAGTATGATCTTCCTAATTTAAGTTACCCACTTCTTCTCCCTAAACTCAATTACTCATTCTTTTATTTAGTGGTCACTGTATTATTGTGTAGTTTCTAAATTCAAAACAAGTCAATATCTTAAGTTTTCTATATTAGTTAATTATTAAGCTTTTAAAATTTTGAATTATTATGCATTGTTCATTCAAACTATCATTTAGGGATTTATTATTATCTTAATTTTATATAATTTTTAATTATCATATTTATTCTTGCTAAACAAGCAATCAAAGTGCAAGCGTTATGTAGAGAATAATACTCAATAGTTAAGCATAAATGAATTTAAATTAAATGTAAATAATGAAATAAATTGCACAAGAATAATTAAAAATTGAATATAAAATATACATGCCTTTTTAATTGAATGATAATAAGCTCACAAGCTCTATAATACAACTATATAAATAAACATAATATAACTAGTGTATGAAGTACTAGTATCCTAATCCATCTCCATCCAAGATTCATAGGATCTGATCTTATCAGAATAGCAATAATGGCTCTCATGGCCACAACACCATAACATTCTCACAACATCACAGGATCCCCCAAAGCAAAAGAGCTAAAAAATAAATAAAATAAAAAATAAGCTATGAACAAAAGTAGCTACAACCATCTCCCTTCTCTCCCTCTCTCTCTCTCTCTCTCTCTCTCTCTCTCTCTCTCTCTCTCTCTCTCTCTCTCTCTCTCTCTCTCTCTCTCTCAAACCTTCTAGGAGTAACCAACAAAAGAAAAAAAAAAGACTTCCATCACTCAGAGTCACAATCCTCCTCCTCCTCCTCCTCATCATCATCATCATCATCAGGCTAAGTTTATACAAATGTATGGTATTCTGGAGCAGTAGGGAAATACAACTGGTCTAAATTCTCCACAAAGGGACTTCTCCTAAACATCACTACTAAAGCCTCTTTGAATTCTACTATATAATGGTAATTCTTTTCCTGCATACGCAAGTAGTGTTCTTGCCATTCCATACTCTCCTCATAGAATTCAGTCACCTCCTTACATCTACTCCCTCAATTCATATGTTGCAAATCTGGTTTTGATGATGAAAAATATGTTTCCAGTGTGTTTTGCTTGGCTAACCAGTTTCAGGCACAAAAGATCACGAGCAACTCAAGCCAACTCAAGATCGGGTCCAAGTGTGTCCAATGTACGGTTTTTCTTTTTCTTGAGTCAATTGTAATGTAACTGATCCCCTAGCTAGGTAACCTTACACACACACACTCAGGGGGAGAACTTGAGTGAGTTAGAGTTTTTGTTCATATCGTCCTAGATGATATTCACATCGTCCTGGACGATCCAGTAAAAATAGAAACCCTAATTAGGGCGACCAAGTTAAGAATGTCTGATTAAGCAGATCGTCCTGGATGATCTTTGGATTGTACGGGACGATATGCTCAAATCAGAAAATCTCAGACGCCAGATCAAGTTAGGCAAGTTTTTATTTTAAGTTATTTGGTCTGATCGTCCCGGACGATACGTGTATCGTCCTGGACGATTCAGTACAATCATGCCTAATTTAATCTGGTAATTAAGGAAAGTAATTTATTTTTGATTGATACGATCATATCATCCTGGATGATCACAGGATCATCCCGGACGATCATGATCGTCTAGTGCATTTCAGCTGTACGACCCGAACTGTGTACAGGATGATTTGGGCACTTTTTGAACTAATCGTATAGGATGATATGGGTATCGTCCTGGACGATCAAGTCATTTTTTGGTCGTCCAGTACAAATTTCTCCGGACGACCCGAACTGTCTTCTGGACGAAATTCCTCATTTTGCACTAATCGTCCCGGACGATCGCAGGATCGTACGGGACGATATGAACAATTTTTTCTACTGATCATCCAGAAGAGCCAGATCGTCCAGGCTTATGCAGCTAATTTTGAACTGATCGTACAGGATGATCTATCGATCGTCCTGGACGATTCTTGCCGATCAGTTGAGATTTAGGGCAAATTTTAAGCCCTCCTATAAAAGAACTTTTTCTTGGAACAAGAAAAATCTTTTGCCACTTTCCTTCCCAGAGAAACCCTAGAGAGAGAGAGTTGGGAGAGAGAGAGAGGATCTTGTGAGGGGGAGTTAGTGAGGGATTCACTAAGGTTGCTCCAAGCAAGGATCAGAGTTGTCGTCTCCACTCGTCATCTTCCGTCTAGTTGGTGTTCGTCGTGGGAGGATCGTCGGCAAGTAGATCCGGGGTTCTCTGCCCGCTTCAGGTGGAAGCAAAAGGAGTTCGGGGTTCTCTGCCCGCTTCAGGTGGAAGCAAAAGGAGTTCGAAGGTTCTCTGCCTGCTTCAGGAGGAAGCAAAAGGATGTTGGGTTCTCTGCCTCACCGTGTGGTGGAAAGGAGGTTTTTGTACAGGCTTCTCCGCCTTGCTGTGGGAGCAAAAGGTGAGTCACTTTCTGTTTAGTGCCATACCTGGAGGGGAGGCTCCGGGGAGTGGACGTAGGTCAAGTTGACCGAACCACTGTAAAATCTGGTTTGCTTTTTCTGATTCAGTTTTGCACTTTACTTTTCTAATATTAACTGCTTCGGTTAATATCTGTGATTGATCTTTTCGTTCTTGTTCACTTGTTTCCGCTGCTAAGTATCGAAAAGATTTTCATTGTTGTCATAAAATTTTTAAAAAATGAATTCATCCCCCTCTTGGTTAGCCTCGGGACTAGTTCACTAGGGCTTAACATCCCTATCGAACTTTTAAGTGGTATCAGAGCGGGATTCAAAATTTAAGTTTAAAAACTTTTGAATTTGATCCATGGCTAACTGTAACAATCGTAATACTGCTGAAGGTTATTCTATTACAAGACCACCGTTGTTTGATAACATTCCTTTTGATTTTTGGAAAACACGCATGTCTACTTTTCTTCAATCGATTGACTATTGCATGTGGATGTTAGTTAATGATGGATACGAACCACCTTTTAGATTGATTAACAATGTAAAAATTGAACTCCCGTTTGCAGATTGGACGTTTGATGATCGTGATTTAGCACAGTTAAATATAAAATGCTTGAACTGTTTCTTTTGTGCTTTAAAATCTGAAGACTATATGCGTGTTTCTACTTGTACAATGGGTAAAGAGATCTGGGATAGATTGTGTATAACATATAAAGGTACAACTGAGGTCAAACAGTCTAGGTTAAACATCTTATTGCAAGATTACGAACTTTTTCGCATGAAACCTAGTGAGACGATTTAAAAAATGTACACAAGATTCACTCAAATCGTTACCTCTTTGCATGCTCTAGGAAGAGAACTGACCAATTACGAAAGAGTGAACAAAATTCTTAGATGTTTGCCTTCTTCATATGATGCTAAGATTACTGCAATCACTGAATCTAAAGATTTAAATACTTACTCTATTGACAGCTTACTTGGATCACTCATTGCTTACGAGCAAGGGGTGAACCAAAGACAACTTGATGCAGGTGAACGAAAGAAGGAGAAGACAGTGGCGCTAAAGGCCAAAGATTCAGATGCTAGCACTTCCGGGTCTGATAGCGATGATGTTGCCTTAATCACAAGGCAATTCAAGAGCTTTCTAAGGAAGAAGAATAAGAATTTTCAAAAGTGGAACAAAGGTAAGACAAGTAGAAACTTTAAAGGTTCATCTGAATCTGTTTGTTTCGAATGCAGGAAGCCTGGACACATAAAGGCAGATTGTCCTACACTCAAGGCTCACCTAAGCAAGGAGAAGGGTAAGGAGAAACCAAAGTTCAGAAAGGATAAGAAGCGGATACAAAAGATGTTCTGGGCAGACTCTGCATTCGACTCCTCTGAGACTGAAGTTGAAGAGGAGGAAATAAATTTATGTCTAATGGTTGATGATCTCCCTGGTCAGTCGGACCAGGAAGAGGTATGTGAGCTTACTTACGATCAATTATTTGAAGTATCTGAAAAATTTCATGCATCGTATAGGAAGCTTAAGAAAACCCATGCTAGATTACTTGACTTTACAAAAAGAGAATGATATTTTGATTAAAGATCATTCAACTATTGATAGCAATCACATATCTTTACTTGATGAGTTTGATGAATTGAATAAAAAATATTCTGATTTAGTTACTGTGCATAACTCACTAAAAACCACTCATGTTGATTTGGAGAGAGCTTTTAAAGAGTTAGATACCATGGCATGTGAAGTAGAAAGTAGTAATGAAGCTTTAAAATTTGAAATTGCAAGCTTAACTAAAGAGAATGAATTTTTGAAAGTGAAAATCAGTGCCTTTGAAAAGAACAAAAAACCACCTACTTTTGAACAGTTTTATACACCGCCACCTTTCGAAAAATCTGTTGCAAGTTCATCAAAGCATGTTTCATATACATCTAGGAAGAGGCATTATCATCCACGTAGATTAGTTAACCCTTTTCCTGGTGTTAGATGTTTTTCATGTGGCATGTTAGGACATATTTCCCACACCTGCACTGTTCACCGTAGTACACATTGGGTGTGGAGACCCAAATTGCCTGTTTCACAGCACAGCACGCATGCATTGCATTCTTCTTTTCATAAGAAAGAACCCAAACCTATTTGGGTTCCTAAGACTGACGTTTGAAATTTTTGTAGGGGTGCTCTCACATAAGACCTCATGAGAGCATGTGGTACCTGGACAGCGGATGTTCTAGACACATGACTGGAGATGCAAATCAGTTCATTTCGTTAGAGGCCAGGGCTGGAGGTAAGGTTACACTTGGAGATAACGCCACAAGGAAGGTGGTAGGAACAGGTATAATTGGTGATTCAAAGAATTTTATGATTGATAATGTTTTGCTTGTAGATAATCTGAAACACAACTTGCTGAGCATCAGTCAACTGTGTGATAAGGGATACAGCATCAAATTCCTGCCCACTGGCTGCATTTTAAGCTTAAATGATAAAGTTGTTTTGCAGGGGCAAAGGATCAATAACGTCTACAAGCTGGATGTAAGTTTGCATTAAATCTGAGAATTCAATTTACTTAAAAACTGCTGCTGATGAGTCTTGGTTATGGCATAGGAGATTGTGTCATGTCAGTATGAAAACCTTTAGGAGAGTCACCCAAAAGGACTTAGTTAGAGGTGTGCCCAAGCTTAAGTTCACTAAGGATCACCTGTGTGATGCCTGTCAGTTAGGGAAGAAAGTCTAGTCCTCCTTTCACTCTGTTAAGGACATTAGCACCTCTAGACCTTTAGAAGTTCTTCACATGGACCTCTTTGGACCCATTAGCACTGCCAGCTTAGGGGGGAGAGTCTATGGGTTTGTGATTGTAGATGATTATTTGAGGTTCACTTGGGTGAAATTTTTGTCACATAAATCTGAGTCATTTGATGAGTTTAGATCTTTCTCTACTTGGATTCAGAAGAAGTTAAGATGTGAGATTATTACCATCCATAGTGATCACGGAGAGGAGTTTGAAAATGAAAGATTTGGAAGTTTTTGTGAGGAGCAAGGGATTAGTCATAATTTTTCAGCTCCTAGGACCCCTCAGCAGAACGGGGTAGCTGAAATGAAGAATAGGACCTTAGTGGAAGCCACTAGAGCCATGCTTGCCGAGTATTCACTTCCAAAATACTTTTGGGCTGAAGCGGTGAACACTGCATGTTATGTGCTGAATAGGGTGAATGTGAGAGTCAAACTGAACAAGACACCTTATGAGATCATTAAGGGTAGAACTCCAAATCTGTCCCACCTCCATGTCTTTGGCTGTAAGGTTTTCATTCTGAACAACGGGAAGTCACCCTTAGGAAAATTTGACCCCAAATTTGATGAAGGAGTGTTCTTAGGATATTCAAGTGTGGGGAAATTCTTTAGGGTGTTCAATAAGAGGACTTTGGTGGTGGAAGAAACAACCCATGTAGTGTTTGATGAATCTGATCCTAAGGAGTCTAGATCTGAAGTAGAAGATGAAGAGATTGTTGAGGTTACCCAAGAGGTTGGAAATATAAATCTGGAGGAAAGGGTAGAGCCTCAAACCAGTTTGCCTAGAGATTGGAGATACTCTTCGTGTCATCCTAAAGAACTGATCTTAGGAGACCCTTCTGAAAGTGTGAGAACTAGGCATGGACTTAGGAAGGAAGTAAACCATTCTTCCTTTATTTCAATGACTGAACCCACCAACATCAATCAAGCCTTATCGGATGAGTTTTGGATTTTAGCTATGTAGGAAGAATTGAATCAATTTGTAAGGAATGATGTTTGGGAGTTAGTAGAAAGACCTAGAAATCAAAGTATTGTGGGAACCAAGTGGGTCTTTAAAAATAAGATGAATGATTCTGGTGTGGTGGTGAGAAATAAGGCAAGATTGGTGGCTAAGGGGTATAATTAGATAGAAGGGATTGATTTTGAGGAGACCTTTGCCCCTGTAGTTAGATTGGAAGCCATTAGAGTGCTACTAGCCTTTGCCTGTTATAAGGGATTTAAGCTGTTTCAAATGGATGTTAAGAGTGCCTTTTTAAATGGGGTAATAAAAGAAAATATTTTTGTAGAACAACCCCTAGGTTTTGAGAGTTCCCAATATCTAAATCATGTTTACAAATTAAAAAAGGCCTTATATGGATTGAAACAGGCACCCAGAGCTTGGTATGAGAGGCTTAGCACATTCCTGTTAGAAAGAGAGTTTGTTAAGGGGAGCGTAGACACCACCCTTTTTCTGAGGAGATTAGGAGATGACTTACTCATTGTCCAGATTTATGTTGATGATATAATTTTTGGATCTTCTGATAAATATTTATGTGATGAGTTTTCTAAAATAATGAGTAAGGAGTTTGAGATGAGTATGATGGGAGAATTATCTTACTTTTTGGGTTTAGCATAAGGCAAATGGATGATGGAACCTTTCTCAATCAATCTAAATACACTAAGGACATTTTGAAGAAATATGAAATGGACAAAGCCAAGCCAATCAATACTCCCATGAGCTCCTCTGTTCAGTTAGATAAGGATTCAAGTGGAAAATATGTTGATCAGAAGAAGTATAGAGGAATAATAGGATCACTGCTTTACCTGACTGCTAGCCGACCTGATATCATGTTTAGTGTTTGTCTTTGCGCTAGGTTTCAGGCTGATCCTAAAGAGTCCCACCTGACTGCTGTTAAGAGAATTCTTAGATATCTTTTAGGGACCCCAAACCTAGGAATCTGGTACCCTAGGCACAGCACCTCTTTTGAGATAATTGGATATTCTGATTCTAACTTTGCGGGGTGTAGGGTGGATAGAAAGAGCACCTCTGGAACTTGTCAATTCATAGGACATTCTTTAGTCTCCTGGTCCAGTAGAAAACAGAACTCAGTTGCACTTTCCATTGATGAAGCTGAGTACATTACCTTAGGGAGTTGTGTGGCCCAAATTCTTTGGTTGAAGCAACAAGTCGTGGATTTAGGATTACCTATTGGCATAATTTCTGTTCTGTGTGATAATACTAGTGCCATCTGTATCTCTAAGAATCCAATCCAACATTCTAGGACAAAACACATTAATATAATGCATCACTTCATTAGGGACCATGTTACAAAAGTGGACATTAAGCTACATCATGTAGCAACTGAAAATCAGCTGGCTGACATATTCACTAAACCACTGGCCTTTGACTCATTCAGCATTTTAAGAACCAGATTAGGAGTGATTGATATAAATGCTTGATTGAGATGACTGCTGATTTCTGATTGTTCTGATTGTTATTCTGTTTCCTATTAGTTAGTTTTTGGTTTGATTATTTGCTTTCAGTTGATTTTATTTCTTCTGCTGATTTCTGTTTTAGCCTTGCTGTTATTTTGATTTGAGTATTTGCTTTGGTATGTTTTTTTACCTGCTTTTTATTCACTGGTTCATATCTTGCACTTACTGTTTTATGTTTTTCAAAATCTGATCATCGCTCACTACTTCTGATAATCTGAATTTTTAACTGGGAGTTTTACCTTGTTTTTATTTGGAAGCTGGTAAGCAGTGATTGATTCCACTGAATCTGTTAAAGGGAAGAAACATTGATGATTGTTTCTCTTCCTCTAACTCCTTTACTGGTGTATACTTTCTTTTGGATAAAAATCCTCTTCAAAATTAAAATGTTAGTATTTGAAATAGAGATTATTTTATCTTCCTACAGTAATCTACCTCATATCAATAGTGTTTTCAAAGTCTTGAGTCATTAGTTTGAATTTTTAAACCAAGTGATTGCATTTATCATATGATGTATGGTTTTTATTTTGTGAATCATTCTTCCTTATTATGGAAAGTCATCTCCTATGTCTGGAAGATAATTTCACAGTTGAGACTCTTTAATGATTATGAAAAGGAGAAAGCTTACAAAAGATGCGCAGTGCGCCAAATAAATTGAAAAAGATGCATAAAATGAGCCCAAAGCTGAAAAGATGCGAAAGATTGCCAACTAAAAGGTATACAAAGCGTATCAAAAATGAAAAGATGCGCAAAGCGCCAAATAAATTGAAAAAGAGGCACAAAATGAGCCCAACCAAGCTTTCTTTCCTTTCAGATCGTTAAAGGTCTTCAAAAAATCCATGTGCCGCTTAATACTTTCAAAAGCTAGTGTTTAAAAATCCTGATTTCTGATTTTTTACTATGTAACACTGTTATATCAGATATTTTTCTGGGACGAGGCTTGAAAGGATCTCTTTTCAAATCTAATTTCTTTTCTTCTGAATCGGTTTTTTGTTTTGAAAGAGGTTTGCATCGATAAGGTGCCCGGGGTCGGAGTTACGAAAGTTGATTTTTTCCAACCTTTTCTGGATTTCAGCGCTGTCAATCATCTTCTTATTAGTTTTTGAATCTGAAATCAGGAAAAAATTCTGACTAACTGGAGCAGTTTGATCAAAAAAAAAATCGTTGCTTTTCTATATTTTTGCTGTGAGTTTTATTCATTTTTGGTTTATTTTAATTTTATGATTGTGTTTTTGGGATCCTGATCTGTCATCTTCATCCTCCATCTTTTTCTGTTTTCTTCACATTGTCCTGGACGATACCCCGATCGTCCTGGACGATCCCAACATCATCCTGGACGATTCATTCAAAATCGTCCCCACACTGCTCCTGCTGCTGAAAAACTCCAATTATTGGTGATCGTCCTGGATGATCCTTACATCGTCCTGGACGATATGATCCATATCTTCCTGATCTGATCAAATGGCTAGCATTGCACCAATTATTATCCATCATCCTGGACGATCCACTTCATCGTCCTGGACGATCCACGTGTCAGCCGCTGGACAATTGGAATTTGGCCCGTCCGACACACTTATTGCCCATCGTCCGGGACGATCCACCTAATCATCCTGGACGATCTCTGATCATCCCGGACGATCAGACCGCCTTTTTGACCAATCGTCCAGGCCGTAATAATTGCACTGATCGTCCTGGACTATCTCACGATCGTACGGGACGATCCGGCCAAGATCTATTTAAATAGCCATTTTCTTGAGGTTTTTCCACACTCCTTCTCCCTCTACCTTCCTTCACTTTTGATTCCTAATGGCTGGTGGCAAATGCTCGCGGCAAAGGGTGCAAGTTCCTCCCGGGGACATATTGATCCTCGCTTTCCAAATGCAACCGATCAGGCTGCTTTCGAGTGCTATCGTGACGTGGGGATCACGCACTCTAAAATTATAAATCCTCGCACTCTCACTTATCCTATTCTAGATCTGTTCGCCCACACCACCCTCACCTTCATCCTGACTCTAGCCTTTCCTTTTAATCTTAAACTCCTTCAAATTTTCTTTGCCAACTTGCACATTTCCGCGGACTATTCCACTCTTCGCTCATACGTCAATCAATGTCCCGTAGAACTAACTACCCACGATTTTCATAATATTCTTCAACTTTTCGTCACTGGCGACAAACTCCACACGCTTATCACCGACCCGGACTATGATTGGAGTGTCGCCAATCACTTCCTTCGCAATACAAATGCACCCTATCATGACAACGCTTGCACTTCCCTTCTCAAGGACGTACGGACCATTCAGCACGTCCTTCGTTCCTCTGTCATTCCAAAGGCGGGGGATCGAATTCACATCACCCCATTACTATCCTTGACCACATACTACATTATAGCCCGTAGAGAGTTTAATGCCTCTGATATTATTATCCAATACATAAAACACCTCACCACCATTAGAGATCCGGGTCACAGGCGTCGCCCAAATCTAGCTTTAGGTCATCACATTCATTATGCCTTAGAGACAAAATATGACCTTCAGTATCCTGTCCCTCCTGATGTCACTCCTTCCTTCTTCACAAACAACTCATTCCACGTCCTACACAGCACCCGACTACATCCGGAGCCTGCCCCGGATGTTGAGGAGGAAGAGGAAGAGGCTATTCCAGTTCCTGCTGCACCAGAGGCACCTGCTCCCCTTCACATTACCTCTCCCTTTGACCACCTGGTGCAGCGCTTCGATCAGTGGGAGGCCATAATCGACTCCTATGTGGCTACCCAGGAGCAGCGGCACACCGAGGACATCCAGCGCTTCACCAACAGCAGCATGACCAGGATATTGCCTGGATTGGAGCCCATTTTCAAGTCATTCACCACTACTTCAACCCACCACCGCCACCTCCTTCTTCCGATCAGGATCCGCCTCCGTTCTAGTTTTCTGTTGTGTAGTTGTTTTTCTTTTTTGTTCTATACTGATGTTTTAATATTTCTGTTTTCACTCCTCCTTTTTGTGATGTTAAAAGGGGGAGTCAGTTGTAGTCGTTTCAGTTTTTGTTATGTGTTATGTTTCATGTATTTATTTAGTTAAATGAAAATTAAAAAATATATATATTTATTTTTCGATCTCTTAGTTAATGTTATTTTTCAACTACTGTACAAATGTTTGCCATCATCAAAAAGGGGGAGATTGTTGCAAATCTAGTTTTGATGATGACAAACATATTTCTAATGTGTTTTGCTTGGCTAACCCGTTTCAGGCACAAAAGATCACGAGCAACTCAAGCCAAGTCAAGATCGGGTCCAAATGTGTCCAATGTACGGTTTTTCTTTTTCTTGAGTCAATTGTAATGTAACTGATCCCCTAGCTAAGTAACCTTGCACACACACACTCAGGGGAAGAACTTGAGTGAGTTAGAGTTTTTGTTCATTTTTTATTCATATCGTCTTGGACGATATTCACATCATCTTGGATGATCCAGTAAAAATAAAAACCCTAATTAGGGCGACCAAGTTAAGAAGGTCTGATTAAGCAGATCATCCTGTACGATCTTTGGATCGTACGGGATGATATGCTCATATCCGAAAATCTCAGACGCCAGATCAAGTTAGGCAAGTTTTTATTTTAAGTTATTTGGTCTGATCGTCCCGGACGATACGTGTATCATCCTGGATGATTCAGTACAATCATGTCTAATTTAATCTGGTAATTAAGGAAAGCAATTTATTTTTGATTGATACGATCATATCGTCCTTGACGATCGCGGGATCGTCCCGGACGATCATGATCATCTAGTGCATTTCAGTTGTACGACCCGAATTGTGTACAAGATGATTTGGGCACTTTTTGAACTAATCATACAGGACGATACCCGTATCGTCCTGGACGATCAAGTCATTTTTTGGTCATCCAGCACAAGTTTCTCTGGATGACCCAAACTGTCTTCTGGATGAAATTCCTCGTTTTGCACTAATAGTCCTGGACGATCGCAGGATCGTACGGGACGATATGAACAATTTTTTCTACTGATCGTCCAGAAGAGCCAGATCGTCCAGGCTGATGCAGCTGATTTTGAACTGACCGTACAGGACGATCTATCGATCATCCTGGATGATTGTTGCCGACCAGTTGAGATTTAGGGCAAATTTTAAGTCCTCCTATAAAAGAACTTTTTCTTGGAATAAGAAAAATCTTTTGCCACTTTCCTTCCCAGAGAAACCCTAGAGAGAGAGAGAGAGTTGGGAGAGAGAGAGAGAGGATCTTGTGAGGGGGAGTTAGTGAGGGATTCACTAAGGTTGCTCCAAGCAAGGATCAGAGTCGTCGTCTCCGCTCGTCTTCTTTCGTCTAGTTGGTGTTCGTCATGGGAGGATCGTCGGCAAGTAGATCCGGGGTTCTCTGCCCGCTTCAGGTGGAAGCAAAAGGAGTTCGGGGTTCTCTGCCCGCTTCAAGTGGAAGCAAAAGGAGTTCGAAGGTTCTCTGCCTGCTTCAGGAGGAAGCAAAAGGACGTTGGGTTCTCTACCTCACCGTGTGGTGGAAAGGAGGTTTTTGTACAGGCTTCTCCGCCTTGCTGTGGGAGCAAAAGGAGAGTCACTTTTTGTTTAGTGCAATACCCGGAGGGGAGGCTCCGGGGAGTGGACGTAGGTCAAGTTGACCGAACCACTATAAAATCTGGTTTACTTTTTCTTATTCAGTTTTGCACTTTACTTTTCTGATATTAACTGCTTGGGTGAATATCTGTGATTGATCTTTTCGTTTTTGTTCACTTGTTTCCGCTGCTAAGTATCGAAAAGATTTTCATTGTTGTCGTAAATTTTTTAAATAACCAATTCACCCCCCTCTTGGTTAGCCTCGAGACTAGTTCACTAGGGCTTAACATCCCTATTAAACTTTCATCATCCACTTACTTAACTAAAGATTTAGGAGTCTTAGAGTTCCTACTACTGCTTCTATTGGGCCTACTAGTCAAACGAGGCTCACTAGGATCACCCTCCTCTACACCTAATCTTTTAAAACTCTAAAATTTTCTTTTAGTGAGGGTTAAATAGGAAAAATTTTCTCTTCACTATAATCTCCCCTCACACCAGCATGCACATATAAAATATAAATAAGAGAAGGGTATCACAAGCCCCACAGAAGTAGTGCCTTTAACAATATAAGTTAAGGAAGAATGAATATGCGTTCCCACATCAATAGTATACCCAACCTCAATAGCATAATTAAGAACAGCATGGTCATTGGTTATCTCACTAATATTTTTGTTGGGCAAAAGTTGAGCAGAAATAAATTAATATCAAGCCTTAGATAGTTGGGTTAAACAAGATGGAGGAAAAGTAATAATTTTGTTCTCCCTTTTATTCCACACAACCCCACTATTAATCTCATACAACACTCTTGGAATTTTCTCAAAATCAAAGGCACAAGAAAAAGGGGTATACTCATCAAACTCAATATTTAAAAGCTTGTAAAGATGATTGATGGTTACAAGATCACAGGGTACCCACTTACCTTGCACATAACACTTATTATCCATAGTCTCTTTCCTATTGGCTGAAAACTCCATCACTATATTGACAACTACTGCATAGGGTTCCTCACAAAACTGCTCCCAACTTTGGTATACAATCATTTACATAAATTTCCCTATTGGATTTTGGAAGCCCCTCTCATGGGTTAACTGCACGGATACCATTATCATCTCATACCATTTTTTGGCCTTAGCAGAAATGAATATACTCTTATCATAGGATGATGAAGATCACTTTTTGCCAAATATTTTTGGGGCCATTTCTTACAAAGCTCAAACAAAGAAAATGCAAAAAACTTGGGAGGGAATGAAAGAAAGAACCCAATGAAAAAATTATGAGCAGGCATCCTACATATAAACATCACGAGTCTTATGACACTTAAAAAAATGACAAATAGTCAAATAGACAGATGCTGTAGCAGAACGTGATACATGGCACTATGGTGCAGGCATTGAAAAATGACGTGATAGCTTTTTAACTAGGGAAATGTAGTGAAACTTGACACACATGAGCACTATGACGCTTACAAAGACTATCTCCATGATGCTTTAAATGTCATAATAATGATTTTGACCTAATGTTGTGGCATTGGGAACAGCACTGTGATGCTCAATAAAGTGTCATAATGTCAAAGTTATGAAAGTATGCCTTATCAGTGTAGTGCCATAAGTTCTATATAGATAACGAACCAATTCTACAATGCTTAAAAGAGTAATGCCAAGGCGCTCGATAAGGTAAAATAGCATTACGACGTTTAATGATACAACACTACGGCGATGCAATCCAAAAGATTTTGCTGAGGCTTCAGTGATGCTTGGCATGTAAATGCTATGATGTTTTAAACCCTAATGCTGCGGCGCTAGCTTAATTTTTAGTACAATACTTTTTTTCTTAGGAAAATTTTCAAAACTTAGTCAGAATAAATATTAGTAATTTTACCAATAATATAAAACACACAGTATAAATTACAAACATAACATAATAAAATAAAATATTAAAACGTAGAATAGAATTTGGTTACCTCCCAATACAATGCTAAATTTATAGTCTTCAGCCAACCTAGATATGTCACTTTAGCTATAATGAATCGCCACCACTTCTCAAGTGATCTCCAATATGCTCTTTTTCTTTCTCCTTTCGATTAATTTCAGTATTACTGGGCAAAGTTCCAAGAGGCTTACTACTAAAAGAGATTGTAAGTTGTCCTAATTGATTTTCTAAGTTTTTAATTGAAGTAGCTTGACTTTACAACCAAGATTCTAACTGAATCATAACCTCTTCCAAAGTGATTTCTTCTCTCTGAATTGATTATTTTGGTTAAAACATGGGGGATACCAAGGTTTAGAATTTACTATAAGTTATTGAGGATTATTTTAATTTCCTTTTTGATTAGACTAATCTGCATTCCATTAATTGTTACGACCATTATTATTATTTGACCAACTAAAATTAAGGTGATTCCTCCAACTTGGATTATATATATATTAGAATATGAATTATTTTATCTTCCAGTCAAATTAACATTCTTAATCCCTAGTGCATTACTATCATCAACAGAATTTAATTCATGCTCTTCCAATTATATAGATAATCCTGATACTTGACTAACTCTAATAGTGTCTAGGCTTTTAGAAATTGGAGCTACTTTTGAAGTCAAAATAGATAATGCATTTGATTCATACACACCAACTACTCTCTTAGTATTTACCCTGCCAGAAGGCCACTGGAAATTATTTGTAGCCATTTCCTCAATTAATTTATATGCTTCTTCAAATGGCTTAGACATTAAAGATCCTCTAGCTATTGCATCTATGATCAACCTATCAATCCATTATAAAAAATATAAATAACTAACCAATATGGTAAAGTATGGTGAGGATATTTCTTAAGTATTTTCTTAAAACTCTCTCAACTTTCATAGATTGTCTCTCTTTCAAACTGGGCAAAAGATATAATATCATTCCTAAGTTTGGCAATTTTTGAAGGTGAGAAATACTTAACTAAAAATTTGTGTGCCAACTAATTCCAAGTAGTTATAAAGCCTGGGGGTAAGGAATTCAACCATATCTTAACTTTGTCCCTTAGAAAAAATGAGAATAATTTAAGTCTAATAGCATCATCACTGATACCATTATACTTAAATATTACATAGACTTTTAAGAAGCTATCTAAATATAGGTTGGGATCCTAAATGGGAGTTCTCCCAAATTGAGAATTTTGAATCATCTAAATTATGACAGGTTTTAGTTCAACGTTATTAGCCTATATAGTAGGTTTATTGATACTTTGAAGGATTCATTCTACTACAAGGTTAACATACTCTCTGAGAGGTCTATGGTGATCTTAATCTTGTACTGATTCAGACATCTCTAATATCATTTTTTTTTAATTTTTATAAGGGTCATTTCTATCTCAGAATCAAACAAAAAGGGATTCTTATTAAATCTACTAAGCATACAACACTCTTGCAAAAAAATAAAATAAAGATCACAAACTAATAATTAATAAAATATTTATTTATCTTTTTTAAAATTTTAACAAATACAAAAAAAAATAAAGACACATAATGTAAGTAGGTCTAAATATGCACTTATTTTATAAGATAGTTTACAATTATAATATGCATGTTACTTCCTTGGCAACAGTGCCAAAAACTTGATGGTGGGTATGTGAGGCACACAAAGTTAGCGTGCAATATGAATATACTTAGATTTTTTTTATATAAAAAATTGTAAAATCCCACTAAATAAGCAAGTGTACGTGCAATGAAGTGATAGAGAAGAGTGTCAATCCCATAAGAAAGTGTTCTGCTTAATTACAATTAAACTACTACTACTTAATCTAAATTCATAATTTATCCTACCAAATATAAAATGGTTATTTTTGAGTTTTTGTTCACTTAATGGAGACTTGCAAAAAAAAAATAATAGTAATGTAAATTAAGTGTTTTGAACTAATAAATATAAGACAACATAATTTTCTTAATAATTCTCTTAATTTTAGGTGTGAATCAGAGCATATGCATTCCTAAATTTTTGTCGAGCTTATAGGGATGAAAAAGGAGGTTTTTGGCCTTCCTAGAATAATACTATCTCTATAAAACTTGAAGGCTTGACATTCTATGTCTAGGTATGTCAAGATTCTATTTTAATACTACTATTTTTTTCAATATTTCTCTATCGAGGTAATACATCTCACAAGATATTATTTACATACATGATTATTATATGCATTAAATTAATAATGAGAGATATTAAACATATCTATAAAATAATTGAAAGCACATGAGTCTACATTAGTACTTATTATACATTTACATCATTATCCCAAAACTTAAAAATTTAGCCAAATATGTATAACATAAAAAAAACAAACTCATATTTATTTCATTCATATAAAAACAAAGATACAGGAGAATGAATAAGATAAATGTCACCCAAAAGATCAATTGATATTCTACACACTCCTTTTCCCTCTAACAATAGAATTGCTCACACAATACAAGCTAAGTTCTCCAAATAAAATTATCTTGCACTTCCCTAGCCTCCCTTAGATGTTACTCTAAAGGGGAACTAATGGAAGACACTCAAAAGTATAAGATTCCACTAAAAACAATGACAGAACTCCCTAACAAAAGAACTAAAAAAAGTATTTATACAAGTGTAGAAACGGTCTCAGGCATCACGACGCTATACATGGTTGCACCGCGGTGGTATAAAAAGAACTAGCACCTTAGCTAGGGCTGTCAAAATCGGGTCATAGGTTATGTTTGGGTCCAACTCGGAACTGACCCAACACTAGTTCACCCAACCCGAAGTAGACCCATTTTTAAAAATGGGTCACTTTCTCACACCTGGACCTGACCCACTTTGGACCTGGGTCAACTCGACATGACTCGCCAACGCGTCTTCGTCTTTACTTTTGATCCATCTAAAAATGGCGAGCTACCCACCCGACTAGAAGGAAGGTTGTCAGAGGCATTGGTTATGGCAAGCTCAGCTGCCGTGACTTCCGACCGGAAGGAACATCGTTGAAGGAGGCATTGGAATCGAGCGACGAGCTCAGCAATCATGACTTCCGACTGGAAGGAACGTCATTGAAGGAGGCATTGGAACTGTACGACGAGCTCACCTATTATGACTTCCTACATAAAGGAATGTTCGATGTCGTCGAAGGAGGAAATGGAACCGAATGGCGAGGTCGTGCTCTCAATTTTTGAGACATCTGACCTGACAGGAAAAAACATTATCAAAGGGGGCAAACTGGCGAAGAACAGCTGGAGAAGAGGAAAAGCACAACTTAGTCTCCTGCACTTACGACAACCGAAACCACGTTTGCGCGAGTGCAACTGAACTGGAAAAGGAATCAGGTCTGGGTGGGGGAAACGGGTTAGATCCGGGTCAATTTCATGTTAGCGGGTTGACTCAGACCTAACCCGAGTTTTCAAAATGGTCGAATTTTGGAACCCAAACCCGCCCCATCTGCCAAATGGGTTGACCCTATCCTAAAATTTTTGGGTTAAGTTTGGGTCGGGTTTTTGGATCATGTTAAATATTGACACCCCTACCTTAGAACTGTAATGCTTGCTCTACTGTAGCGCTAGGTTGACCTGGCACAACTACTGGTTGAACTGGCACCTCTTTTAGCTGAGTCTACGAGTCTCCTTATTTTGGCAACTGGTCTGCTGCGGCACTATAAAAGTTGAGCGTTGTGACACATGAAAATATAATCTGACACTACGACGTAGAAATGCTTGGTACTCCGATGCTTATTTTTTTTGAGACTCCAGTATTACAGTGCTAATTTCTTACACAACGGTGCTGACCTAGGTGCCCCGGGGGTGGGGGTTTGGTTTTTCCTTAAATTCATGAGAGCCCAGCTTTGCAATATTAAAAATAGGTGTCAGGGAATTATAGATGACAATGCTGCGACATTATATTTGTAGGCACTGCGGCGCTAGTTCATCACTTATAAATGTTTTCCTTCTCTTGAATATTTTCTTCATAAACAGAACTAAAATATGGCATTTTCACTAAATTTACATATAATAAATAGTACATAATTTACATTTAACACCTTCCCTCCTAGGGTTACTACTCTCTAATTTAAACTTCTTCCCGTTGACTATACTCTTAGAGGGATCTTCTCTAAACTTATTCCTGCTAGCATGTCATCTCTATTGAGTGGACATAAAGTCCTTCTCCACCAATTGCGATCTCTCCATGAGTTCAAAAAAATTATGGACGTGAAATGGTCCTAATGGGTTCTTTAAGCCATCTCTAAGGCCCCTTAAAAAATGATAATACTTTTTCTCAAAAGTACCAACCAAATGGGGAGCATGCCTAACATGATCTGTAAACTTTGACGCATACTCCATGGCTATCTTACTCCCTTGGACTAGTCTCAAGAATGACTCTTGCAACAATTTCCTTATAGACAGCGGTGCAAATTAGCTCCTCACTATTTGTAAACTCCTCCTAAGAGATCTCTGCATTTGGTCTTCCTTTAAATCTCTCCCTCTGCTAGCCTATCCACCAGCATTTTCTCTCTCTATCTAACATAAATACTACCAATGAAACCTTTTTATATTTAGGACCCTGCATTTTGTTAAATGATTTTTTCAACTTCATCAACTAATCGTTAATTTCTTGAGGCTCTACTACTCTTTGAAATTGAGGAGGCTTTAGTCTCAAAAATAATTGAAGATGCTTATTTACCTCATTTTCCTTTATCCCATAATCCTACTCTAGGCTTCACCCATAAGTTGGGCTACTAATCTTACAAATTGCATCACTAAATTAGATGGCATTGGCCCCATAGTACTCTAAATTTATAGCATTCTAACTTGAATTATGTCTATCAACTATTTCTTACTATTGGACATTCATAATGTAATAATGCTTTATTTAAAATAATAGAGAAGGAGTTCAATTACACACAAATTTATTACATACCAACAAAAAAATGATACTAGACTAATCACAAGTCCTTCATATACCTACAAATTATTTCATATAGCTCTAGTTTTGATCAAATCATTCCACATTATTGCTTTAATACCCCTCTGTGACACCTCGGGATCTAATGGAGCTATTAAATTCCTAAACATACTTTTCTCAACCATAATATTGAACAAACCAAAGCCAACTCATTAATCTAAAAATCCTAATAAATTAAAACATAATTCAAATTTCATTTCTAAAAAAAATACAATAATAATGTACATACAAATTCTACACATAAAAAATGAATAACCGGATTATAAAATACCTATAAAATCCTAGTCACAATTATCAACTGTACTCTACAGGGCCTTATCAACTGTACTCTACAGGGCCTTTTCCTTTTCCTGAAATATCAGAGAGATTTCTCACAGTTAGCACAATATGCTCAATAGAATTCTTTCACACTCCCATCACATATATCAATATATATTTTATTATAAATAACAAAACATTCAAGTGATAAGTTATATTGCCATAGTATAAATTAAATACTAACAAGAAATAACATAAATGAAATTTAACACATTTACGTTAAAAAAAATTATGGACATGAAATGGCCCTAATGGGTTCTTTAAGCCATCTGTCAGGCCCCTCAAAAAATGAAAATACTTTTTCTCAAAAGTACCAACCAACTGAAGAGCATGCCTAGCAAGATCTGTAAACTTTGTCGCAAACTCCATGACTATCTTACTCCATTGGACTAGTCTCATGAATGACTCCTGCATCAATTTTCTTATAGACAGCAGTACAAACTAGCTCCTCACTCTTTGTAAACTCCTCCCAAGAGATCTCTACATTTGATCTTCTATCGAATCTCTCCCTCTGCTGGCCTATGCACCAGCATTTTGTCTCTCTATCTAACAGAAATACTATCAATGACACCTTTTTACATTTAGGACCCTGCATGTTGTTAAATGATTTTTCCAACTTCATCAACTAATCATTAATTGCCTGAGGCTCTACTACTCTTTGAAATTGAGGAGGCTTTAGTCTCAAAAATAATTGAAGATGCTTATTTACCTCCTTTTCCTTTACCCCATTAGCCTACTATGGGATTCACCCATAAGCTAGGCTACTAATCTTGTAAACTGCATTACTAAATCAGATGGCATTGCCCCCATAGTACTCTGAATTTGTAGCATTCTGACTAGAATTATGTCCATCAACTATTTCTTACTATTAAAAGTTCATAATGTAATAATGCTTTTATTTAAAATAATAGAGAAGGAGTTCAATTACACACACACATTTATTACATACCAACAAAAAATAAATACTAGACTAATCACAAGTCCTTCATATAGCTACAAATTATTTCCTATAGCTTTAGTTTTGATCAAATCATTCCACACTATTGCTTTGATTCCACTCTATGACCCCTCAAGATCTAATGGAGCTATTAAATTCCTAAACATACTTTTCTCAATCATAATATTGAACAAACCAAAGCCAACTCACTAATCTAAAAATCGTAATAGTTTAAAGCATCATTCAAATTACCTTTCTAAAAAAAATACAATAATCCTATCCATACAAATTCTACACATAAAAAATGAATAACTCGATTATAAAATACCTATAAAATCCTAGTCCCAATGGTCATGCCCTTATCAACTCTATCCTACAGGGCCTTTTTCTTTTCCTGAAATATCAGAGAGATTTCTCAGAGTTAGCACAACATGCTCAATAGAATTCTTCCGCACTCCCATCACATATATCAATATCTATTTTATTATAAATAACAAAACATTCAAGTGATAAGTTATATTGTCATAGTATAAATTAAATACTAACTAGAAATAACATAAATGAAATTTAACACATTTACGTTCAAAAATATCAATTCAACAATTTCGACCTAACTTTACACAAAACACTTGTCTTTATACCTTTCGCAGGAACACGTTCATTGGGTTTATCAGAATATGCCTATTATTGGAGTTATCACTTTTACTTCTATTAGTAAGCTTCATAGAAATATTAGAATATTATAGTGCATTTTCTACTAGAATAATTCTTACACTTGAACTTATTTAAATTATTAGAATATGCAATGCATGAATGTACTGTGCATGTCTCAACGCTTACTTATAACTCCACTTTTACTTATAGCTCCTTTTAAACCTCCATTACCTGCTTAAGGAAAGTGGAGTCATACTAAAATAAAAACCTTCCACACTTGCGTAAAGCAAGTGTGGTCAGAAAGGTTCATAGCAGAAAATTTCCACATCCATACACGGTAGATGTGTTAAGAATTGAACATAATTTGAATTATAGAATGAATATAATAATGCATGAACTATACGAACTACCAACATTAAGGAACACTGTATGTGTAAAGGCCTACCCACTAAAAACTTTTCTTTCTAATTACAATTCCAAAAGAACATTCAAAACAATGCTTTAATACTTTTAGCGAACTATCATGAATATTAGAAATGTCTTATTTATCCAATATACATAAAAATTATCACAGAGAAAACCAACCAGTATAATTTTAACTTTTTATAATCAAAGTGTTCAGAATAAAAATACTATAATATATATAAAGTAATATAGTGAAAATATCATAAAACTTGAAAAAAAAAATATATTTTTGTGCATAACCTATTACATATATCTTAGAATTGAAATCAAAGACATGTGTTTAGAAGTCTACCTCGTGCTCAAGAATACCCTTAACTGGCCTGATGAACAAATTCAACTCCACGACCTCTAAATGTCTCTCCCTCCTCCTTTTGTCTCCTTCTCTTCACCCTTCTCTCATAGTTGGTGAAACGGGGGGAAAGGAGTGATGGGAATAATTTAGGCGAGAAAATAATTTTAAGTTTTTATATATAAAGACACATTTTAGTGGCCAATGCTAGTGTTCGATTGGAATCTACTAGATTCCCCCAAATTCCACCAACCTAAGAGCTTAGAGTCATATTATTCCCTAAATTTTCCTTCCAAACAGAAAAGACAATGCCGCAATGCCTCCATTCATAGTGCCATAGCGCTCTGAGGGGCATTTTACCTCTTATGATTTCCTGTTCTCCAATTAAATATTTACACTTATTTATAGTTGATTAGACACTCTAAGACTTATAATTCATAACTAAATCAAAATAAGTGAAGATTCATACCAGATTAATTTAAATGGTTGGGTCCTAGAATAACACATATTACAGGTTAGGCTTGGTGTCAAATTGGCTATGGGTTATTCTTATTAAGGATCCAAGGTCATCTAATTAACAATGGGTCGTAATATCATTTTAGGTCAAATTGGGTTATCTTGGGACTAATTCTATCTAGAATCATATTAGACTACCCAAATGATTGTATATAGGACAAACATTACTTAATGTGGTCCAAATGGACTTTGATTCTTGTTAAGCATCTCAATTTTAGGTTAGGATCTTATTTGGTAAATTAATACTTGGATTTTCAACTCGGGTAGCACTAAAATAAGTTATGAGTTAGTCATTATGATCCATTAAGTTAAAATAGGTAAAATCAATCCAATGGAGTCTAAAGTAAACTTGGCTAGATTAAATGTGTCTAAGGGTGATCAAGGTCTCCTAGAGACATACTATGTAGCAATATTATATTTAATTGGGCATACATGAAGGCTTGAATCCATGTAGTTAAAGTTTAGGGGAGGTCTATAAACACCTAATGTGAAAACCCCTAAATTTTCTTATAATAATTTTTAACTTAGAACAATCAATATTTATTTATGGAGTCATAATAAGTCCAAATCACAAACCGTCTTCATCAAAACATTTATAATATTTTGCTTTAGCTTCCCTATTTTTTTCCTAATTTTTTGACATTGTTGAAATTTCTTAAGAAATCGATACTGTCGGTATAAGTGGGGTTTTAGGGACCGTCAGGTGTCCATTTTACAAACATATTTCACCATAATTTTATAAATAAAATTTGCTAATTTATGAATATTTTCTATAATTTTGAGATTTTTGAATTTAAAGATATAAAAGAATTTAGATAAAATGAATATTATAATATTAAATAATTAAAATAATTAATATTTTAATATAAATATCTTTACCCATTATAAAAATTATCAAGATATTGTAAAATAGTGGTGTAATACAATAAAAGTCTTAAAACATCGCTTTACACAATACCTGATAATTTGACAATTTTTTGAAAATGTGCATTTTTGCCTAGTTGAATTTTTTGTTGTCTACCGTTATGCAATACTAGAAAATTTTGATACATTCTCAATTACTCTTTAATTATTATAATGTGATAATATATGTGTATATGTGAGTAAATTATATCTATTGGGAGCCATAAAGGGCCAGAATCTTCTGAGATTCTGTTTGTGTCAGAAAATTACTGGGAGTTATACGGGGCCAAAATCTTTTGAGATTCTGTCTGAGACAAGGATGTGTGATATATTTTGGTGTTATAAGAACAAATGAAATGAGAGTCATAAGGGGCCAGAATCCTTTGAGATTCTTTCTGGGTCCGAGAAGTGTGATCTGAACTACTTTGTGATATGAGTTTTAATTTATTTATTTATTCCATACTGCTATTTAAATTAGAAAATAATTATTATACATTTATTACATTTCTTAATTTAGTGATTCTTAGTTTAGTTATTTATTTAAACTGTATTTAACTGCTTTTATATATTCAACAAAAATATTTGATAAAAGAATATTTGGAAATTTAGATTGGTTTGTGTGGCTTTCTGAGCTGTTGTAGCTCACTGTGGCTTTGCTTCTGATTTTTTAAGATCATGGAAGGGGAAGAGGTTGTGGACTAGTAGTTCAGGGTCATATATGAGATTATAGGTATTTTACTATTTTGACTTTTGTACAGTCATGGCTAGTTAAATTTTCAATTCTATAGCTCTTGCATATAGCCATGTAATGTAGTGTAAATATTTATTTTGATGAAATGAAAGAAACTTTGTGGATAAATTTAATTTTAGTATTTGGATATTTTAATAGCTATGTAGTCGATATTTTATTTCAATGAATATTGGCAAAAAAATTTAAAATAATTTCAAAACTAGATCTTGAGATTTGCCTGTCACGGCTCAACATGATAGGACCTATCCTGGTCGGATTGGGCTGTGACACCTAAGGATATGGAAGGCTAGGTGGTATTAATAGAGCTCTAGTATAATGGGGCCTATGGATTTGAATCCACTAAGATAAAGAATGAGCAAGAGGAACATAAAAGTAAGCTAAGTTAGCTTAACAGTGATATCCAACCAATGGATCCTAGCATGACTTAAATCCAATAAGATAAGAAACTAAAAGGAAATAGAACAAGTTAGATCTATCAAGATTAAGCTAAGTTAACCTTATTCCAAAAATGAGATCAACAAGATAGTATTATAGTACATACCAAATCCCACCAACATGTATATCATATGCAGGTGTGGTGTCATATTAGGTTACTCCATCATTGATGCCACCAACACAAATTAGATAAGACCAACTATAATTTGTATCCATTGATGCGATTCTTTAGAGATGTAAACATTTGTGAGAGTCAGGTCTAGAAAAGAATTTATAATGTCTGGTAGACTACGCCTCTCAAGTAATATTTTGATCATAAGTGAATTACTTTATAATCTTTATGAGAAGTTACTTAGTAATTTGAAAGAAAATGTTGTAATGATCTAAATATTTTTATTAATTTAAGAAATTTTCTAATAGTAATAAATCACTATGGGTCTCCAAAAGGATTCTGCTAGCGGGGTCAGAATGCAAAGAGTACGATCACACTGTCATGTAGGACAAAACAATCGTAAACCTTTACACTCTATATAAGCAGGCCAATAGGAGAGAAGATGGGATTATATATACGATTAACCATGGAGGATAGTGGCTTTCGCCTACACACCTATGTGTAATAATATATATAACCCAAAAATACGAGATTTTTCTCCATCCGATACATCAGCTCAAATGGGATTTATTTGATGTGAGTATTAGTTTCCCACGAGCATAAGCCCCTGTAGTTAATTACATATTAGGCCTCAGCCTAAGAAAACTCTAGATTAAGGATATTATATTATTCTCTCAGAGGGTTTGACACATAAGGGAAATTTCTAGGCTCTCATAATCCAAAGAAAAACATAGGCTCAATTTGGTTTAATCGACATACACGGATCATATCATCACTTGGCCGGTCTGAAGAAGAGAAATTAGAGAAGACATTACATTCCAAGTATACATGAGAGAAGTATGGAGGTGGCATCATCCATATAACGCGGATGGGTGTGATTTATATCTTCTAAACGATAGAAAGCTTACCCACCGATAAGGCATATAGTGATACACCAATACCACTAGCCTTTGATCCTAATCATATAAGGGATATAGTATTATACACGCAGTACTAATACCCATAACCTAACTAATACAATTTGGGCTTATATCTTACTTGAAAAAGAAAGGCAGTTAAACCACCTAATCGCATAAATTCCATGTTGTCCGGTCTTTATGAAAGATGAGTGGGTGGCTGAGTTTCTGAAATTTAAGGCTGACATCTAAAGAAATTTCTAAATGGCCTTGTACTTATGAATGGTGTTATGCATCTAAGACTAATGCAATTAAATTTTAATTTTAGTTTATTTTTAATACAATGCATACTAGTCAAATTCTCCAAATATAAAATGCATAAAATTTTAAAAAGGCTTATAAAATAATTTTTAAAAGACTAGGCTTCCCTAGGTTCAACATCTCATCCATAATCCAAAGGGAGCTTATGAGTATCGATTTCTCATGGGTGTAAGCCCCCGTAGTTAATTACATCTTAGGCTTGGCCTAAGAAAACTCTCGATTAAGGATACTATATTATTCTCTCAGAGTGTTTTACACATAAGGGAAATTTCTAGGCTCTCATAATCCAAAGGGAAAGATAGGCTCAATTTAGTTTAATTCATATACACAAATCATATCATCACTCGGCCGGTCTGAAGAAGAGAAATCTGAGAAGACATTACATTCCAAGCATGCACGAGAGAAGGATGGAGGTGGCATCATCCATGTGACGTGGATGGGTGAGATTTATAGCTTCTGAAAGATAGAAAGCTTACCCACCGATAAGGCATATAGCGGTACACCCATACCATTAGCCTTTAATCCTAACCCTATAAGGGATGTAGTATTGTACACGCAGTACTAATACCCATAACCTAACTAATGCAATCTAGGCTTATATCTTGCCTGAAAAAGAAAGGTAGCTAAACCACTTTATCACGTAAATTCCATGTTGTTCGGTCTTTATGAAAGATGGGTGGGTGGCTGAGTTTCTGGAATTTAAGGCCGAGATCTAGAGAAATTCCTAAGTGACCTTGTACTTATGAATGGTGTTATGCATCTAAGACTAATGCAATTAAATTTTAATTTTAGTTTGTTTCTAATGCAATGCATGCTAGTCAAAGTCTCCAAATAAAAAATGCATAAAATTTTAAAAAGGCTTATAAAATAATTTTTTAGAAGATTAGGCTTCCCCATGTTCAGCACCTCATCCTCCCATTGGCCTGCTTGTGTAGAGTGTAAAGGTCTACAACCATTTTGTCCTACGTGACAGTGCGATCGTACTCTTTGCATTCTGACCTCGATAGCAGAATCCTTTCGGAGACCCACAATCACCACTTATTATATTTAACAAGCAATTTCATGTCTTCTCATATGATCTCCAAAAGTTTTTAATGGGACATGAAACTCTATCATATACCTCCAATTATCTTAATTTATTTTAAGATAATATACTTTTAACCACCATAATTTCTCATGCAGATAATGGCCAATGAAGCAAAATGAGATTTCATTTGTGACAAATTTCTTACTACTTTCTAAAGTAATTTTTTAGAAAGCTGCAATTACCTGCCAAGCAACATTTTCTTTGAGAAGAGTAAAGAATGACACGCATACTTTCAAAAAAATGAAGGCCTAGAGCTCATAATACAAGACATGCAATTCTATAATAAATTAATATATTTATATGTGAAGCATATGTTGTCTTGGGTGGAGGATGTTGAGTTAAAGAACCAATATGAAAGAATGCATTAACTTCGAATCTATTTGGGACGATTGCAGTGTGTTATGAAGTTGATTGTAAAGTTGTTGTAGAGAAAATAATTTAATCATGTAGGCTGTAAAAAATAACTTCCTATCACAAAAATTTCTTAAAATAGTGAGAAAGTAATAACAAAATGAAATTTTGATTTTTTTTCTAAAATGCAAAGCAACTAAAAATTTGTCCGAAATAGACCCTTAGTTCTTAAATTTTAACATTTTGTTATTCTCACTTAAGTTAACAACTGATTGAAAAGAACTAGTTGAATTGAAGCCTTGTCATAAACATCAATGGTTTGTGTTGAGTATGATGAGATCCTTACAAAACTATTCATTGATGGAATGACAAGAAATAACTATGTTAGTGAATAATGACAAAATGTTATGGGAATGACAAATGTGTAAATCAACAATTGAGACAAAGTTGTAAGTTGGAAAAAAAATATTACTTAAGAATATTCTAATGAGCTTTGTATCAGAATAGGCTTCAAGGTCTTTAAAATTGCTCTGTCATTTGTACACTTTATTTATGATATCATTTGTAAGTAGTAATCTTAGAATTAATTTAAGAGTTTGAAGTCCATCTGGCACAAAACGTATCAAATATACTTTTACAAATTTTCTTTTCTTGAAGGAAGATGAAATTATAAAAGAGAAAAAGAAATCACAACTTTTATGATTTGTCTGATTAGGGCTTCATTTCAGACAGCTTTTGATCACTATTTTTTCCGTACTTTTAATATTTTTTTACTAAAAAATAGTTTTACAAAGTAGTAAGAAAGTTGTCCTAAACAAAGCATTAATATAATAGTATGTACTCATTATATATTATTCACAAAGTACAATTCTAGATATTATTTATTATATGTCTTTTGTTCTACATTTAATGTTCAGTTCAATTCAATTCAAATCAAATCTTGATCATAACATGCAACTCAATCTGGTCTGTTGGTTGGGAGCTTTGGCTGCTAACCAAGAGGTTGAATTTGTCTTAATTGGCCTTAATTTTGTCATTTTCTTAAATAGAAAATTAATTATTGATGTTAATGTGGAAATATATTAAATTATTTTTTCATTTATTAAATAGCCGTTGGCATGGGCGGATCCCCCCTTGCTTCAGGGTGGGCAAATGCCCACCCTCAAAAAAAAAAAAAAAAAAAGGTATAAGATAGATAGTTTTGGGATTCTGCCCCCCTCAAAAATATTTTTTTTGCCCCAATATGCCCCCATCTTGCCCGTGCCTGCCCATCCGACCAGCTCATCTGTGCCTGCCCATTCACTCGCAGAAGAATATAATTTACATAATTATCATGGGAATGATGAACCAAATACAAAGACAAATCCAAAAATATTCTTACAACCAAAATTTGTTACAGGGGCGCTGCCCACGGAAACCCTCACAGGGGCGCTGCCCCTTGACCCTGCGACCTGACCGGGCATGTCAAATCCCGCCAGGGGGCGCTGCCCCCTTGGACCCCCGACATATCTGCAAAGCGTATAATTTTTTGCCCCCCCTTAAAAATTAAGGCTGGATCCGCTCCTGACCTTTGGTCCTCAAATCAAATCAGCCACTGTAAAAATAAAAAATAAGCCAATATGATATAAATTGAAGGAAAGCATTCTAAATAAAAATAAACAGAAATTTAAGAAAATAAAATTATAAGACCCACTTTACCATAAAAAAAAAAGCTATTGAGTAGCGGTCTTTCCTTCAAATGCACTACAAATAATTGCCTACGCTGCTGCTATGTTTCAATATATTCTAAATCTATGCCTCACTGTATAAGTTATCTCTTAGCACTTCAAAGGGCTGCTCTTTCATCTTCTACTTGTTTTTTTATATTCCTTTTCAATTTGGAATTTTTATTTCATTACTATATATATATATATAACACGCTTAGATAAAAATTTGAAAAAAAAAAAAATGAAAACCACCTCTTTGCATATGATTTTCCTCAACGTTCTTTCATTGTCATTCTTCTTAAAATGGGAGAAGATTCAAAAGACCTATCACAACTTCAAAAAAAAAATGATAAATCATTAAAATGAGTTGGGTGTCAAAAAATCATCTGACTAAATTTGAATTTGAATTAACCTATTTAATTAACAGGTCACAATTCGGGTTAAATTTTTTTATCAATTTAGGTCACAATTCGGGTTAGATTTTTTTATCAATTTCTTAAACGGATCAAATTTGAGTTAACCCCCCAACCTATTTTTTGACCTAACAAATAATTCATTTAATATCTTTTTTCTTAAATTTTGTTCACTTGTTAACATAATCTTCTTATTTTTTTATCAAATATCCTAAACTTTATAACGAACAAATTATAAACAATTTCTTTTAAAACCAAAATGAGTTAACAGGTCATATTTGAGTCATTCGAATTTCTAGCCGATCAGATTCAAGTTGAAGCTTTTTATTCATTTATTAAAAAGATCGTGTTCAATTGACAAGATTCAAGCCGAATCAATTTTAAGTTGAACCCAAATCGAGCCCATCAACCCATTTTATCACCGCTAAAGGACATTGCATTTCATAGCATCTCTCTGGGTGAGAAATTCAAGAGCTAGACCAAAATGCTTCTATTCCAATCATTGTTTAGTTCCACTCAATTCCCGCATATTCTTCTAGACCCGGTTCAGTTCTCGAGTTAGTTCAGTACCAATATTCACATAATCAATGAAATCACATATTTCAATGCAGGTCCAGAGAGTCTTAGGTCTCGTTTGGGACGGCTTTTTTATTGCTTCTTAAAATAATTTTTTAGTATAAAAATTTTAAATTTTTACTAAAAAATTATTTTAAGAAGCAGTAAGAAAACCGTCCCAAACGAAGCCTTACTCCTCCAATACAAAGAGATTTAAGTTTTGTTTCGAATGAATTTCTTCTTGCTGTTTAAAGTAGCTTTTTAATTTTTATACTAAAGAGCTGCTTATTAAAAAGCTACTTTAAAAAATAGTAAAAAAGCCATTACAAACGAAATCTTAGTCTCCGTGCTACAATCAAGTTAATATAATCACTAGAGACTACCTCTATGGCAGAAACTGATGATCCAATCCAAATTACATCCCTAATGCTAAACCAAAGTCCACATAACCATAACTGTCAGATAATTTAAACAAAAGAAAGAAGGATCACAGTACATCTTAAACATAAGGATAAGTGTTACCAACACCAAAGTTAGCAGCTAAACTACTCTAAAACTTAACATTTATCAACAGAGTAGAAGCTATCATGTAAATGTTGAATTCATAGTCACTAAGCTTTTAGTCCAAGCAAGAAGAAAAAAACAACCATTCAGCACTGCAGAGGGTTGATATTCTGCTTTCTTCACCGGTTACAGCTGCAAAAGAAAAGGAAAAAGCTTCATTCGACTTTTCAAATTTATATGGATCTACTGTAGAGATATCTTTCAATTGTGACAGAGAATATTGATATTAAGCATCAAAAAGGAAAGATTATGAGCACTTTGCTGCCAGGAATAGTTTTTTTGGGAGAAGGTGAAGAAAGCCTGACTTCAACATGAGAGATTTATTAAAAGAAATGCGGAAAAGTTTTACCCAGAAACAAGAATGTGTTAGGCACTGAAGAATACAGGCAATTGTGTAAATATATTCCGTGGCTATCCAACATCTATCTTCCTCAAAAGCAACGATTGCTCTTTCAATAAAAATATATCTACCAACGTGATGCAGGTTTCATTTGGGACAGCTTTTTTATTGCTTTTCAAAAAAAAAAAATGCTAAAAAATTATTTTGAGAAGCAATAAGAAAACTCTCCCAAACAAAAGCTCAGAATCTGTGTTGGTGAATGTGAAAGCATAAGCCCTTAATAAGTAGTACTCTCAAAATTTATGTAATCTAACCATTTCTCTATTATCCTATTATAACCACACATTTATCTTAAGATTTTCATTTTTCCAAACTCAATTTGGTTATTAATAGCAGTTCACTGCCATACTCTCAATCTGTAAGTATAGCAGATCTAATTGTAGTTTGATCAATACTATATTTATATTTTAAAATACTCATATCGTATAACTATATGCAGGCATTTACAAAGGAAAAAAAAAATTTGTGATTTTATTGTAAATTTTAATATTTAATCGAGAATTTAAATATTAGAGGTAGTAGGGTGCTTATTTGATAAATAGTCAAGATTTGAGTTTTGCGATGTAATTGCCTCCTTTTCATTTTAGCCCCCCATCATTTCCGAGAAATTTTGTTCTCAAATATCATCTATTTATATAATGGGTCAAACGTATTAAATATATCATATTTATATCAACTTACCTTATAGCATCATTCAGTAATTTTTATTTAATTCACATCATAACCTATGCTCAATTATTCTCTCCCATAATTTTAATGTATGACGCATTAACTTAATTCCTCTATAATGTGTCACATATTAAAACTATGGGAGAGAATAATTGAGCATAAGTTACGACGTGATACTAATGTTTCTCAAAATCAATTTGGATTCATGCCGAATAGGTCTACCATGAAAGCTATATATTTATTGAAAGGTTTGATGGAGAAGTACAGAGAGAGCAAGGAATATCTATATATAATATTTATTGATTTAGAGAAAGCATGTGATAAAATTTCAAAAGAAGTGCTTTGCAGAGTTCTAGAAAAAAAAGTTAATAATGCTTATATTCAAGTCAGAATATGTATGCAGGAGCTATTATTTGTATTCAAACACAAGGTGGTTTGACCAAGCATTTCCCTATTTTAGTTGGATTACATCAAGGATTAACTTTAAGCCCATATTTTTTTGCTTTAGTCATGGATGTTCTTACTAGATATTTGCAAGAGGATGTATCATGGTGTATGTTTTTTACAAATGATGTTTATTTTCTTAATAAGACTAAAGAGGGACTTGAAGGTAAACTTGAATTATAGAGATCAACCATAGAGTCTAAAGGTTTCCATTTGAGTAGATCTAAAACTAAATACATGGATTGCAATTTCAGTAGTAATAAATCTAGTGAGGGGATTGTGATTTTGGACGATCAAGTTATTAATTCGAGTACACGTTTTAGATATCCCGAGTCTTGTTCGAAGTGATGGTGAAATAAATCGGGATATTATTAGTAAAATTCAAGTTGGATGGTTGAGGCGGAGGAATGCATCGAGCCTACTGTGTGATACAAAAGTATCCCTCAAACTTAAGGAAAAAATTCTACAAGATGGTGGTGAGACTTGCAATGCTTTTTGGCACAAAATGTTTGCTGTTAAAAGAGAAACATAAAAATAAGTTAATTGTTGCGGAGTTGAGGATGCTCAAGTGGATGAGTGGCTTCACTATTAGACACAGAATGTGAAACGAGTATATACGTGAAAAGGTTGGAGTAGTTCCAATGGCAGATAAAATTAGAGAGTCGCCTTAGATGGTTCAGTCATATAAAATGTCGATCTTCGGATGAACCGGTTATAAGAGTAAATATATTAGATCTGACCTATGTTAAGAAAAATAGAGGTAGACCTAAAAAGACTTGGTTAGAAAATATTAGAAATGAATTTTTTTATTAGATTCAAATGAAAATTTGACTCTTAAAGGAACACAGTGGAGAAAAGGATTCATGTAGTCGACCCCACAGTGTGGGTTAAAGGCTTGAAGTTGATTTGAATTAAAACTATGTGTAACTAAAAATGGCCTAATCATTAAGTAGTTTTGTACTCAAATAACTATTTATTTAACTTATACTAAACTTGAGTTTTGAACAAAAATGTGAAGTTCAAACCACAAAGCCTAAGCAAAGAATGGAGCTGTAAATTTCATGAGCCGTGAACTAGACTAAACAACTGTAAGGAACTTAAGTGAGCTAAAAACCTATGAATCAATTTCAATATCCATACTGTAGTATCTACAGATGGAAAGGGTAATAAGGTAAGCTAATGTAACATAGAGCGCAAGCATTGAATAAGAAAAGTGAGCCAAAAGAATACTTGCTCCGGTTATCCATCTCCTATGCACAATTGATGTGTCAGTTTAATCCACTTGTAATAGAACAATAAATAATGACGGTCTAAAATAAATATTACAATTGCTACATGAAGTTTATTTTAATTGTGAAGGCCCGGTTAACTAGAAACATATAGTATTTGAAAAATAAATATCACATGTTAAAAATTTAAAAACATCGGATAAGGTCATGAATATTATAAGCTGAAAAATTCATCTCATACATAAGATGTTATATATAAATGTCTGAAAGATAAAATTATTAAACTGAATGGAGTTCATAATTATATTAATTATTGTCTGAATGATAAAAAAACTTCAACTCAATCTCCGGTGTGTTAGATACGTGTCAGGGCATGTATGAGCCGCAAATGTCCATACTTCATAGATTATGGTACAAGTAATTACATTATATATGTATATATATATATATATATATATCTTGAATCCTGATTTGTCCGATGGATGATACCCGACTCTACTAGCAGATCAACCTGATAAGTTGAGAACATTTTAGTGAGAATGGAGAGTAGATAAGAGAGTAAGCTGACAATCTCCACTATCTCAATAAAAAAAATATAATAAGAGAGACTCAAGAGACCCAAAAAGATCTAGAAAAGAGCTAAAAATGAAAAATGGTCCCAAATTGTTCCTCATTACCCTTTATTTATAGAATTTTGAGGGCTATAAAAAAGGCTATACAGAGAAAAATAAAAATACAAACAATAAAGAATATTCGTACAACACTACACGCTAATCTAAGACACATGTCACCTCCTAATTGGTTGCAGGAGGGCAAAGTCAACGGTCGAGCGAGTTGTCTGTCGTCGGGCTAGCACAAGAGGGGCGACTAAGCATAGGGTGAATCAATTTGCGAGTCCTGAGGGGAGATGAGCATGTAACTGGCAAGTCGTTTGACCAGGTCGACGAATAGCGTAGGGATCTTGAGTTTTCCCTATTGTGAAAGGTAAGTAGTGGCGTTTGCGAGGATGAAGAGTCCCTAAGCTTAGTAGAGGTAGTCGAATGGAGTGTGAAGTCCTTAGGGTAGGCTCTTTAGTGTAGCTGAGTCTAGCGAGCTCGAGGGGAGGATCTAATTAAGATGATGAACTTCCTGGTTGCCCAGGGTAGGGTTGCCCAGAGTAGGGCGGGCTCCCTGGCAGACGTGGGCAAGTGACGCTTATTGTTCTCCTTGGGCGAGTTCCTCTGCTGGTCCCGGGCGAGTCCTTTGAGGAATCAAGATTGAATACCCTCATCATGATCGCTACCTATAAAAACACCTGAGAAGACGATCATGGATATATTTGTAGTTCCCTTATTCACTTAGTCCTTTAACAGTCGTGTAGAGAAAAAGGCAAGTGTATGAAATTAAATGTTATTACCTACCGTAAAATAGAGAAATAAATGTATATTTACTTCCATGATTTACTATTATCTCGAGGATTGTGTTGACTTCGTAATGATGATGTCAACATGACATCATGCCCTAGGCTTCTCTATAAATTCTATGCTTGTGCTTGAGACGGTTTATTTTTTTGCTTATTATAAACTGAGAACCAAAGAGTGCTTTGAACAGCTCATTCATATAGCCAATCAGCTAGGAAGACAACATTCCATCAAGGGCAAGCTGGATTGTCCCAATAGAAGGCTCCTGATACTGTGACGACTTCTTCGAGCAAGGAGGTGATAAGGAGGAGATCAAACAGCCGGTTGGTTTAGTGGAACTCGCCTCCTCTCCCTATATATAGAAAGCGAGACTTGAAGTTGGGGAGGTGGTGACTGTCGCGACTGGTGACAAGTTGCATGTTGTTAGTGCCCCTCGTTGTCCCCATGGAAGTGATCACGATGGAGAAGGAGGATGACGAGCCCTTGTTGGCCAAGGCAAAAAGCGAGTCCTTTAGAGATTAGTGTTGGAGATGACAAGTAAACACCACAATGAAGAAACAAGCAAGAATGTAAAAGAAGCGGAAAAATAAAGCACACTAGAATTTAACATAGAAAAACTCAAAATAGGAAAAAAATCATGGAGCCACACAACACGAATGTTGACCCCTAAATCAGAAGCGCACTAGAAAGAGCGAAATTGGCGATTTAAGTGGCACACGTCGACCCGACGAGTCACTTGAAGGGTCAAATGACCTCCGATTGCCAAACGGATTGTGCCTTTGCAATCAGAACGTTGAATTCACCTAAGAGGGGATCCCTCGCAGTCAAACCAGATAGAAACAGTACAATCGACGATGAACACCCGAAATTGACGCGCTATGCCGCCCAAATAACTTCCGATAGCAAAACGAAGTTCGTCGTTGCTGTTGGAACGTCAATAATACCCAAAATTGACCGTAATTTCGCTCAATGAATATCACACTCACAAATCAACGTAAATCCCGAGGCAACAAAGCACGAATTTCAAGAAAAGGGCATGTGAATCAAGGGATCTATGCATGAATTTGAAGGTGCGCAAATTTCTGATCCTTTTTAATAATTTTTATAATAATAATAATAATATTATATTATTATAATATCATTATTATTATTATTATTATAAAATAATTAAAATAAAAAAAATTTAACCTCGTATCCGCGTATTTCCTGCGTCAAATCCTGCTCAAATCCCTCAAATCTCACAGAAATCCCGCTTTGTCGCACTGACGAGGTCGTTGCTTCCCGTAAATCCTGTTCCGGCCTCGACAATCCCTCTAGTTCTCGTTAAAATGAGAAAAGAATGAGCTTTATTATCTTCTTGCTTCGTCTTCCTACTGCTGTTTTAAGGCCTCCATCACCCACCTCCTCCTCTTAGCCTAGAGGTTCAACAAGTCTCGATCCTCCTTGCCGATTGCACCTCACCAGATCGATCTCGACTTGCAACTGAGCTTCTACTTGCCGATTCCGTAAGCCCGAGGCCAGTCCCGTCGAGCTAACCTCCCTGTACTAAAAACCTTTACAGCTGGGTTTCTCCCCCAAGCCGCAAATGTCAAGCCCATCTATACTTAATAGGCCTCCTCCTCTCCATTACAGCTGCCGCCCCATTCTATTCCCTGTTCCCTCCCTTCTCCAACCAATCCTCACGCCTGACCGCACCCTATCTGACCAAACTTCACATAACCAAACGATTCCAACAATAGCCGAGCTCTCCAACTTGCAACTCCCACTTCCAATCAGTAAAATTTTCCAACGCTACGATTCGCCTATAAGCAAAAGAAGGGAATTAGTAGTAAACACTGCAGGCCACAGATAAGATGAGGCAGTAAACTTGCGATGCTAGGCTGTCATATCAGCTAATCAGCCCACTTGCAAGCAGTAGGTGGAAGGCTCCCAATGTGTGGTGTAGCTCATTTGCAAGCAGAGATTCACCCTACGAGCTGAATAATCAAAGAATGACAACATGCAGCAGACAAGATGAACCAAATAGCATTGCCGATGTGCAATAAATGAAATACAATGCTACGCTACCGGATCCGCAATATTCATATAAGCGGACATAAGGCGTTTGTAGATACCAAGATAAAATCATGCGCACTCGTTAACGTTAGTCACTCGCACAGCTGACCATACTTGCATGTTACAAAAATACCCTTCTCACGCATCGAAAATGCATGCAAACAGGCAGCATATAGATGCATAATACATACATATTACACAATTACATCATACACTAGGTTAATGTAGTAGGCCATCACACTGCATATCAACACATCATGTAAGCATGATTAAGTAATGTGAAAATGCAAAATGCCAACCTACATGCATACATGCAAATATACAAGTGCATACATGAATATGCCATCATGCATATAGTCATATGAGTGTATATATGAATATGAAGCTATGTCATATATACCCCTTTACATTGCATGTAAATAGTCACTATATGAATGTATCATGTAAAATGCATTTACAATCATATACCTGTATGAGCTCCGGCGAGCATGTTGTATGCACACACGTGACGTCTGAGGATGTTGCACGGGTCAAGAAATGAATTTAAATTCGAGCCCGATCCATCTATATGAATGGATAGGAGTTGACACAGCTCAAACTATCAAATAAATATACGGTTGCGATATCGACTGGGATATTTATTTTATACGTTCATATTAGGCCTTCAATGTTTATTATAAGGAAGATTCACTAACAAAGGCATAAAGTCGACAACAAACCCGATCTTCTGTCAACAAATTGACAGAGTAGACAAAGTTCAACCAATAAAATAAAATTACCCATGAAAACCCCGAGATGGCCGTATTGATAAAAAATCTCAACCGGAGGGAACCCTAATTATTCGAAAATGCTACCCAAATGCCCATGAAAATTTAAAATCCCAAAGAATCAAAAATTTAAAATATTTAAAATTAAAATAAAACACCAAATACTTAAAGCAAAATACCCATCCACCATCCACAATAGTTTGCCGAGGTGGACAAATATGAAAATTACTTCAGCTCACAAAGAGCAAATATTTAGTCGAAAATATCACTAGGATTCATTCTCAAATCATCTCTTGCCAATGAGGACGTGGCATATGTTCTCTAACCGGTGGTTTAGACGCCAAATGGCACCACACTGGTGGTTTCACAATCAAATGGCACCATAGGTAAACGGTTATGACCGGGACCCTCTTTTTGTTTTAGGTCATCGAGGATGAGGAGTAAACACTACAATAATGAAACAAGCAAGAAAGTAAAAAGTAGCTTGAAAAATAAAGTATACCAGGATTTAACGTGGAAAAATCCAAAATAGAAAAAAAACCACTGAGCCACACCACATGAACAAATCAACTATGAAATAGGGAGAAATAATTACAGATCTATCTTCTCTCTCGCTCTATCCTTGCTTCTCTTCTCACATCCACCGTTCTCTATGTTTAACACTACAGAAATACAAGAGAAAGCCAAGTAAATAATCCCAAGGGACGCAACCCTTCAGAAAAACAAGAAAAAAAACCATCCAATCCGTCTCACAGCCCAGTGGGGCCAATTAGGGGCGTTGCGGTGCTCAAGCCTCTGTATGATGACGCTGTGGCGCTCCAACTCGCAGTACTGCGGCGCCAAATCCAAAGCGCTCTGCACCAGAACCTACGGGGTAAACCCTCTCGCACCCCAGAAAGAACGACAAACTTGAGGTTCGAGGCAACAGAACAACCCGATTGATCAACAAAATTAATTTCCACGCATAATAATTAGCACCATATAATGGGGGAAGATCATCCCACCAGTAGCGAGTTCACAGAAAGCTATTCCTGTGGAAGGTAAGAACAATAATGAGAGAAAAAAAGATACCCACTATGAGGGAACAAATAATCGTATCTTTGAGCAACCAATTACAACATCTACCGAGTGAACAAGTGATGAAGGTTTTAGAGCAATGGGTGACCTTCAAGTACTGCATGGGGAACACACCATGAGATCAACTCTTGGCGATTCCCATGCGACTTCTAGATTTAGCTCTTGATGAAATATCTATGTTATTGATAAGGGCGCTGATTGTAAAAGAGCCCCAGAATGTGGAACTTCCTGCTAAGCTTCCGACCAAGGTCATTGTGGTCTACAGAAGAGAGGAGGTAGGCACAAAGCAGGTCAAGGCCGATGTTATGGCCACGGCGACAATGAAGGTGCAAGCTGAGGCACCCATAGAGAAGCAGACAGAGGTGAAGTCGTGGAATCCATGAAGGTGCCCACGACCTCGCTCTCCTTTAGGGAGGTGGCCATTTCTACAACGGTGCTGATGTTCACCACTAGCAGAGAGTTACACATTGTTGGTGCCTTTGTTGTCCCCATGGAAGTGATCCTAGTGGAGGACGAGGTTGACGAGCCCTTGCTAGTCAGGCTGAAAAGGTGATTACCTACTCAGAGATTAGCACCAGATGGTGTGGGGGAGATCACCCCACAAGTAGCGAGTTCACAGGAAGCTCTTCCTATGGAAGGTAAGCGCAAAAAGGACAAATATGATTATTTAATAACTATAATGATAGAAAAGAAAATACCCACTATGAGGGAGCCAACAATCGTGTTTTCTAGAATGAGCTATTGCAGCATCCATCGAGTGAACAAGAGATGAAGGTTTTGGAGCAGTGGGTGACCTTTAAGTCTTGCAGGGGGAACATACCATGAGATCAACTCTTGTGTGTTCCCCTGCAACTTCTAAACTGAGGTTTTGATGAAATATCTGTGCTATTGATAAGGGTGCTGATTGCGAAAGAGCTCTGGGATGTCGAGCTTCCTGTTGAGCTTCTGGCAGAGTGTTGAACTCTGTACTGAACCAAATAAAAAATAAAAAGTCAAATCATCATACCTGCTCGCACGTCGTTTCCATCCCACGCACGTTCAACGTCGCGTCTCGCCATACCACCACGACCTCCTCCTTGCGTCATTAAATACCGAAGGAAACGAAGGCTTCCTCCCTCTCTTTTCCGCACTCCCTCTCGTACGCTTCCTTGCTCCTTTGTTGCTGCCCAACTTTGTTCCTTCAAAGACGTTCCCTCCAAGTTGGATCGAACGTTACAACGTTTCGATCGGAAGCAACCAAGGGAGTCCGCCCGCTGTGAAGGTAACTCCCTCCCGATCGCGTCGCTTCTTCAACTCCTTCGTGGTTGTTCGACTTCGCACCTTCTACGACTTGCCCTTCGTGGTCATCGACTTTGCTCCTTCGGCTCTCCTGTTGCTATTCGACTTTACTCCTTCGACGACACTCCTTCCGGTGGTATCAAAAGTTACGACATTTTGATAGGAATCGACGACGGAGCTCGCTAGCTGTGAAGGCAACTTTCTCCCTATTGCGCACTTCTTCAGCTCCTTCGTGACTGTTCGACAAAGCTCCATCGACGACATTCCCTTCCTTGTCGGAACGGAAGTTACAACACTTTGGTAGCAAGCAACGATGGGAGCTCACGCTGTGAAGGTAACTTTCTCCCTTTCGGGAGCTTCTTCGGCCAAAATCCCTTGCTGCCGAACAGCCCTTTAGGGCAATTAAAAAAAAATTAATTTTTATTTTATTTTATTTTAATTAATCAAAATTAATTATAAATTGATTATTTTTTAATTATGATTAATTACTAATAATGATAATTAATTACAATTAATTACCTAATTATAATTAATTATCTTTAAGTTTAATTAATTATTATTAAGTATAATTATTTTAATTAATCAAAATTAATTATTATTAATTATAGTTAATTAATGACAATGATAATTATTTATAATTAGTTACTTAATTATAATTAATTATCTTTACTTTAATTAATTATTATTAATTTTAATTAATCAAAATTAATTATTTTAATTATAATTAATTAACAATAATGCTAATTAGTTATAATTAGTTACTTAACTAAAATTAATTATCCTTAATTTTAATTAATAATAATCGATTATAATTAATTAATTAAAGTTAATTAAAAAAAAGACAAAAAATGCCTCTCCCTTGCCTCGATCCACAAGCCAACATCGTCACCTGGCCGACCACCAAGGTATAACTTCTAACTTAAACCACGCTCTCGACGCTAGCGATGAGCCGGCAAACCTCTTTACGCGCTCACGTAGCACAGGGGGAGGGAAACAGGTGCGACGCTTGCGACGAGGTGGGTAATCCCCAAAGCGCTCACGTAGCGTGAGGGGGACGAAAAATAAGTACCCATACGTGGAAAAATCAAACTGCTGTCTTTCAAATATGTGCTAAAGACCCTTAAGCGCTCATATAGTGTAACGGGGATTAAAGAAAAATGCAGTCGCGGTGTCTACAGACATCTACCTGAAGTGCTCATATAGCGTAGAGGGGAAGGCTGCCTCTTGATTTTTCCCCCTAAACAGAGGAGATGCCGGGAGGCTGCCCAAATTTGAACTGAACAGGGGACCATACTCGCACTTGACTTGAACTATTTGAACAGAAGCCAATAAACTTACAAGGACAAGGACTTGAACTCAAAAAAAGGGCAGCAGAGGACTTGATTTTGGACAACATGAGACCTAAATGAACAATGAAATAAACTTAAATTGGACCCAAACTAAAATAAGACTTAAATAATTAAAGAATTTGTGAATTTGAACTAAACAAAACAACAAGGAGATTTGAACACTTGCAGAAGTCCTAGACTTGAATCAAATGATGAAGACCTGGATTGAAACTTGAATTGCATAAGGGACTTATGAACTTGAATTTTAATGAAATACATGAAATCAAGCTTAAACTAAGGTGCGATGAGCCAAGCTCAATGCAAGTAGCAAAGTATTTGCAAATACACTGCAAGGGACTATGATTGGATCCAAACCCAGACAAATAACAAGGAATGAACTTTGAATAGTTGATCAAACATGAAGTCTTGTTATCAAAGCCGATCAACTCGCAAGCAAGTACATTATAGTAATCCACCAATGGATGATGGTATTGAATGAGTTATGAATGCAGTGATACACTTACAAGCAATACATAGAGATATAACAACCTCTCTACGAAGTTAACTTGCAAGTACATACATCAAATAACCAATGAGTCATAATGCACGCAGGGGATAGCTCATGAAGGTGGTGATCATGTAGAATGCACAATGAAGGTGTTAATTCGTGGAGAAAGACTCATGAGTGTTGTAAATCTACCAAAGGAGCTACTGATGAAGATGCCGATGAATGTAATAGATCATCAATCAACTTGAATACAGATAATGACAGGGGGGTATACTACATGTACGATGAATCCCCTATGTATATAGATATTCATGCGGCGTCATATTTACAAGCAAAGACAAAGATCTACGATGCATATGGGCACCTACGAGCAAATATAGAGAATTTGCCATGTATACATTATCCACCTATGAATGATGACGAACAAATACAAGAAGACTACGACAAGCATAGGCTCCTGGGAGCTGCCGTAGGAGAACCGCTCTACGCACCATATATTAATTATAAGCATAAACAAAAAAAGATGCAGCATGCACAGACAACTACGAGCCACTGTAGGAGATGTTTAACGCATGTGGTGTATTATCTGTAAATGCGACGCAAGAAGAGCTGTAATAAATATGAGCATTCGCCAACAATGATGGAAGATGTGTCGTAGATGCAATAGTAATAACTAGCGATGAATGATGGATGTTGCGTCTTTGTGATTGACAACCACCTAATGTCGGGGAAATGCATCAACCCCCTCTGCAAGTAGAGGCGGGACACCTCTATCAAATGTAAAACACCTACAAGTTGTTGTTGCAAAGAATATTGTAGTACTCCCGCAATCAACAACCATTCAATGGTAGCCAGATACATCTTCCTCTTACAAGCGAGGATGTACAACATGCAGCAAATGCAGGTACCCACGGGCACCTATAGGAGACCCGCTGTGTGCACAAAATATCATCTGTGAACAAAATGTCATGACTACAACAAATGTAAATGACTACGGTCCACTAAAAGAGACCCGTTGTACACCTAAAATGTCATCCATAAGAAAGATGCAAGGGAGATGCAACAGATGAAAACATCTACTAGCCATAATAAAAGATTCGTTAGTGCACTATAATCTACATGCAGAAAGCAACAAGTAGTGCATGATAGTCTACCTGTACGAGATGGAAAAATAACTGCAATGCTACACACGCCACCGGATCCGCAACATCTCTACAAGCGAATAGAAAGTGTGTACGAGCTTCCAAATAGAACACTGCATTTGAATGGCAGTTACCTGGACAATTGAAGTATCCCAAAATGTCCCTGCACACGCACTGTAGTATGTACGCACTTAGGTACAGGAAATTGCATGTGTAATCACATACATGTATGGGCCCTGACGAGTTTGTTGTAGGAACACATGTGATGTCTAAGAATGCCGCGCGAGTCAAAATAAATTTGAAAAAGATCCTCCTAAGCAGGTAAATAGAAGTCGACAAGGTTCAACAAATAAGTATAAAATGCCCCCAAACACCCACATGGGCCCCGGCGAGAGTATTTTGGATACACACGTAACGTCTAGGGATGCTGCGCAGGTTAGATAATAAACCCAAGTTCGAGTTCGATCCTTCTATGTAGGTAGATAGGAGTCGACACGGCTTGAACTGTTAAATAAATATACGGTCACGACACCGACCGAGATATTTTGTTTTATAATTCATATTAGGCCTTCAAGATCTATTAAAGGAACAATTCACCAATAAAGGCATAAAGCCTACAGAACCCGATCCTTTGTCGACAGCTCGACAAAGTCGACAAGGTCCAATCCCCAAATGCAAATGACCCCATACACCCTGATGATGACCGTGTTGAACGTAAATCACAATCGGAGGGGTTAATTCCAAATAGTCCACACTTTTAAATGCTATCCCAAACACCCGAAAATCCAAAATTCCAGAAAAACCCAATTCCAAAAATTCAAATGTTTAAAATTAAAATAATCCATCCAAACACTTAAAGCAAAATCAATCCACCCTTCGCAACAGTTTGCCGGGTGGATAAATTAAAATTTACTTCGGCTCACATTGAACTAATGCCTAGTCGAAAATATCACTAGGATCCATTCTCAAACCTCCTGCCAGAAAGAACGTGATATATGTCCTCTAACCAATAGTTTCGCCGCCAAATGGCATTGCAGGTAAACGGTTATGGCCCGGGGTCCTCTGAACCGAGTGGTTCTGCCGCCAAATGGCACCACGAGATAACGGTTATGGCCAAAGCCAATATGTTCCTTATTGGCATCAAATCCTTGAGATATGAATCAATAGGATATGATCGATAGGACACAAAGCCCTCTGTCAGCTAAGGTGGATTCAAATTTGTCCCCTCAGACAAACATCAAACCCAGGTCTACAAGGTACCCTTGGACGAAGCAACCCATGGCTGCCGACAAGGATCCTTCGGTCAGGTTGGGTCGACTACCTCCTCTGACTAAGTAGACCAGGGACCACGATGACCCGGGATGACGGAACCATGGGATCTTGATCGGGTCTATCATCCATTCCCCCACCATCCGCTTTAAGTACAAGATGGTGAAATTTTCAATTTTAAATATTAAATCTCCAAACTCTCCAATTCCCCAATGCCCATGCTGCTACTATATGCCCGATATTATGTATCTACGTATACAATATACCTGATCGACGACTAGCCTTAATCGAAAGTTCTCTCTGGTAATCGGGAGGGGTAATTAACTATAGGAGCTTGCGCCTATAGGAAACTAGAATTCAGATCATAAAGTCCTCGCAAAATGAGGGCGAAATCTCTGGGTAGTGTCTTATCTACAAACTCATATGCCTTCCAAAATTTACCCCGGAACTTAATCCGTTAAAACTCCCCTGAATAGAGCAACGGGGGAGGCCAGGGCCGAATTTTCTGAGCCCACACAGAGCTCGTCGTGGTCGGTGGAATAGAGAGGTAGGCACAGAGAAGGGCAAGGCTGACTTTATAGCCACGACGACAACGGAGGTGCGAGCTGAGGCACTTACAGACGAGCAGGCGGTGGGTGAGGTTGTGGAGGCCATGAAGCTGCCCACGATCTCTCTCTCCTTTGGCTAGTTTTCCGACTTCTTTCCTCCCTTAGGGTCTATCTCACTGGAGGAAGTCGTTGGGAGCCTGACGACTTAGGAGAAGAAGATGAATCTCTAAGGTGTCGATGAGCCCAACACCCGACAGGAAAAAGGGGCTCTGAGGGATGTCATTGATTAGCAGGAGGTAGACAAGCTGCGGGACGAAGTCACCTTCATTAGAGCTTAGATGATGACCACAAAGAACATCATCAACTCCATGAGGGCCGAGTGGGGTGCACTTGTTCAGCAGGTTAAGCTAGAGAGATTCCAAGCAGGTCACAAATATTTACTGGATTACATGGAATGAATTGGATGGTAGGCGCCGACCATGGCAAGTGATCCAATGTTGGGGTTGCTCTGTGGTGGTTGACAACCTAAATAATGTAAAGATATTTTTTTATGTACCCGTTGCTTGATGGGCAGTTATTGTAATATTTATGTAGAATGAATAAAATTTATTTTATGTGAGCATTTTATTTTCTGCGTCATATTTTTCATTACTGGATATAGTGTGATGGTGAATGTGAATGTGAATGCGAATGGCGAGTGAGTGACTCACGAGAGTATTATAGGGAGTCTTTGGCGAGTATAAGTATCGCCAGGAAAAATTTGCGAATCTGTCTAAGTTTTCTAGACATGGCGAGTGAATGAATATGGAGCGAGTGTCAGTGAATGACTACAAAGCAAGTGTTGAAATGAGGGAATGTGAGGACTTGCTTAATGATGGCGACTCAATCTTCGTGTTTTCAAAAAGAGAAAGGAAAGAGGATGGTTCAGAGAAGTACAAAGAGGGTTTCGAGATCGTTATAATGATAAAGAGAGAAAAGTTAAATCTTTTCATTTAATGCTAATTTGAGGGCTACCTCAATCTTCGTGCATTGTACATCTCTTATAAAAAGAAGAGGTAAGGTCTCATAAGTGAGACCTTCGCTAAAAATTCCTACTTGCTATCTCTTATACTTGCTAGAGACTTGAGCTCTTGTCATGATTGCTCTCAAGAAGTGCGCGGGTGAGTTCACTAGAATGGTGGACCTGTCGAGCTCGTGGCTAATGGACGAGTATGCGTAGCTCATGTAAAAGGCGTATTGTTATTCGGATGGTAACTTCACAGTTAGGTCACCGACTAGCAGCGAGCACATTAATACCTTCTTTGATGATGAGTTGGTCGTCTCTATTGACCACTTCGTGCTAGGGATGAAGTTTTCACTATGTGTTGTGCTGGAAGAAGTGATAAACTATTATGGGGTTGTATCGGTTCAAGTACTGTTGAACTCGATAGCAACAATGATATCCTTTGTATTAATGCCTGCACGAACACAATTAGCATGGTCGTTGAAATTGTTCCAAAATGTTTTTTACTACAAAGGTGTTCCAAGATGGTTGTCTAGGGGTTGGGTTCAACTTGAAATTGACCTGAGCAAAATCAAATCAGCCCAAACCTACCCCATTTAACAAACGGGTTAAAAAGGCCAACCTAAACCCCATTTGTTAGCAAACTCAAATGACCTGAATTCGACCCGTTAACTCATTTTGGTTAATTTTTTTAAATAACTTATCAACTATAAAATTTAGGATATTTGATAGAAAATAAAAAAATTATGGACAAATTTGGAAAGTAAGCATATTTATAAAACGAATTAATTAAATAATTATAGAAATATTTGTTTTGGAGAAAAGGCAACTAACACTTCCTCTCTACCTCAGTAGCTTAAGTTCGCTTTTTGGGTTTCTTTCCTTTTAAACTAAACTAGTTGCAGGATATTCAGGCAAACCAGTTTTGTGGGCTCCAAAAATTCGCGCCCCAGCCTCCCCAGCCTTCGGGGGAGTTTTAACGGATTAAGTTTAGGGGTGAATTTTAAGAATATAGATTGGGATTGTAGATAAGACACTACCGAGAGATTTTGCCCTCATTATGCGAGGACTTTATAGAGGACACCCAATCAAGATCCCATGGTTCCGTCGTCCGAGCCATCGTGGTCCCTGGTCTGTTTAGTCAGAGAAGGTAGTTGACCCAATCTAACAGAAGGATCCTTGTCAGCAGCCATAGGATGCGTCGTCTAAGGGTACCTCGTAGACTTGAGGTGGATATTTGTCTAAAGGGATAAATTTGAATCCACCTTAGCTGACAGAGGGCTTTGTGCCCTGTCGAGCATATCCTATTGATTCATATTTCAAGAATTTAATGCCATTGGAGAGCTTACGGACTTTGACCATGACCGTAATATAATAAAGCCATTTCGCGGCGAACCACCCGGTTCAGAGGGCCTCGATCATAATTGCCCACCTATGGCGCCATTTAATGGCGGAATCGACGATGTTGTGTCATTTGGCGGCGAAACCACATGTTAGAGGACACGTGCCACTTCCTTGCTGGCAAAAGATTATTTGAGAATGAATCCTAGTAATATTCTCGACAAGACATTAACTCTTTGTGAGCTAACGTGATATTTAAATTTGTCCACCTAAGCAAACTGTTGTGGAGGATGGATGGATTTTTCTTTAAGCATTTTGATAGTTGAATTTTGATTTTAAATATTTTGAATTTTGGGATTTTTGAAATGTTTAGCTTTCGTGGGTGTTTGTGAGGCATTTTGAATGCTTGCAATTAACCCCTCCGGTTGAGATCTACGTTCAACACGGCAATCATTAGGATGTTCATGGGAAATTATATTTTATTGACTGAACCCTGTAGACTCCGTTTGCTTGCCGATAAAGGATCAGGTTCTTCGTAGGCTTTACGCCTTTAGTAGTGAATTTTCTTGATTATAGACCTTAAAGGCCTAATATGAACGTATTGAAATAAATATCTCGGTCGACATCATGATTGTATATTTGTTTCATAGTTCGAGCCATGTCAACTCCTATCCACTCGTATAGAAGGATCAGGCTCAAACTTGAATTTATCATTTGACCTGCGCAGCATCCTCAGATATCACGCGTTACCCATAACACGCTCTTCGAGGCCCATACGGGTATATATTCTTACATGTATACGGGTTAATATGTGTGCATGTGCACTTCTGTGTTTGCATGTCGATATTAACTAGAGAGGAGTCGTCACATTCACAGCTTATGTGCTATCATCACTCACAAGTATATTAGTGTATTTAGTTGCCAGTCGGTTGGTGTTGAACAAGCTGATAGGTGTTGAATACGGGGAGACTGCTACATTCACAGCTTATTTGTTCGTCATGATTTGCATGTATTACAAGTTTATTGCCTTTCTTCATAAACATTGTACTATGTTTGTGCAAAGGAGTTATCATACTCATCGCGTGTTGACTGTTATTCATAAGGAACTGTTGTATTCATTCACCGGTGGATTGTCATTGATTGTAAGGACGTTACAACATTCATTATTCATCTCCTTATGCATGTTCGTTGTTTTTGTGTGCACTGAGGGCTTAATTACCATGAGTTCTTTTATTTGATTATTGACATTCATTTGAACAATTTAGATTTTTTAATTAGCATTTGCATTTTTTATATTTGATTAAGTATTTAACAATTCAAAGTCTAGTTCCTTGCTAAAATTGTTCAAGTTCAAATTCAGATCATCATCATATGATTCAAGTCCAGGTCCTCAGTTGTTCGGATTGAGTTCTGTTCTCTGTACTTAGTTCATTTGCAAGTGCCTTGCTCTTTGAATTAAGTTTGGTTCCTCGCACTTTATTTTAGATTCAATTTCATGTGGTTCATTAAAGTTCAAGTCCCCCATTAAGTTCAAGTTCTATGCGTCATTCAATTCAAATCAAGTTCGTTTTTGGTCATTTGTTCGCATTGTTCAAGTTGAGTTCCCTGTTTATGATTCAAGTTTAGCTCTCTATTGTTCGTTTAAATTCATGTCCAAGTTCCTTGTGGTCCAATTTATATGTCCAATTCATTATCATTTGATTCAATTACAGGTCCCTTGTTCACTGAAAAATCTGGCAGCCTCCCAGCGTCTCCCCCATTTAAGAGAAATTCCAGGAGTTTAGGCCCCCCACCACACTAGAGAAAAGCATGTACGGTAGATGTCGGATGACATCGTGGCCGTAAATCTTCAATCCCACCACGCTAGAGAAAGGCGTGTATGGGTCTTTGGGGTACCTGTTTGAAAGGCACAATTCTTTCCCCCGCCACGCTACAAGAACGCTTAAGGGTACTTATAAGTGTCTCCACCAGGCTACTAGAGTGTTACAGGGCCTCCCACCTTGATGTAGGCGTCACACTGGGTTCCCTTCTCACCAAGCTAGAGAAAAATGTGTATGGGTGATTTTTCTGGTGCGCTGCAAACGCTGAATGTGGGGTTTTGAGCAGAGAATGTTATACCTGCGCGATGAAACGACAACGGTGACGATGATGGAAAATATGCACAAAACCCCTCTTCCTCTCTTTTTTCTTTTTTTTATTCTTCTGTTTTTTCCTCTTCATTCATTTTTTTTTGCATGTGTGTACACACACACATACACACACACACACACATATATATATATATATATATATATATATATATATATATTAATCAATAATATTAACTTAATAAACATCATTAACAGTAACAATTAATGATAATGATTAAGGATAATAGAGAAAAAAAAGATTACTGAGGAGGAAGGAGACAATGGCTACTTGGTCTGTGAAGGGCTCGACCGAAACAAGCTTTGGGTGAGGGAAATCAAATGGTTAAGGTTGGATCGAACTAGTGAGGAGCTCGGCCTGGGATTAATCGCCACAACAAGATCGTGGGCTTTGGCTTTTAGATATTCACGTGCTTTTGCTGGAAGAGGAAGTCTGTTGGAGTGCGGCTAACGGGTTGAAGAGGAAAGCTCGAGTAAGGATTGTTGGAGTTAAATCCTCGGGCACAGCTAGAGACAGAGATCAGACAGATGGGTAAGGTCCGATTGGGCTTGAAGGTCGGGAGCAGGGAGTCGCTAAGTTTAGGGCAGGAATGGACTTGCATAGATGGAAGTTCAGTTGGGTGTGGAATAGGGATCGATCAGCTAGGCTTGCGCAGTTGGTCTTGGTCGGAGACGGGCAGGGAGGTCGGAGGAAATGGTCGAGTGAGTTCAAGGTTGGACATGGTTTGGCTGAGGTAAGGTTGAATGAGGTCTTCAGCTTGTTGATTCGGGAAGGGGTTGGTGCGTCTTGCGGCTAGGGCAGAGATGAGATCGGGACGGGCAAGGCTAGGTCGAGTGTAAGCTTCGGGTTTTGCGGCTGGGAGGAGGGAATCGGCTGGAGCTGGATGCAAATGAACAGGAGATTCGGTCCTGAGTGTTCGATGGCTGAGGGGAAAGGAACAGTGCTGTGGTTAGCTGGAGGAATCGGGAAGAGGTTGGGCTTGCGACGTAGTTTGCGTGGGAGGAGAAGAAACAAGTGAGGTAAGTGTAGTTCTCATTATATTAATGCAAACAAGAGCAAATTCGAGACTGCCGTTGCAGAATTTACGTAAGATTTCTCGGAAACAACGTGAACAGCGCCGAATGTGTAATACCTTGGCGGGATTCCTGCAAAATTTTGAGAAGGATTCAACGGAGGTATGCACATTTCTTATTTGACATTTTTTTTTATTTTCTTTAGGGGTCAACAGGTTTATTATTTTTTTATTTATTTAGTTTAATATAATTAGATCCAATTTAGTATTATTAATTTAATAAATTATTAATTAATAAATATTTATCATACTAGTTTATATTAATATAGGTGAAATAGAAATAATTAAATATAAAAATTATATTAAACCGCCGCTGCCTTGCCACCCTGCACGCCTAATTTAACTACCGGCATGCTTCTACCGCCGTCCACCCTCTGGCCGGCCACCACTATCCCCTTTTTCATTTTTCTTCTCCTCTTCCTCTTCTTCTTCAACCTCAAGCCCTAGCCTGCCCATCATCTTCCTCCAGCCAACCCTAACCTTACCGCCCCTTTTTCTAAAAATTGAGAGAAATTTTATTTTCTTTCTAAATCGCTATCCTCCTATTCTTTCTATTACCCCTCCCGTTCTCTCTCTAAAAAGAGAGAAAATACCCTTTCTTTTTCTCTACAAAGAGACGAAACCTCATCTTTCTATCTCCCTTCACTCTCTCTCTACCAAAAAAAAAAGAAAGTAAAAAAGACAAAAGGCCAAAAAAGGAGGAAACTTGTGCGTTGCCTCGCCTCGTAGTCTCACTGTCGTCATCCTCACCGCCATGCATTGAAAATATAACCCTGCAAACTCTTAAAACTCTAAAAATCCCAGATGCAACGCATTTGGCATGACGAGCAGAACCCGAGCGTGCTTTTCTTAGCCGACGAGCGAAACTCCTAGGCAACATTCATGACATCCTGGGTAACCCTCGCGCGTACTTTTCTTAGCATGGCTAGGTGAACTAAAACCCTTTCTCTAACTCTTAGCAAGCTTGTGCACACTTGAGTCCCACAGTAACACACTATCTAAGCTAAAATTTACATGAAATGAACCAAGCTTGGCCCCCTATTTATAACCTAAAATTTAATCATTCATGGGGCCCACTAGCCTAAGATCCTATCAAAAAAAGATGAGGGAAGTACACATGTGCAAGGTTTGCAAGATGCCTTCTTGAGATCATGTGGTCCCACCAGCCTAAAATATAATCACAAAAGGACAAGAAAAGAACACATGTGAGAAGTTTGTAAAGATGATGATTTGAGGCACTCGCATCGGCTACCCAATGCACGTATAAGCAAATAAAAATGCGAGCATTAATGCTGGAAATAATTAACCTAAAAAAATGTAAAATTGTACGTTCCTATGACATCGCATGAATGTTGATGACTGTCATGTGGGCCACAAACACATCCCTAATAATTTTCTCAATTAAATGCTCCTCAATAAAACATAAAAAACCTACAAGTGCTCCAACTGTAATGCTAAATTTTCAAACCAGAGGTTCGAGAATGTTGTGCGAGCCAAAAGTGAACCTAAGTTCAAGTATGATCCTCATTGAATGAACCGAAGTTGACATAACTAGAACCAACGAAAAAATATATGATTGTAGCGTCGACTGGAGTAGTTAGTTTTATACGTTCACATTAGATTTTCAAGGCCTCTTATAAGAAAGATTTACTAGTTAAAACACCAATTCTCGAAGCTGTTCACATTAAACCTTCAAAGTCTTTAGAAGAAATATTCAATCATTAAAATACAAATTTTGGGAACTAACACTAGTTGAATTGATAAAAATATTTTGATTTTACATGTTCACATTAGGCCATCAAAGTCTCTTATAAAGAAAATTCACTTATTATAATATAAACTCTAGTTCTGATATCAGTATGATAATCTAAAAACCAATAGTTGAACTTGATCCTCTATTGGTTGGAAACATAGTAGATAGGATTCGAACAATGAAAAATATTCATAATCCTCAATGGTGACCATGCTGAATGTGAATCTTAATCGAAGAGGACTATATCAATAAATGCTATAACACTTAAATTGAGCCCGATCTTCTATTGATAAATAGATAAGAGTTGATAGGGTCAAACCCCAATATTGGCCATATTGAATGTAACTGTCAACTAGATGGGATTCTACCTTTTAAATGCTCTAAAACCCTAGATAAATACAAGAATTTTTTAAGTTACCCCGACATCACCCCGATAATGGTCATATTAAATGTAAACCTCACCCGCAGGTGACTCTATCATTAAATGCTATAACACTCAAATTGAGTCCATTCCTTTCTTAATAAATAAGCAGAGTTGATACGGTCAAATCTCGATGATGATCATGTTGAATGTAAATATCAACAGGAGGGGTTCTATCTTTTAAATGCCCCAAAATTCTAATAAAATGCAAATATTTAAAATGACTTTAACATTACCTCAATGATGACTATGCAAAATATAAATATCAATAAGAGGGGCCTCTATCTTTTGAATGCCTCAAAATCCAAAAATTAATCACTCAATGGCTCAAATTTGAATAAAATTCTAAGTCTGATTTTTATCAAAATTTAAAATTTAAATATGAAATTAATTATCTAAAACTTAAAACAAAAAATTCATCCACCATCCATAATAATTTGTTGAGGAGAATAAATTTGAGAATAACATCAGTTCACAAAGATCGAATATCAAGTCGAGAATGTCATTTAGATTCAGTCTCAAAAAATATCTCACTAGTAAAAACATGACAAATATCATCTAACTCGTGATTTGGCCCAATGGATCCACATTAACCTTTGGCTTGGCCTAATGGCTCTATGTGATAAACTGTTATGACTGGATCCTCTAATCAGTGGTTTGGTTCAACAACTCCACAAAATCAGTGATTTGGCCCAACGGCTCCACATGAAAATTATTATGACAGAGACCCTTTGATAATGTGGTTTGGCCCAACAACTCCACTATACTACAATCATGACTAAATGTTAGTATGTTCCCCAATCACTAATGCCTTTGAGTAATGAATCGTATGGTATAATCGATAAGGCATAAATCATCTGTCAGCTATTATGAACTTAAATATATTCCTTTTGATAAATATTCACCTCAAGTCTACAAGGTCTTCTTGGACAAAACAATCTATGGTTGCCGACAAGAATCCTTTGGTCAGATTGGGCTAACAACCTCCTCTGATTAAGTAGCTAAGGACCATGATAACTCGGGGCAACAGAACTATGAGATCTTGATAAGGCCTATCATTATTCTCTCATCACTCGCTTTAAGTATGCGGTGATAAATTTTAAACTCTAAAAACTCAATTTTAAATCCTAAAGTTGTTGTTACTATATGTCAAGTACTAAGTGTTTATCTAATGACTAGCCTAAATCAAAAGTTTTCTCTCGTTATTGGAAAGGGTAATTAATCATAGGTGCTTTACACCTAAGGAAACCAGACTCCAAATAATAAAGTCCTCACAAAATGAGGGCAAAATCTCTGGGTAATGTCTTATCTAAAATCAATCTATCTTTTAAAAGCCTAACACGAAACTTAATTCTATTAAAACTCTCCTCGTCGATAGAAAAGGCGCGGAGAGAACGGGACACGAATTTTTGGAGCCCACATTTAGAATTGAGATTTTTTCAACCATTAAATAGAGAAATAAGTCAAATCAATTTACTTCCTATTTACTCATGTTTTGATTTTCCTGCAAATTTTCCCATCATGTTGGACAATGCACATGTGTGTAATTTTGAGGCTTAAGTTATACCTTGCATGAGGCAAGTGATACCACAGGAAAGGAAACACTTTTATTTATTTATTTTTTTTTAAATCTCATATATATATATATATATATATATATAGAGAGAGAGAGAGAGAGAGAGAGAGAGAGAGAGGCGTTGGAGAGAGACAAATTGTTAGGTAGAGAGGGATTTTTTCTTCTCTCTATTTAGAGAGAGAAAGAGGGCTAGAGAGTGAAGAATCTCTCTTTCTTTAGAGAGAAAGGTAGAGGGAGAGAGATAAGCACTCCCTTTTTTTGCTTTTTGTTTAATGAATGTGTGAGAGAGGGAAGGTGCAGGTGGCTACTCGAAGGTTGGCCAAAGGTGGTTGCAGTGGCGTTAGTAGGGATGGTGTTAGTTTTAAGGGGCGTGAGCAAGCGAGGAAGGTTCGTATGGGTCTAGGGCTGTAAACGAATTGAGTTGTGCAAGTGCTTGTTCATATTTGAGCTAAGTTATTATTGGCTTGTTAAAGCTCAATTCAAGCTTTTCTGTTTGTGTTCAAGTATGATTCATTTAAAATGGTAGATGTTCATATTTGATCTGTGCTTAGTTAATATTCAATTTGTTTCATTCTTATCGAACTTCAAACAAATGACACTTATCGAGTCATTACCGAGTTTTAATTTCTAGATGTTCATTAGCATAACAAATGAGTCTTATCAAACCTACTAACAAGCAATTACCATAAAGCTTATTCACAAACAAATCTAGCAAGTGTTTTTGAGCTACCAAACTAGTTCAGAAAATGATTCTTCTTATAAACATGCTCATTTATAAACTCTTTAAAGAAACAATCTAGCAAACATGAATAAATACATATTGTTAATGAACAAATTCATTCTAATGTAAGATTATAACATGAAAAAAATGAAATTATTTTTTATAAAATAAGAATCATTTATTATATTAAAACTAAAAATTATGAAAAAATATACCAAACAAATAGATATTTATGAATGTAAATAGTTGTAATTAAATTATAAATATTAATTTAATAGATATTTATGATTTATTTTAATTAATAGATACAATAATATTTAATTACTTTTAAATTTATTAATTAATGATTATTATATTATTATATTATAATTAATATAAAGTATTTATATTAGTTTGTTCATCATTTTCATAAGACAACTTAATCGACTCCAAATAAAACATTAATTAAGTTTATTAACAAGCTTGTCCATGATCTGTGTATCAAACATGAATCGAGTTTCTTAGCGAGCTTTGTATCGATCGTGTTTACGAGCTTTAAATGATGTTCCTGAATATAAATGAGTTGAATACATAGTTGTTCAAGCTTATTTATTTAATCGAGTATTTAAAAAGAGTATAAACTTGTTTGATTACTTAAACAAATGATCACAAACGAGCTATAATTAAGCTGAGCCACAAGTAGCTTGTCAAACACTCAATTTATTTGCGGCCTTTTATGTGTTTGTGCAGAAGAGGAAGATAGGGATGGGGGTTGGCGGTAACAATTGCGACTTAGAGATGGAGGAGAAAGCAATGGAAATCTGGGTCGTACAAGAAGAGGCAATGAGGTTGTGTGGCTAAGAGGTTCAGTCTAGTGAGGGAAGGAGAGAAGACATGGGGTCAATGGTGGTTGGGTTCATTGATGCTAAGACGACAAGGTTGGGAAGTGACTTTTTTCTTGCAAGCTCTCGACATGACTTACTTTTTTCTCAAGTTGTTGGTCTCATTGATCCTTCTTTAGTGAGCTCCCATCACGACTTTTTATTTTTCCTAGCAATTGACTATTTTGATTCTTCTCCTTTGGGCTCTTATAGTGACTTCCTCTTCTTCTCTAACAATATTAAGATTGGGAATGGAAGGACGAGCCAAGCTCGAGTTTGAGCTAATTTTTTACCAAGTCTTGTTCGAGTTAGTTATGACTCAAGCTTACGAGTTACACCCCTAGTCTTCACAACCAAAATTTTTTTTATTAATGCCATAAATCAATCTTACATGACTTAAAATTGTCATATTTATAGATGGAAGAGATAACAAACTAAAAATTTGTTAGTAACCTTTTAAAAAGTTGCTAACAAATTGCTAATATATTTAATGATATTAATAGAATAATCCTAATAAAATCATGAAATATAAAAACCGTAAAAAAATTCAAATATATGACAATAAAATTCAAAACCTGGATCACATCACTGTACGTACTTATTTAGAGTAGTGAAAAAAAAGATTTTAGTTAAATAAAATAAATCAAGAAAAAAAGCTATTTCATAAAATTTATAAATTTAAAAACTACGGAATGATATTTTAGGAGAGAAAAATAAAAAGGTCTTTGCCTTATATCAACTATTTGTAGTTGATTAAATCATGATCCACTCATTCTTATAATGTTACATGAGATGTCAACTCTATGACACATCCCTTCGCATAAAAGTTGTATAACGTTATAATTTTATTTTGTTCATGTCCAACTAGTTTTGATTCACATGTTTTTTTCCCCACTTCTTTTAGATTAATTCTATCTACTCATTGTACAGTTGCACCTCCTTCAATTTGTTGCATATGCCCACACTAGCAAATTCAACTTTCCAATGCCTAATCTTCAGCAAGTAAATATACTTACCTCTTAATTCTTACTCAACTCCACCCAAGTTCCATAGAAAATTGGCCTTAATAATCTCATTTAGGCAACATTCAACTTGATTATCAAGGAGTGTGTGGGCTCCGAAAATTCGGCCCCGGCCTCCGCCCGCTTTGCTTTCTGCTCGGGGGGGAAGTTTTAACGAATTAAGTTTCGGGGTAAATTTTAGAAGGCAGATGGGTTTGTAGATAAGACACTACCCAGAGATTTCGCCCTCATTTTACGAGGACTTTATGATATGAGTTCTGATTTCCTATAGGCGCAAGCCCCTATAGTTAATTACCCCTCCCAGTAATGAGAGAGAACTTTCGATTAAGGCTAGTCGTCAATCAGATACGTAGGAGATACGTGCATCTGGCATATAGTAGCAGCATGGGTTTAGGATGTGGAAAGTTTGAAGATGATACTTAAAATAGAAATTTTCACCATCTTGCACTTAAAGCGAATGGTGGGGGAATGGATGATAAACCCGATCAAGATCCCATGGTTCCGTCGTCCCAGGCCATCGTGGTCCCTGGTCTACTTAGTCAGAGGAGGTAGTCGACCCAACCTGACAGAAGGATCCTTGTCGGCAGCCATGGGTTGCTTCGTCCAAGGGTACCTTGTAGACATGGGGTGAATGTTTGTCTAAGGGGACAAATTTGAATCCACCTTAGCTAACAGAGGGCTTTGTGTCCTATCGACCATATCCTATTGATTCATATCTCAAGGATTTGATGCCATTAGGGAGCATACGGGCTCTGGCCATAACCATAATATAATGGTGCCATTTGGCGGCGACCATCTGGTTCAGAGAGCCCCGAGTCATAACCGTTTATCCTGCAGTGTCATTTGGCGGCGAAACTGCTGGTTAGAGGACTCGTACCACGTCCTTGCTGGCAGAAGATTGTTTGAGAATGGATCCTAGTGATATTTTTGACTAGACATTAGCTCCTTGTGAGCTGAAGTAAATTTTAATTTGTCCACCTTGGCAAACTGTTGCGGAGGGTGGATGTATTTTGCTTTAAGCATTTGATGGTTGGATTTCAATTTTAAATATTTGGAATTTGGGATTTTTGGATTTTGTGGGAATTTGGGTGGCATTTAAAAGTATTTGTGAATGGACCCCTCCGGTTGATATCTTCATTCAACACGGCCATCATCGGGGTGTATGATCTCATTTATATCTTATTGATTGGACCCTGTCGACTCTATCTACTGGTCGATAAAGGATCGGGTTTCGTAGGCATTGGACCTTTGTTAGTGAATTCTCTTGATTATAGGGCTTGAAGGCCTAATATGAACTATAAAATAAATATCCCGGTCGATCTCGCGACGGCATATTTATTTAATGATTCGAGCCGTGTCAACTCCTATCTACCCGTATAGGAGGATCGGGCTCGAACTGGAATTCACTTATTGACCCGCGCAGCATCCCTAGAAGTCACGTGTACCAATAACATGCTCGTCGGGCCCATGCGGGTTATGATTGTATTTACCCCTTTTGTGTTCCTATGTATATACAAATTAAGGTGCACGTGCGGGGGACATTGAAATATTTATAAATGCCTTTTGTCCACTTGCACGAATATTGTGGATCCGGTGGCGTTTTGCAGCAGCTCGGGGATTTAGTTGTTGCTGCCTTGTACAGGTAGACTGTCGTGCACTGTTGGTTGCTTTGGTAGATGAATTATAGTGCACCAATGAGTCTCCTGCTTTTATTTGAAGACAATTACATTCACATGATATTTTTGTTCGTGGTCATTGCTTTGTTGCAAATCTGGTTTTGATGATGACAAACATGTTTCCAGTATGTTTTGCTTGGCTAATCTGTTTCAGGCACAAAAGACCACGAGCTACTCAAGCCAACTCAAGATCGGGTCCAAGTGTGTCAAATGTATGATTTTTCCTTTTATTGAGTCAATTGTAATGTAACTGATTCCCTAGCTAAGTAACCTTGCACACACACACTCAGGGAGAGAGATTGAGTGAATTAGAGTTTCTGTTAAAATTTTGTTCAGATCGTCCTGGACGATAGTAGCATCGTCCTGGACGATCCAGTTAAAACAGAAACCCTAATTAGGGCGACTAAGTTAAGAGGGTCTGATTAAGCAGATCGTCCTGGACGATCTTTGGATCGTACGGGACGATATGCTCAAATCAGAAATTCCCAGCCGCCAGATTAAGTTAGGCAAGTTTTATTTTAAGTATTTTGGTCTGATCGTCCCGGACGATACGTGTATCGTCCTGGACGATGCACTACAATCATGCCTAAATTAGTCTGGTACTTAAGAAAAGCAATTAATGTTTAATTGATACGATCACATCGTCCTGGACGATCGCAGGATCGTCCCGGACGATCGTGATCATCTTGTGCATTTCAGCTGTACGACCCGAACTGTGTTCAGGACGATTTTGGGCCTTTTTGAACTAATCGTACAGGACGATGTCCCAATCGTCCTGGACGATCAAGTCATTTTTTGGTCGTCCAGCACAGATTTCTCTGGACGACCCGAACTGTCTTCTGGACGATTTTCCTCAATTTGCACTAATCGTCCCGGACGATCGTAGTATCGTACGGGACGATATGAACAGCTTTATCTACTGATCGTCCAGAAGAGCCTAACCGTCCAGACTGAATCAGCTGAATTTGAACTGATCGTATAGGACGATCTTCAGATCGTCCTGGACGATATTGGCCGACCAGTTGAGATTTAGGGCAAATTTTAAGCCCTCCTTTAAAAGAACTTTTTCCAATTTTTGGAAAAATCTTTTGCTACCTTCCTTCCCTGAGAAACCCTAGAGAGAAGAGAGAGTTGGGAGAGAGAGAAGAGATCTTGTGAGGGGGAGTTAGTGAGGGATTCACTAAGGTTGCTTCAAGCACGGATCAGAGTCGTCTTCTCCGCTCGTCGTCTGTCGTCTAGTCGGTGTTCTTCGTGGGAGGATTGTTCGCAAGAAGATCCGGGGTTCTCTGCCCGCTTCAGGTGGAAGCAAAAGGAGTTCGAAGGTTCTCTGCCTGCTTCAGGAGGAAGCGAAAGGAGGTCAGGTTCTCTGCCTCACCGTGTGGTGAAAAGGAGGTGCTTTGTACAGGCTTCTCCGCCTTGCTGTGGGAGCAAAAGGAGAGTCACTTTTGTTTAGTGCAATACCCGGAGGGGAGGCTCCGAGGAGTGGACGTAGGTCAAGTTGACCGAACCACTATAAAATCTGGTTTGCTTTTCTGATTCAGTTTTGCACTTTACTTTTCAATATAAACTGCTTGGGTGAATATCGTTGGTTGATCTTTTCGTTATTGTTTACTTGTTTCCGCTGCTAAGTATCGAAAAGATTTTTGTTGTTATCGTGAAACTTTTAAATAACCAATTCACCCCCCCTCTTGGTTAGCCTCGGGACTAGTTCAGTAGGGCTTAACATCCCTTTCGAACTTTCATGCTTTGCATACGAGTCTTCTGGAATTGAATGCTGGCATTTGTATTTGTTGTAGTTGTTCTGCATTTTTGCTTGTGGTTGACACACTCGGGTGTACAACGGGTCCTCTTTTGCCATGGTAGCTTATAGATGTATTTGCATCTACTGTATTCTCCGTGCATTTGCTACGACCCTTGGTCTTTATGGGACAACTGCTATTGCTGCCTGTAGGTGGGTGGATATATTCACAGACTGAAATTGACTACAGGATACTGCATTTACTGTAGTCTTTCTGCATCCACCCCTAGGTGACATGTAGTGCATATATCTGTATTCGTAGGGAATTTATATATATTGCAGATCTTCTACAAGGACCCGTAGGAGTGTCTTGATATTCATTGCATATTATATTGAATATGTTGACAAGAGATCTTGTTGTTTGTGAACAGATTGTATTTGTAAACTCTTCATCATCTCCAAGAGTGGCCTTACTCACTAGGAGCCTGTTCCATTAACACTATTAAGCCCTTTTTCATGAACTCATGGATCCACTGATGTAGACACTACGGGCATCATGTTACTCATGTGTTGATTGAAGGTTCTTTGTGATAGCAATGAATATATTGTCGCACTGCAAATCCTCTTGTTCATGAGTTTTACACATGTTCCTTGCATCTTGATTGAAGTTGCGCATCTATCACTTGAAGGTTCGATCCACTGCTTAGTGATTTGTGTTACGCTCCTCTACATGGATTTTCCATCTGATCTTGATTGAGCACCCATGATTGTCAATTAATCCTTGCACATCAAAATGATCTTTTGCTATTTGAATGCATTTTCACCTAACTCTTGCTTACAAATTGATTATGCTTGGGTTCAAGTTGAGTTTGCATTTGTTGTAATTCAAATCTGGATTCGAGTTCAAGTTGAACATCAACTTTGAGTTCCATGCTCAATTCAAGTTCAAAGCTCTTCGCATTTGTTCCTCGTAGTCCGAGCAAATTCAAGTCATGTGTAGTCAAATTGCAAGTCCTTGCATTCAAATTGTGTTCACTTGATATTCAAATCAAGTTCAAGTTTTATGTCCCGTGTGGTCCAAAATCAAGTTTTGACTTGAGTTCCAAATGTCCAAGCTCTTGTTAAGTTCAATGTTTTGTTCAAGTCTAGTATAATCCACTAACAAGTTTGTTTAAGTCCTTCATCTTTTGAATTCATTTAGGTTTGAGTCCTTGTGATTGTTTAAGTTCATATTCGCTTAGATTTCAATTTATTTAAATCAATTGTATCAAATTCACAAGTCCCCTGGTATCTTTTGAGTTCAAATCAGGTCCAAGTGCGGTTTTCAAATTCACCCGAAATTTCGGCAGCCCCCCGACGTCTCTCCCGTTTAGGAGAAACTACGGAAAACTGGGCCATCCCACCACGCTACTAGAGCGTGTATGGTAGGTGTCCTTGGACATTGGGCCGTACATCTTTTCATGCCACCACGCTACAAGAGCGTGTATGGGGTCTTCCAAAAGTAACCGTGCGAGAACACAAGTGACTCCCCACCTCGCCGTATGCGCCGCACCGGGCTCCCTCCTACCGTGCTACGAGAGCGCGTATAGGTGGTTCTCCGGTCCGCTACAAACGACGAAAATGGGATTTTAAGTGATTACCCGCCTCGTCGTAGGCACCGCACCGGGTTTCCTCCCACCGTGCTACGAGAGCGCGTATAGGGGGTTCTCCGGTCCGCTGCGAACGACGAGAACGGGCTCTCGGAGTTTTATGTTCAGAAGTTATACCTTTGCAAGCGTCGGGATTGGCACATGGATCGAGGCGAGAGAAGGTATTTTTAATTTATAGTTAAGTATAAATTACATAATTAATTATATTTAACATATAATTAATTATATTAATTCATAAATAATTATAAATTAATCAAATTTAATTTATAATTAATTATAAATTAATTATAATTAATTATATTAATATATAATTAATTATGTTTAATTTTAAACTAATTATAAATTAATTGAACTTAATTTACAATTAATTAAAAGTAAACCATAATTAATTATATTTTAATCTATAATTAATTGAATTAATTCAAAATCAATCATAAATTAGATTAGTTTAATTTGTAATTAATTTCAAACTAAATATAATTAATCATATTTAATTTAAAATTAATTATAAATTAATTATTTTAATTTATAATTACTAATAAATTAGTCATAATTAATCATTTCTAATTAATTACATCTAATTTAAAATTAATTATAAATAGATTATTTTAACTTATAATTAGTGATAAAATAATTATAATTAACTATACTTAATTAATTATAATTAATCTATAATTAATTATAGATTAATCATATCTAAATTAATTATAGATTAATTATAATTAATCTATAATTAATTAGATAATAATAAAAAAATAAAATAAATAAAATCCTAAATCCCAGGTTCGGCGAATTTGCGGGATTAGGCCGAAGAATCGCGCTAAGGGAGAAAGTTACCCTCACAACAAGCGAACTCCTGTTGTTTTGTCCGATCAAAATGTGGTAACTTCCGATCCAGTAGGAAGGGAAGTCGTGGAAGGAGCAAATTCGGACAGCGACCAAGGAACCGAAGAAGGGCAGAGGCGGAGCTCGACTAGGTAAGGGTTTGGAGGTTTGAGGACGTCCCGATAGTGGAGCGGCTTGAGGATCGGAGGAAGAGGATGCGTCGGCTAGGGCTCGGATAGAGGAGGCGACAAGAGGAGGTAAGGGCTTGGGTTCTCTCTCTCTCTCTCTCTCTCTCTCTCTCTCTCTCTCTCTCTCTCTCTCTCTCGGCTTGCGGGAGGTAGTGACGGTAGGGAGAAGTCGGAGGTCTGGCGTGGGGAAGTAGTAGTGAGTGAGAGGGGATTCGTGTGAAAGAGGAGATGGGGTCCGGCTACTTGCGGGATCGAAGCAGATGACAGGGAGAAGCGAATGTGGAAGTGTCGTGGGAGGAGAGCAGTAGTAGCGGCTTCATCCCATCGTCATATTTAACGACTCGTTCGAACAGCTCTCCACACGCGGGTGACATGACGGTTCGGCGCCGTTCGTAGGGATATTGGCACTGTAGCTACGGCGCAGTTTTGGCAGAGATATCGGAATGGGCTTCTGATTATAGCAGGTATGTATAATGATTTGGCAAAATATTTTATTCCCCTTCCTTTTTGTTTTACCGTAGGGGTTAACAGAGTGTATTCTTGCTCAACATTTTGAAATAAGGCCCCACAATTACTCCTTGATGTGCTTTGTTAAACCTGATTGTGCAATTGGGGGAAAAAGCATGTGAACTTTTCATCATTATAATGGCATTCGAAACAACATTATGGGAACATATGCAAATTTTAATACTCTTCAACCAAGTATTGGCATTTTAAAATTTCTAAAGCTACGCAAATTGACAAATATTATTCTATTATAGTATTAAAAATAAAGGCATCTTGTAGACATTTCAAATATCTATTCGCTTGGAAAATTAATCTACTTCAAGCACTTTATCAGCAGCATAGATACAGACCCCACTACTTGATCCAAGAAAGCATAGCTGGTTGAGATGCAGCATATCAATTCAGGTACTGTTCTAGCGTATTCTTAACAACTTGTTAACACAAAGAAGTAGTGCAAGTTCCTCCAATCAGTATAAACAAGCTACACTCTCTTAGAGTTTCCACTACTTTGACTAATGATTGACTAAGTACCAACTATTAACCCTAATCATGTGAACTTTAACCTGGAAATGATGATTTCACTCATAGCCCCTATGAAAGATTATTTACATGTAAGTTGCCTTTTAAGAAATGTATTGTGAAAGCAGATAAATATTTTGGATTCCCAGGACTTATTGCACTAGCAATTATGTATATAAAAGCTGCCCAAGCTTAACGGGCACCAGAAAGTACAGGCCAACAACATAAATCACAAACAAATAGGATGAAATTTTTCTTTATGTCTGTGCATTTAAGCGTTATAACAAGCATGTGTACTTCACAAAAATAAAGGAATAACTGCACTAAGCAACAGATTGTAGAGCCAGGGACGGATCCCTACAGAACCAAATGTTGCAACTGAATATGTAACTTCCTCCAAAACATGTTTCTAAACCATATATTATGACATTTGGGCTATGCATGATCCAATTTGGAAGTTTCTCCGACCCAAGCTAAAGATTATCTGAAAGTTCTTTGATCCGATCACACAAGATGAGTTAGCCAAAAGTTCACTTGATCTGATCTTGATTGGTGCCCTGATTGGCTCATTCATTCAATATTACTTGACCTAGGCCAAAAACCAGTTTGCTTTTGATTAATTTTCAACCTTTTTTAATACAAATTTTGTCCAACTTACAATCAAACACCCACGCATATGCATGTACGTTTATATCAAACATAGATACATACACGCATAAATAAATCATCATCATGATTAGCACTTTCCCAACTATTTGAGATCGGCTTTATCTATTCTCATTATTATTGATTCTTATTATTCGCAAATCATGTTAAACAATTTCTAGTCAAGTAACCTCATGTCTACTTTTCTTCCTTTCTAATCTTCAAACACGAATTTTATCAAATAGTTTAAAAATCATATTTTCCACTCTTCGTTGTATATGTCTAAAACACCTAAAGTCTATTTTCAGCAACTTTATTTTTAATAGATGTCCCTCCAATATTTTCTCTAATATAATCATTCCTTATTTTATCCTTCCTAGTTTTTCCACATATCCATATTAACATTCTCATCAATCAACTTAGATATTAATGATTTTTTTTTACAACCCAACTTTCAAATCCATACATCAACACCTAATTACAGTTTTATTTTTAAGCCCATATGGTATCCTCTTATCACATAAAAACTTTAAGGCATTTCTCAATTTATATATATATACCATAAATAAATTAAAAATGTCTAAACTTATCACACCTAAGTATTACCTTACCTAATCTTATAATAATAATGAAATATAATTGTCAACAACATACCCACTAAAATTTTCTATCATACATGATGCTTTTGTTTTATAAATAATGAGGCCTCTACTTTATAAATATTTCCTCTATTCTTCTAATTTTTTATTTATTTTAGTGGATGTCTCATCAATTAGGACTATAGAATCTGCAAAAAATTACACCAAGACACCTCATTTTGAATATCATTTGTAAGCCTCCTCATCACCAATACAAAAAGATATAAAGTAAATGTTGATCCTTGATATAAACCTTATAATTTGAAACTCAAGTGTTATTTAATAACTACTTAAAATTCTACTTAGAGTCCTATCATATACATCTTTAATAATGTCATCATTTATTTTACACACATCGTTCTGCCTTAAAACACAGAAAATGCACTCCTTTAATACTTACATGCATTCTCAAAATCAATAAAAATCATATAAAAATCTTTTTTGTATTGTTCATGCTTCTTCATTAATCGTCTTAATAAAAAAATACTTCTACAGTGATCTTTCTAACATGAAACCAAATTAGTTTTCCAAACTTAATGTCTTTTTTTTTAAGTTTTATGTTCCATTACTCGCTCATGATGCTTTTCATTATATAATTCATAAGTTTGATTCCTCTATCTTTAGCACAATCTTGAATATTATTTTTTTCTTAAATATAAATACTAAAATATTTTATCTCCAGTCATTTGACATCCTCTTAGACTTTGAAAATTCTTTTGAAATAATTTTTAACCAAATTACTACAATATACCACATTACTCTCCAAATCTCAATATATACGTTATATATACCTAAAGTCATACTTTTCTGCATCTTTTTTAGAACTAACTACACTTCAATTTTTTGGATCAATCAATACTATATTCATTATATAGCTTGTTATACCAACAACAACAACAACATCAAGCCTTTGTCCCACTACGTGGGGTCGGCAACATGAATCCTTTTTCTCCATTGTGTTCGGTTCAAAGTCAAATTCTCGTTTAAATCTAATAAAGAAAGATCATTTCTAATATTTTCTAACCAAGTCTTTTTAGGTCTACCTCTACCTTTCTTAACATAAGTCAAATCTAATACCTCTACTTTCCTAACTGGGTCATCGGAAGGTCGCCGTTTTATGTGACCAAACCATCTAAGGCGACTCTCTCTAATCTTATCCTCCACTGGAGCTACTCCAACCTTTTCACGTATCTGCTCATTTCGTATCTTGTCTCTAAGAGTAAATCCACTCATCCACCTGAGCATCCTCATCTCCGCAACACATAACTTAGTATTGTGCTTCTCTTTTAATGGCCAACATTCTGCACCATAAAGCATTGCAGGTCTCACCACCATCTTATAGAATTTTCCCTTAAGTTTGAGGGGGACTTTTCTATCACACAACAAGCCCGATGCATTCCTCCACTTTAACCATCCAACTTGAATTCTACTGATAACATCCCCATCTATTTCACCATCACTCTGAACAATAGATCCAAGATATCTAAAACGTGTACTCTTATTAATGTCTCGATCGCCCAAAGTCACAATCCCCTCACTAGGTCTATTACTACTAAAATTACACTCCATATATTCAGTTTTAGATCTACTCAAGCGAAAGCCTTTAGACTCTAAGGTTGATCTCCAAACTTCAAGTTTACCTTCAACTCCCTCTCTAGTCTTGTCAACAAGAAGAATATCATCAGCAAAAAGCATACACCAGGGTACATCCTCTTGTAAATGTCTAGTGAGAACATCCATGACTAACGCGAAAAGATATGGGCTTAAAGCTGATCCTTGATGTAATCCAACTGAAATAGGGAAATACTTGGTCAAACCACCTTGTGTTTGAACACAAGTAATAGCTCCTTCATACATATCTTTAATGATTTGAATATAAGCATTATTAACTCCTTTCTTTTCAAGAACTCTCCATAGCACTTCTCTTGGAACTTTATCATATGCTTTCTCTTAATCAATAAATATCATATGTAGATCCTCCTTATTCTCCCTATATTTCTCCATCAAACCTCTCAATAAATGTATGGCTTCCATAGTAGACCTACCAGGCATGAATCCAAATTGATTTTGAGAAACATTAGTATCACGCCGCAGCCTACGCTCCATAACTCGCTCCCATAGTTTTAAAGTGTGACACATTAACTTAATTCCTCTATAATTCGCACAATCTTGTGCATCACCTTTATTCTTATAAATAGGAATCAATACACTCATTCTCCACGCATCTGGCATCTTTTTAGTCTTCAAAATATTATTAAAAAGCTTAGTTAGCCAAGAAATTCCTTCATCTCCTAAGCATTTCCACATCTCTATTGGGATATCATCAGGTCCAATAGCTTTTCCACACTTCATTTTCTTTAAAGCCTCTCTAACTTCGGTTTTACTAATACGCCGGTAAAAACAGAAATCTTTATTTTCATTTAGGGTGCTAAGGTCACTAAAGTCAATTGTATTCTTACAATCTTCATTAAAAAGTTTATCAAAATATCTCACCCACCTTTGTTGAATATCATCTTCTAAGAAAAGTACTTTTTGATCTTCATCCTTAATACAATTCACTTGAGTTAAATACTTACTACTCCTATCTCTTTGTTTGGCTAGCTTATACATATATCTTTCTCCCTCCTTAGTATCTAATTTATTATATAAATCATTAAAAGCTAAGATCTTTGCATCACATATTGTTTTCTTAGAAACCTTACATGCCTCTTTATATCTTTCCCAATTATCAGAATTTTTACATCTAAACCAATTTTTATAACAAATCTTCTTATTTTTTATCTTTTCTTGCACAATTGGATTCCACCACCAGATATTTTTACTATTAAGGGCTTTTCCCTTTGATACTCCAAACACATCTTTTGCAATATTTTTAATATCACTAGCCACTTTTTCCCACATAACATTAGCATCCTCATGCACAAATAAAATCTTAGAATCTAAAATCTTACTCTCAAAAATATTTTTATTACTATTCTTTAAATGCCCCCATCTAATCCTAGAAAATCGCTTTACTTTATTTTTTATTTTCTGTCCCTTCATCTTAAAGTCTAAAACTAATAAGCGATGTTGGGTACATAAACTTTCACTCGGAATAACTTTACAATCTTTGCAATCTAAACGATCTACTTTTCTTATAAGAAAATAATCAATCTGAGTTTTACTATAACCATTCTTATAAGTGATGAGATGCTCATCTCTTTTCTTAAATAAGGTATTAGCAATTAAAAAATCATAAGCTAAAGAAAAATCTAATATGGTCTTACCACCTTCATTAGTCATTCCAAACCCATATCCACCATGAATGCTTTTAAAATCATTTACATCTCTACCAACATGTCCATTTAAATCTCCTCCAATAAAAATTTTTTCTTCGAGAGGTATTTTTTGAATTAATTCTTCTAAGTCATCCCAAAATTTTAATTTTGAACACATATCCAAACCTACTTGAGGAGCATAAGCACTTATAATATTAATAATCTTAACATCAACAACAATCTTTAAAGCCATAATTCTATCTCCACTTCTATTAATATTTATAACATTATCCTTCAAACTCTTATCTATAATCACGCCTACACCATTTCTAGTACGACTCTTACCTGAATACCAAACTTTAAATCCTAAACTATCAATCTCCTTAGCCTTCTCTCCAACCCATTTAGTTTCCTGAATGCACAAAATATTTATCTTCCTATGAATCATAATATCTATTAATTCCATTAATCTTCCAGTAAGGGAACCTATATTCCAAGTTCCTATCCTAATATTAGTATCATGGACTAGCTTCTTTGCCCGCATCCGTCCTTGATGTGGGAACCCTTGCCTATTTAACACTGCACCCGGGCGCCGATGCAGCGGCCCTTGCCCACTTTTCACTGTATTCAGGCCATACAGTGCGTCGCTTCCAGGGAACGCCCTAGCATTAACACAATTTATTAAAGGATTCATGTCATGATTATTCGACAAGTTTTACGCTGGCTGTCGACTACCTAACGCAACCCTCCACTTTTCTCATTCAGGACTTGGGACCTGGCAACGGCAGTGTTGTATAGCTTGTTATACCCTTCCAAAATAATTTCTTCCTTAAAGCTCTCATTTAGTAATTTCTAAAAGTCACATTTCAACTAAAGTCTTCATCATCTTTAAACAATATTCTATTATTTACTTTTAATGCATCTAACTTGATCAAAGTCCCTACCTCTCTTAACTCTTAGCTAAATTATTATACACATCTTTTTTCTCCTTCACTAATACCAAGCCTATTATATACAACATCAAGCCTTTGTCCCACTACGTGGGGTCGGCAACATGAATCCTTTTTCTTCATTGTGTTCGGTTCAAAGTCAAATTCTCGTTTAAATCTAATAAAGAAAGATCATTTCTAATATTTTCTAACCAAGTCTTTTTAGGTCTACCTCTACCTTTCTTAACATAAGTCAAATCTAATACCTCTACTTTCTTAACTGGGTCATCAGAAGGTCGCCGTTTTATGTGACCAAACCATCTAAGGCGACTCTCTCTAATCTTATCCTCCACTGGAGCTACTCCAACCTTTTCACGTATATGCTCATTTCGTATCCTGTCTCTAAGAGTAAATCCACTCATCCACCTGAGCATCCTCATCTCCGCAACACATAACTTAGTATTGTGCTTCTCTTTTAATGTCAACATTCTGCACCATAAAGCATTGCAGGTCTCACCACCATCTTATAGAATTTTCCCTTAAGTTTGAGGGGGAACCAAGCCTATTATATAAATAATAAAAAATTTAGCTTTTTTGCTTTACTCATTGTCCTTTTTGTAAGACTTCTAACATTCTTATAATCATTATAATCCTTAATATCATTCAATTTTTCTACTTTTGTCAAAGTGAATTTCTTTTCTTAATAACCCCTTATACTTCCTCATTTGACCACCACGTCTCTTTATCAGCATATAGTCTATTTCTAGACTTTCAAAAATCTTCTACAGTAATCCTCATAATGAAGCGAGTTTGATATTGACTTATTGAAAAGAGTTTCAAATATGTAAGTAAATCTTCCAAAAAGAAATTTATTTGTGTTGGTAACTCCATATTTATAAATAACAATGTGCACTTGTTTCTTAAGTATGTGTTCATTTTTGCAAGGTCATAGACTCCAATGAAACCAAAGATAGGTTCTCTAATTAAAATTTTATCTTCTATTTCATAATCACTATGAATCTCCGTATAACTTATCCTACTAGAACTTATATGCCATTTAAATCATCTCCAACTATCCTTTCTTCAGCAGTATATTTTGTAGTAGTTCATTCAACCCTCACCATAAATGATTTTTAAAATTTCCTTATCCATCTCGAAGAGCATAAGTACTGCTCACATCATAATTTCCTCATCAATAATTATCTTAATAGCAATTATCATATCACTAGCCCTTTAACTTCAACAATTTATCTTTAAATTCTTTATCCACAACTAGCCTATTTTCAATCCTATATATATATATATATATTTATATAAACAACTTAAAACATTCTTCAATATCCTAAGATTTTCTCCTTTTCATTTAGTTTTGTTTTATTTGGTAAGAAAATAATATTAACTCTTCTTTTTATCCCAATTTCCACCAATTACCTTGTCTTATAATTCAAAGTTTCAAATTTCACGTAGCAAATCTAATCTTAGATTTAGGCCTAGTTAATAATTGCTTATTTCTCATCACAATCAGCTTAACTTGTGATGCATCACCCTTACATGCATGCACTCCTACATACATAAAAAAAAACATTTTAATCTAATCTCAAGATGGCTCAATTCGATCGAAGTTTGACCAATTCAACTTCATGCTCCACTTATTAGTTGGTTTGTTAACTTTAACCTAGTTAGATTCAAGAAAAAATCATTCCAGTTTTTTGGCAATCCTTGATATTCGAATTGAATTCAGAGTCCAATATCACATAATCAAGCCAAGCATTGAACCAATAAAAATGGAAAACCACATCCTAACTTACTGATTTGGGAGGAACATGGCCATCAATCTTAAGTATTAACACCAACAAAATCTCAAAGAAAGATGTTCCCTTCCGATGCATTGATTTTGAAGTCAAAATTTTCACATCTAAATGAATTTAATGACTAGAACAACAACGAGAAATGTAATATTTTAGTACCTGTACAAGCTGCAAAGGTTCCCCTACTTACATTCACCGACAGCTGAAACCCTAATTTGTTTGTCAAGCAGTTGCTTATGTGTGAATGAGAGCGGAAATTCAGTTGAAACATTTCTATCGTCTAGCTGCTCTGTCTCAATAACCTGACCAAATAACTGAATTGATCCTTTTCTTGAATTCATAGTTTTCTTGCACGCACTAGCAATCTCCACTCCATTGTGATGGATTACTTCTTTAACCACTTGGGTTATACCGTCAGATCTTGATACATTTGGATAATATGCATTGTCAAAGCCATGGATATTATCAGAGAGCACCTGATTAGTGCTCCTGGGCACCAAAAAAGATGATAGACTAGAGAAAATATGCCTGGCTCCCTGTTTGCCAGAGGGAGATTCACTGATATTGTACGGTGCTGGGATTAAGCTCTGCATCCCTGTGCTACCAAATCCTGTTATTGAGAAGGTCATGCTTCCATGTCCTTCAACGAATACCTTAAGGCCTTCAGTAAGCTTGAGCTTTTTCATGACGTGAAATGGTAGAACAGATGATATCAACTCCACTTGCCAAGGATTTACAGCTCTCAATCCCTGTAGAACATCTTGTTCGTCCCATTTGATCTAATTGACAGGAGGAGGATTACATGATCAGATAACTAACAAATTTTAATAACAAGGGGAAAGAAGGAGAGAATGTTCAAAGTGAATCTAAAATGGAGGAAAAAAGAAATGTACTTCAGCTATTAATAAAATCCCATGCTGTAGGGTCAGAGAAATATATATAAGTTGTTGAAACCGTGTTAAGAAAATACTAACCATAAAAATGTAATCAAAACCATTAGTTCAAGAAAATATCATAAAATTATTTATTTCAAATTAGTTAGTTCTTTAGATAAAATTGAGCAATATAAGCAATATAATCTCATATTCACTTGTAGTACCTAAAATACCCTTCATATTTAATTTTAGAGTTATCTTTAACTCTTATTTTAAACTTTGGGACTAAATTGGTTCAATTTTTAATAGTTGAGGGATTAAATTGGAGCAATACGAAACTCTGGAACTAAATTGAACATTTATCAATAGTCGGGGGACTATTTTAAGCTTTTACTCTTTCCAATAATTAACTGCTTTCGCATGTTTTGTTTCTTTGCTTCCTCCTACTATGTATGACGCATTGGGTTCCTTTTCATCGCCTCCACAACTAGCTACTCAATTTGTTTCCCCTATCATGGTTGTTACTTCACCACCATCGATTCGTCATTTCCCCTATGGCTCCTCCTGTGATGCGATCACCAATGCTTATTAATTCTCTTGTTTCTAGTGTCCCTCAATATTTCATTGAAGTTGTTGGGGAGTTGATTCCTTTAGGATCTCAACAAGGCTTCTTCCACCAAAATTTCACCCATTTTTCATCAAGGTTCAATCCCTCTCACCACATGTAATCCTTTCAATTTCTAGATAAACCATTCTTATCTTCACTGATTTGGAGGTACTCCAAGTAGGCACCTCATTCCCCTTATTTTTGGTGGGCAAGTTTAAGATTGGGGCATCCTTGATTTGAGTTTATTCACTCTTTCATGTCAAACTGGCATCTAGCTTGTGGATACTCAATTGGGCTCCATGAACCAAACCATATTATTATCTGCCTATTGGTTGAAGCTGATCACTTTAGATTAATTTTTTATAGAAAGTGGATGAATTTCAGCAAAACCAAAGAATGACACAAGAAATCAATGTATATGTACTCATGCATATCTACAATTTGATAGGAAGTAGATGCAATTTCTATCAAATCAGCCAACCGCAAGAAGAATCTGGGAAGAAGAACACACCAAAAATCCTTTTATTGCAAAAAATACGAAAGAAAATAGCAAGATACAGTTGAATCTTCAATTGTAGCAGAAGATATGGTTCTCTCAAATCCCAAGCCGTCGGCTAGAGCCCTCACAACCTAAGACTTCTAATTTTAGCAAACACAAACATAATTTGAAATCACCCATAATTAGCCTTAAATAGGCTCCCCTAATTCCCTTCCAAATCAACCCCCTTTCCCTAAATAATTCCATCTCAGATTTGAATTCAAATTAGATCTCTTTTCCCAATTAATTCCCTTCTAATTGTAATTAAAATTTTCCTAAACAATTTCCCCTTGATTCCTCCTTACATAATAAATATTAACTTCCCTGAGCTTCCCTAAATAATTCCCTCTCAATTTTGAATTCAAATTAGACTTCTTTCCCTAATTAATACCCTCCTAATTGTAATTAAAATTTCATAAGCAATTTTCCCTCTCTCTTCTTACCTGCCGCCCACCCTAGTGAGGCCCACTGGCTTAGTCGTCGGTCCATCAATACTCCCCTCCATAGAGCCACCTTGTCTTCAAGGTGGAACGAAGGCAACTGTTGTTGGAGCACTAGATTAATAACAATGGACTAGAAAATGGACTAACACTGGATCGAACGATCCCTTCCTTGAGCATCTCCCAGACTAATCTCTCAATCTCTTTGTTCTAGATTTGGGGATGACATCACAGATGAACACTGATAGGTGAGACTCCTTCCTTCAAGACGATAGCATGCTCATATTCCCGCGGAGGAGGCAACCCCTAAACTGGCTAGAATAACCCTCGATACTACTGTAGGGGTGGCTTAACCATGTCTGGTGCTTCCATCTTCTCCCCATTTTTTTCTCCTTCCAAACTATGCAGCTCCACCGAAAATCTCACTCCTTCACCCTTTACCCTCCTTAGAAGTGGCTCCGAAGGTGGCATATTCTCTTCTTCCCCCAATATTTCCACCTTTTGATCTTCTCCTCTCTTTATCGGATTAGGGTTTCCTCCACTCCCTTGGCCGGCAGTAGCTACCCCCGTCTCTGACGACATCGTTTTGATTTGGACCTCGAGCATCTTCCTCATCATCATATCCATGATGAAAAACTTCTCATCGATCTTCTCATGGACGGCAGAAATTTGACTTTTAAAATCTGATATTACAAATTTCAATTGTCTAATCTCCCATTCCAACACTTCTACCTTTCTTCCTGCCATAGGTACCCGAATCTATACTCTAATACCAATTTGATAGGAAATAGATGCAATTTCTACCAAATCAACGAACCGCAAGAAGAATTTGGGAAGAAGAACACACCACAAATCTTTTTTGCAAGAAATACGAAAGAAAAAATCAATATACAGTTGGATCTTCAATTGGAGAGGAAGATCCGGCTCTCTCAAATCCTTAGCCGCTGGCAAGAGCCCTCACAACCTAAGAACTTCAAATTTCAGCAAACACAAGCATAATCTGAAATCACCCCATAGTTAGCCTTAAATAGGCTCCCCTAATTCCCTCCCAAATCAGCCCCCTTTCCCTAAACAATTTCCTCTCAGATTTGAATTCAAATTAGATCTCTTTTCCTAATTAATTTCCTCCTAATTATAATTAAAACTTTCCTAAACAATTTCCCCTTGATTTATCCTTACATAATGAATATTAACTCTCCTGGGCTTACCTTAAATAATCCCCTCGCAGATTTGAATTCAAATTAGATTTCATTCCCTAATTAATTCCGTTTCAATTATAATTAAAATTTTCCTAAATAATTCCCCCTCTCTCTTCTTGCCGGCCGCCCACCCTAGCGGGGCCCACTAGCTCAGCTGTCGGTCCATCAATTTCATGGAGACCCTATCATTTGATTAGCTTTATGATGCAAATGGAAGTGATCGCCTCATTTTGACTCATCCAAGGAACCTTCTATCACTCTGATTTGAGTTTTTTTTCCTCAACTTCAACTTTGCCATTTTAACCAATTTGTATTATATTCTATGGGCTCTAGATGATTTTGTGGAACCAGTGTTTACAATCCCCCTTATTGAGATAATTTTTGTCGTTCATAACATCATCTCTTTTGCAGTCAAAGTAATTATTATAGATCTTCTAGAGGAGTCAATCATTGATTCCATTACTATTGAAGTGGATATAAGTTCCATCGAGATTGAACAACTTTCTTATTCAAATGATAGTCTTCCAAGTATTAAAGCCTAAGTGGACTGAAGGTATCAAATCTTATTTTCAAAGAGGGCAAAAAGATTTTTAAAAAAAAATTATCATCATTCTCCAAATTTCACTAGACTTCAAGAGAGAAGGCTCAAATGAGAGCTTTACATGGATCTAATATTCTATCAATGTATATTCTCTACATTGTCTTAATGTTATCTTTAATTGTATTTTTCTGTACATTTTAATCAAACAATTCACTATAATTGCTACTTCTGTACTCTTCTCATTATCTAGTAATCATACAAAGATTTTATCTAAAAAAAATCTCCTTATCATCAAGAAAAATTAGGTATAAGATATTATAAGTCCCACCTTTACATCTTATTTTAGGAAATTAACAATCTAGATAATTCCATGAAAATTAACTTATTATTTACCCTCCTTCTATAATGTCCAATCAAAGGCTTGTTTGTGTGGATTGTGAAGATCGAATCGTAGCCCCATGCATTGGGTACACCCTTTTTAACCATTTTTCTCTCTTCTTCAACTTACATTGTTTAGACCTTAGAATTTAGGGATTTGGTTTTGCATTTCAATTGAAGCCCACTAGATTTAATTTGTGACCCATAAACTAGCAATTATATAGACGAATGTGCCATCTTAGTATGCAATATAATTGGCCAATTGACTTTAAGAGTTCCCTAGATCAGCTAATAAAAGATAGACTCAATAGTTTCAAATATTTTCAATTTTTTTCAAAAGCCCGCTCAGGGCAAACAAAAAATATCCTTTCCCCTAAATGTGAACTCCAAAAGCCTCATGGCTCTTTAGCTTTGACAAATTTACATGAATGCCACATGATGTAACACAAACCAAGCACTAATTCCTAGTAATGAGGATTATCAATTGGGTTGGCTATAGTCAAGACTTGACTCGACCCGAAACCCGGCCCCAGAAATTTCGGATTCGGGTCAACCCATCTGCCATTCGGGTCGAGTTCGGGTACCAAAAGCCGACCCATTTCAAAAATTGGGTCGGGTTTGGGTTGACCCGAAAACCCGAAAGTGACACGAGAACCCGCGCGGCTGTGCGTTTAACTGTTTGAGGTTTAGGTTTAATTAAACGGCGTATCAATTTTTGCGTGGCCGTCCATTCTCTTCTCTCGTTCAGTCGTTCTGTCGACTTCATTCTCAATTCTTTGTCGTTCTCTTCTCGACTTCGTCTGTTTCCCTCTTTGCTCTTGGCCTCTTACTCTCTCCTCGGCTCTGCAGTAACTGTCGGTGCATAAAGGCTACATCTCAATGGAAATTCACGGGCCCAAAAAATCACATTTATTTATATCTCTAATCTCTTTGCCTACTTAGGGTTTTCTACTGTTATCGTGTTGATGGATTTCGAGGTTACTAGAGCTTGGGATTCATGTTTTCTCACCTCATCTTCCCATTTTCGCAGACATTCTTTTATTCTTTAACATTCGCAAGGTTTTTGAAATTAGGATTTTTGAAATTAGGTTTTTCTATTTCTTAAATTATTTTCATTTTTTTATGGTTTAGGGTTCGGTTCATATTACATTTGTTACTCTACAAACTGTTGTTGGAATCTTCTCTTCATGTCTAGTTTAGATTTTAGGGTGAAATGATGAATCTGTGGCTCCGTGCTGACTACAGCAGTGTTATTGTATTGTTGTTGTCATGACTCAGGAAGTTATGCCTCTGTAGAAGTTCTGTCATAGTCTTCTTTAAGTTCAAAGTTCTGTGTACTGCGTAATTCTATCATTCTGTGGTAGATTGGTAGTTCTATGCTATGCTTCTGTAGTTCTGTAGTTTTGTAGTTCTGTCGTCTGTGATATGCTTCTCAGCTTTTGTAGTTATGTTGTTCTTCAATGCATAGTTAAGTGCTTCAGTGCAATTTGGTATTTATGAGTTCCTTGGTTCACTGATTAAGTGCATAATGCTATTGCTAGCAAAGTTTTGGTTAAATGCTACATAATCTTTGGTTGTTCAATTGTATATTACTCTTTGTAACTAATAAATAATAACTATGTTTAATTTCATTTTTAGATGGAGGATTCCAATGTTGTTGTTGACAGTACTCCTATTCTTAAAAATGTATATGTTGTTAATGAAGGAGATGAAGTTGAAATAGATACTAATTTTATTGATGATGTTGATATTTGTGATGGAGATGTTAAAGAAAGTGTTCTTAAGAAAACAAGGATGACTTCCACAGTATGGGGTCATTATAAGATGTTACCTCTTCCTGCTGATGGTAAACAAAGATGTAAATACAAAAAATGTGATGCAACTTACCAATGTGATAGTAAGAATGGGACTTGCAACTTAAAACATCATTTGCAAATTTGTAAGAAGAGAAGTACCCATGATATAGGACAGTTAATTTTGCAGTCAAGTTCTAACTCACCTATTTCCTTAACCAACACTAAGTTTGACTACCAAGAGTTTCATGATTTATTCACTACTATCATTATCATGTATGATCTACCATTTCAGTGTGTTGAATGGGTCAGTGTACGCGCAATACTTCATTATCTCCGCCCATACCTACAGGTAGTGTCTAGAAATACAGCTAGAAGTGATTGTAAGAAGATATACATTAGGAAGAATGCCAACATTCAATCAACCTTGATTAGATGTACTAGCATAGTTTACTTAACTTCAAATCTTTGGACTTCTATCAATACTGATGGTTTTATTTGTTTGACTGTACATTTCATTGACAATACTTAGCGACTACAAAAAAAGATTATTAATTTTGGTTTCATGCCTCCCGCACATGATGAGATTGCATTGTTTGAGAAGCTTCAATCTTTTCTTAACGAATGGAACATTGAGAACAAACTTTTTTGTATAATTCTGGATGATGCTTCCGCTAATACTATTTCAATGGATTTTTTACAATATCATTTGAACTTGAGGGATGGCTTGCTATGCAATGGTGATTTTTCACGTGTTTGATGTTGTGCTCATATAGTAAACCTTATCGTGCAAGAAGGGATGAAAGAGAGAGATGTTTTTATCTCTAAAATTAGGGAGAGCATCAAGTATGCGAAAGGCTCCCAAGCTACAAAACAGAAATTCTTGGATTGTGCAAGAGATAGTTGTCTTAATTCCAATAGGGGTTTTTTCCTGAGTTGCTGAATTATCTTTACTTCTTTCTGCCTTTCAACTTTTTGAATGCAGGATGCAAAATTCGGCTTGTTGCATTCTCATTACAGTTGTCTTTGTGGTTTCTGAAAGGATTGAAGCTGAGTTGCAATGATGAGTAACCTTCTAAACGGAGTGTGAAGTAATTTGGAGAAAAAAAATTATTGCAACCAGGTGGCATTTATGTTATCTTCTAATTAAACAGATACTAAGTGCAATACAAAATGCTGCCTTGAATGACAATACCGCAATAGTAATAATATTCATTGCTGACTCACATTTCAATATTTCATTACTTGATGAATATGACTTGGAGGGTTAATTTGAGCGATTTACTCAAGCTTTCTGCTCTCTCATAAATTTATAATTTTATCTATTTAACTTTTTTTGTACAGTTGAATCTACTGGAAGGTGGAAGCAAAATTAATCTCTATGAGGTAGGAGTTCAGAGTTCTTCAAATTTAAATTTAGTATACCTTGATTTGTAATTTTTAATTTATAATTTATGATGTATAATTTGTAATTTGTTATTTGAATTTTGTATTTTGTAAATTGTGCGTTGTAATTTGTGAATGCTATAATTTTAATAATGCATAATTTCATATTTATAATTTGTAATTCTGAATGCTATAACTCTTAATTCTTATAATATATAAAATATATAATTTGAATGCTATAATTTTTTTCATGTATTTAGTAAGTTATCAAACATTTAAATTTTCTCTATTTTCTGTAATTTAAGATTAAGGTTAATTAGTTAATTTAATTAGTTTAATTTGAAGCAGAAATAAAAAAAATCAAAATAAAACGGGTTGGCAAGTCATTTCTAGAGTCGACCTAGACTTGGAGCGGGTCGGGTTCGGGTTCCCAACCTATTTTCCTAAACGGGTCGGGTTCGGGTTGGGCCATATGATGATGGGACATTTTTGGATTTGACCCAAACTCGACCCAAAAATCCGTTTTGACACTCCTAGTTGGCTGGGCCCTAATGCTATTCAAATCTAAATTAAGTTCTCATAATTATAAGTTAAATTTGAATTTAAAAAAAAGACGAGTAAAAGCTCAAAATAGTCCCCAACTATTAATAAATGTCCAAGTTAGTCCCAGAATTTCACATTGCTCCAATTTAGTCTCTTAATTATTAAAAATTGAACTAATTTAGTCACAAAGCCTAAAATAAGAGTTAAAGTTAACTCCAAAGTTAAATATGAAGGGTATTTTGTGCATTACGAGTGGATATGAGATTACATTGCTTATATTGCTCAATTTTATCATTTAATAAATTATAATACATATTTAATCTACTAAATAATAAGGATAAATAAACAGTAAAAAAAATATATTTTTTACAGCAAAATCTAACATCATAATAATTATAATTCCATATCATTTAAATAAAATATAAATATCACAGATCAATTTCATATCATTTAGTACATTAACAAATCCAATTTAATTTATGTTTTAATTTTAATTTATATTTTAAATGAACATTACTTATTAATTTTAATTTTAATTACTATTAATAAATTATAATTAAAAATAATATAATTAGAAAATAATTTAATTAAGAAATAATTTCTTAATTTTTATTTTGATTATATTTTTAATTATTTATGAGTTAATTATTAATTATTAATTTAAATTATTATTATTAATTAACCATTATAAATAATATAATTAAAATATAAGTAATTATCAATTAATCTGAGTAATTAATAATTTATTAATTACATCATATTCTTAATTAATTTTCATTAAAATAGTTAAACTAAATTAATTTGTTCATATGTTATATTTCTTTGGCAATGTCTGTTCTGCTACCTAGATAGTCGGAGGTTTTCTTTTCCTCTTCTCCAATTGTTCATTGCTCTTCAACTTCGCCTACTTCGCATGAAAGAGAGAGCTTTGACGAGTCACTAAATAACTCCTTCGCCTCCTTCGACGACATTCCTTCCTGCCAGATCTGAACTAACACCTCGTTGTTCTTCTGTAGGATTGAAAGTAACGATGAGAGCTTGCTCTTTGTGAAGGTCGTCATCTTTCTTCCTGTATCCAAACAGTCCCGCAGGGTGTCTCGCTCACAACGCATCGTCTGTCTCGCAGCCGCACGCGAATCTGGAATGCGACTCGAAGCATGCCTTACTCGCTCATGTTGCCCTGGGTTGCTCACATCACGATCTACGCGACTTCACCTTACACAAATTGGTCTCCAGGGCGTATAGCAGGAAGGCATCATGCAGGTAAGAATTCATTTTATCTAAATGCCCACAAATAAGCAAATCTCTCGAGCTTTTTTTATTAATTTAAATCGCAAATCATTCCCAGGGACTTAATTGGCCAATTTTTAATAGTTGAGGGACTAAATTAGAGCAATATAAAACTCTAGGACTAATTTGAACATTTATCAATAGTCGGGGGACTATTTGGAACTTTTACTCAAAAAATAAAATTCGAGCTTACATAGAGAGGCCAGCCAAGTTAGGCTTGGATATGCCTAATTAAATACTTTTATTGGCCATTGTTAACATGAAATACTCCCTTCTTCATCTTTTGGTGAATCACATCTTTCATTTCCACTTTCTCTGCTATATCTATTCTCCTAATGTTCAGAAGGTCTACTCTCATTTCACTAATCACAATCAACATTGTTAGAGAATCCCTTTCCAAAAATTGTTCATTGTGCAGCCACCTAACACACATACTATGATGAAATGGTGTTCCTTCTAATTTTCCTTTGGCTAATTGATATATTATATTATTTTAATGTTCAAATTCATCATATTTGAACAGTGGAAGTTGTATAGCTATGTTGTCATATTTTTGTTTAAATTGATTAGGAACACTAATATTTCTCTCATATTGCATGAGTAGATCCATTAAATAGGGCAAATAATTATGTCAAAAATTCAAAATTAGCTAAATAATCACTAGAATTTTATTTAGCTCAAATTCAAAATTGATTTTCTTTGACTTGAGGATGTATTGCTAGAAAAAAATTTGATACAACTCAACTGGCTTGATATATGTATATGTACGCATGCATATCTGCATCTTCAAATATCTATACAAGCGTATAGACATATATTCATGTATATGTAAACATATAGGCTCTCTCTCTCTCTCTCTCTCTCCATACATACATTATATATATGTATATGCGCGGACGTTTATGCATGTGTTGTGTGTGTACATGCATTACTAGCCCGAATCACCTTGAAAGTTGGCTCAAATCTCAATATTAATCAACTTCGACTTGACTAAAAATTGACTTGTATCAAAATCAAGGATTTCAATTTCAAGTTCAAGCAAGCTCACTCAAAGTTGATTTGATATCACCCTCATTGTTAAAATGAATCTTTACACATTAAAAGGCATATTTTTTAAATCATTATAATGCTTTATGGTCATTTATCAAGCATCAAACCATTGAGATTCTTCAAAATGACTAACCCATTCAATTTATTAAAGAACGTCATGGTTTTATAAACTACACATTTCCTGTTTCCATGGAACTTGATGTTCAAGAAATAGAACAAAAATCTACATCTTACTGATTATGTTTCCTCATTTTATCAAGTACCTCTAATTGCATTGTGATTAGGTGAATAGAGCATCGACACATCTGAGCTAGTACGCATAATAAAATGCCTAATTTTTCCTCCTACTTTACAGGCAATGGATATATGAATGAGAAGATAGCAATATAAGCCATCAAGTATGAAATGCACCTTTCATGGAATGTGGATTTTAGATAATTCATTAAAGCACTCGATGTCCTGGTATTTAAACCCATTTAAATGGCTAGCTTTTCTAAGGTATCATGAGTGTCTTGCATTTGGAATGCATGTGTTTTGATCTTTGGTGTTTGGTATAACGTAAAACAAATCTAAGTTTTTCTCTAGGCATTTTAAATACCTTCAATAACTCCCTTCTGATGAATATGGGTTTGGATGAATTCCAAATCCATTATCTGCAAATGATCTCATGCATCTTAGCAACCTCGTCGCCCTCTATCTAGAAGTTTATGCACTTGCAAACTCATCATCTTGTCGTCCTTCTGCTCACATCTCAACATCCCTAGAGTCATCATCATGCCCTCGCGTCCTGGTGTCCTCATGTCCCAACGTCTCTATACTCATCCTCGAGGTCACAACCAGGCATCCCTGTGCTCATTCTCGTGGCATCCTTGTAACCTCATCACAGACCCCACTACCACTATTGATTGTGCAGATGCTATCCAGTTGTTACGCAATCGATTGTTTAAAAAAAATAATAAATAACAAATTAAAATAAAAAATGTTAATATAAAATATCAATTTAAAAGAATACATTAATACAAAAGTTTAGATTAATCTTACTTACAACCAAACACAAAAAATGATTTCCTATATTTATTTTACAACCAACCAAACAACTCTCAGTATTCTAAATATATTGTATTTAATATACATTACATTTAGAATACATCGATATTCTACTTGCAACCAAATAGCCCCTAGATAAAAGTGTTGTTACGTACAGCACAATAGTCCATCTATAACAGCACAATAAAGTTCATGGGCTAGCTCTATAGGCCAATTGGATGGCTCCATCCAATTGATAACCCTAACGATGGGTTAAAAAAAACAAGAAGTTGGCAACAATTGCAATTTGGGCTTTGTTTGAGGGAGTTATTATAGTAATTGAGTTACAACTCGGGCTCCCGAGTTTATTATTTTGATGATAACAATATTATTGATTGCCTCTTTATTTCTCCTAGTATTTGTTGTGCATACCTATTTGTGTGTTGACTAACATTTCAGGTACAACAGGCACCGTTCTTTGAAGATTCAGGGCTCAAGATTGGGTAGAATAAGTTATGTTGAAAGAGTCTGTAATTTTCATTTATTTATTTTAAATTCTTGAGTCAAGTCCTGTAAGGGTGTCTGATAGCCTGGTGACCATGCACACACACACAAGGGGAGCAAATTAAATGTTAAAAATTTTAATTTTTTTCTACATCATACTGTACGATTTAGATCGTACTGTACGATCTGGTGTTACAGAAATTAATTAAAATATTTTATTTTTCTAAAATTTTTTTTTTTGAAATATAACTAATCATACAGTATGAACACCACATCGTACTGGACGATCTGATATAATTAGAAATCCCGTCGCTCATTAAATTAGGCAAAAATTTGAATTTGAAAATTGTTCTATTCGTACTGTACGATCCTAATCGTACTGTACGATGTTTAAAATATTGCCTAATTTAATCATGTAATTAGTCAATCGAATTTGCGTAATTTTGATATTTGGATCGTACTGTATGAACTGGATCATACTGTACGATGAACAGAGATGATTTTGGTCGTCCCAGGATTCGTCATGGATGAACTGCACTTCGATTGAACTAATCGTACAGTACTAACAGGTCAAATTCTGCACATCGTACTGGACGATCCTGAGATCGTACTATACGATCTTTGACGCTGAATTGGATTTTTAGGGTTTTTTGAAGCCCTCTATTTAAACTTTCTCATAAGACTTTGTATGAGTCTTTTGGGCATTCATTGAGTTATTTTCTTCTAAAGAAAGCTTGAAGAGAGAGCTTTGGGCTAGGGAGAGAAAGGGTGGAGTTTGTAAGAAAGGGAGAAGATCCTTGTGGGCTTCAAGAGAGTGTGAGAGGAGATTTTCACACGGTTGCTCCGGCGAACTTGCACCTAAGTTCCTCCAAGAGTCAAGGTTTGTCTTGAGGGAAGCTTTGGGAAGAAGAAGACCTCTTTGGTGTCAAAAGACCCGGCTACTACGCCGCACCGGGGCAGGTGAAAGTGATTCCAGGTTCTCTGTCTCACCAGGAGGGTAAAAAGGAGTTCAGGTCCTCTGCCTGACCGGGAGGGTGGAAAGGAGTACAGTCCTCTGCCGCACCGGGTTGGTGGAAGAGAGTTTGTAAGGGCTTCTCCACCTAGCTGTGGGGGCTAAAGGAGAGACACTATAGTGATAGTGCAATACCCGGAGAGGAGGACTCCGGGGAGTGGACGTAGGTCATGGTTTGACCGAACCACTATAAATGTGGTGTGTTCTTTCTGATTTTTACTTTCGCAATTTATTTTCATGCACTTTATTTTCTGTGATAACTGCTTGGTAAAAATCTGAGATCAATATTTTTTATTATGATAATTAGAATATAATCACCATATTTGTAATTGTTTACAAATCATTAGCTTCCGCATTTGACTAGTTAAGTTATTATTTGAAAAATTCATAAAAATTAGTACTCTTAGCGCATCTCGTACTTTCAAATTGTAGCTAGAGGTGTACATGAGTTGCACCGAGCTCAAGTCACCCCCATTCTTGAGCTTAAAATGACAACTCAATCAAGTTCAAGCTCAAGTTCAAGCTCGAGCTCAAACTTAATTCTATGACTTTAAGTTAGCCAACTAATTTATCATGCAGAGAAAAGATGATTTCATTTCAAGTAATTGTTGTAATAAAATGATAAAAAAAATTTAAAAATTAGAGGTGAAATATAAGAAATTAGTTGAGACAAGATAGAGAGAATTTTTAATGATTTTGCACCTAAATTTATAAATCTTGTTGCAGGCTAAAATATTCGCGACGATGGAGTGAGTGAATTTTTCATCTTAACGAAGCACGGATATCCAACAAACAAACAGGTAATTGAAAAGAGAGCAGAAAAACACCAAAAAATTTTTATGTGGACAACTTGAAGTGGGAAAAACCACGGGGCCTCGCCCAGGTGAAAAGATTCCACTAAATTTGAGTGAATTACAAATGTTGACCCATCCCTTGACATAGAGGCGATGAAATTACAATAGTTTGGATAGTTGGGCATAAGTTCGAAGGCGGTCGGGCGAAAGTCCGACGGCGAACGTGCAAAAGTTCTGCGGACGAGCGGTGATCCGGCAGTAGTCCGCGGCCAGGCGGTGGTCCGACGATGGTCGGATGGAAGTCCATCGACGGTCGGGTGGAAATCTGGCAGCGGGCGGTGGTCCGAGGATGGTTGGACAGGAGTTCGGTGACGGTCGGCTGAATAAAATTAATTATTTCCTTCTTTAATTTTTTTAATTAAAAAAATGAATTTTTTTTGAAATTTTTTTCTATCTTCGAGAGTTTTAAAAAGGAAAAAAATTTTATTTTAATTAAAAAAAAGGTGCCCCTTTAGGATAGGCGGCATAGTAACCACCTCTCAAAAAAAGGACAAATTGGGGCACTGTCACACGCCCCAGGCACAAAGGCGGTTTAGCGCACCTGGACCGGCGGTAGTGGGCGACAGCCGACCGATTCGACTACCAGTTTGTGTTCGAGCCTGATTTTTAGCTCGGACTGTCTGTTCCGGATGTTTTGGGGGTCCCCGTGACTTGTTTTCAACATTCCAAACTCAATTTTGACATTTTTAGGTCCCAACGGAGCTTCTACAGTCAAATTCGAGCTATTTCAAAAGTTTTGAAAGGAAATTTTTTTATTTTTCCTGCTCCAATCATCACACCAACTTTAAGGAATATTAACATCACAATCAGGGATATTTTACTTAGTTCACGGCCCGGAGAGGAGGTCTACTTTGGCGACCAGGGAGCGGTCGTGCCTTATAATTATCCAAAAATTATAATTTTATATTCCAACAAATTGAAAGACTCAAACATATTGTAATTCCGCCCAAATGACGTTGGACTTCTGTCGGACTTCCGCCCGAACGTCGTTGGACTTCCGCCCAATCGTCATTGGACCACCGCCCGGCCGCTCGACCGCTGGACTTCAGCCTGAATGTCGTTGGACTTCCGCCTAACCGCCGTCAGACTTCCACCGGACTGTCATCAGACTTCTGCCCGACCGCCGTAGGACTTCCGCCCAATTCTCCAAACTATTGTAATTCCATCGCCTCTAAGTCAAGAGATAAGTCAACATTTGTAATTCACTCAAATTTAGTAGAATTGTTTCACCTAAACGAGGCCTAGTGGTTTTTCCCTCTTCGAGTTTTTCACGTAAAAAAATTCTAGTATTTTCTGCTCTCTTTTCAACTACATGTTTGTATGTTGGATATACAAGCATCGCTAAAACGAAAAATTCACTCACTCTACCGCCGCGAATATTCTAGCCCACAATAAGTCTTAATATATTTTAAATGTATTTTATATTAAACTTTTTTAATGACTGGGTAGATAAGCTGACATTAAGTTAGGTTAGTCCAAACTTGATTTGTTAGTTAAGTGAAATCTCACAAATCATGAATTGAGCTGAGTCAATGCTGGCTTACGGGCCAGTTTGATTGATTTACATCTCTACTATCACTTGCCTACTTTCCCCAGAGACATAGATGAATACACCTTTAAAAAAAGTGACTTTTGATCAGTATTTTATCGGTATTACTTTGCTTCGCTGCTATGTTGGTTGAAGGTTTTTGATGGGACGATGATGACCAAGGAGCTCCTCACTGGCTGATAGATTTGCTGGTGGATCCCTTTGGATGGCCCTTGCCTATTTTTTTGTCTTTTTTGCTAGCCTTGTGACAACCAGGGATGTTGTTTTTTCAGTGGGCAGTTCTTCCAGTCAGTTAGCTGAATTCTAATGTATTTTTGGTGCTCTCTTTGTTACTGAGTCCCATGCCGCCACCCCCGTTTTTGTCTTGGGGTTCTTCTTTTTTCTTTATAGGTTTTTCTGTTTTTTACATGTAACAAATTTTAACTTTTATCATATTAGCTGCAGCCCCAAAATTTCCCAAAAAAACAAAAGAAGAATACAACAGCAGAATAATACAAAATAAAAATAGTAATCTTGCGCAACAAAAAATTTATAAGCTATATACACCTAGTAACGTCCCCTCCCATTTGCGTTTTTTTTTTACAACGCCAGCCCTAGCAGCTGGAATATTTTCAATAAAACAACCGACGACAAGCGTCCACAGCACAACAGATAACAGACAACAGACAACGAACAAAAACAAATAAAGAAAAGTTCAAACAGAAGCGGCTCCTGTCATTTTTTTGAACCTCCTAGGGGGCCTGCTGACGCAGGCTACAGAGCATTAAAGCAACGAGATAATTGTGGAATTGCAAATTTCTTGATCATATTAAAAAAATTATAAATTTACATAGAAATCTCTAAACTTTTATCTATTTATATATCTAATATTTAAATTTATATATTCATTTTCATAACATCCTAATATTTAAATATATATATATATAAAAACAAAGAAAAAAAACTACCTCGAGCATTCGCCACAGTGAACGGGCCCACCGGCCGCGCTCCTGTACAGCAGCGCAGGATATTGTCCCCTGCAACCACGTCGTCCTCGACGAGTCCCCTGACTCCACCGCCATCTTTATTCTCATTCCCGGCCCCCAAGGCACGACCATCGCCGCTTCCACCATCTCCTTCGCCACCACAAACGCCAGCAATCCAACCATAGGGTAAAAAAGCACCTCGAAAGGCTTTCCCATATCCGCCAATCTGACGGCCTCGATCACAGATTCAGGCAGGACTCTCCCCCTATTCCTCAAAAATACCTCATCTTTACAACTTCCGCTCTCTAAACTTATCGGTCCTCCATAGGTCCGTACAGTGCGGCGGATCCCAACAAAAAGTTCCCCGGCAAGATTTCGTATAAACACGACCGTGTCCCCTGATATCAATTTTTTACTATTAACAAAATCGCTCCAACCCGAGGTGAGGAGATGTCGGCGTGGTGTACCGCGGTAGATGTGTCGGAATTTCCAGGTTTTTCCATGAACATCAAGGACAAAGATGGTTTGGAATGGCGGATCCATCATATGGTCGAGAGGAGGGAACATGGACTCCGCGCAGAACCGTGGTACTGACAATCCGCCCCCACTATTCGCGTCGCTTGGAGTGAGCACCTTAGCGAATGATGAAACCGACGATTCGTCGTCTGGCCACATGGCAGTGGCGGCATTGGATGGGCGGGGATCGAGGGAGATCTGAGCGTAAACTTCGTCGCTGTCTTGGTTGGCAAGGAGGGAGATGCCGGTGACGTTGCATTGAAAGAAGGATGGGAATCGGAGTAGCGAGGAGAAGTCAGGAGGGGAAGTTGCGTGTTCGGCATGGCCTTCTGGGAAGTAGAAGACGCCCGAACCGATCGCCGGGAGTCTGGTGGAACCACCGGCGCAAGCCTTCCAGATGCTGTAATCTAGTGAACGGGATATTCGGGATGACAACATTAGGATTTAGGTAAGCGTTTATAGGGATTGGAGGGTGATTTCCGGCTGTGATTTGAGACGACGAAGGCGTTTTGTGGGAAAGAGGACGAAGGCCTTGAGGGGAAAGGAATTATGAAGAAAGAGAACGAAGAGACTGCGGTACAGTTCTGCTTCTTCGGGTTTTAACAGCGAAAGTGCCACCAGAGACTGAGGAGAAAGGACAATAGATATTTACCGTTTCTTTATATGTTAAAAATAATACGTTTAGCTTTAAAAAAATGAATTATTTTGAAGTTTTTATATGTGTTACATCTAAAATTATTCTAATTATATATCTAATATCTAAATTTTACTATTTACTTATCTATCACCTAAATAATATTCCCTTCCTCTAAAATGCCACTCTGTTGACTCCCGCAAACGCCCCCAGCCGACCTGCATTTCACAAAACCCTCTCCTTCTTCGCTCGAGCAACTGCCTTTCTCGTCAGAACCCACGCATCTTTCTAGAACAGGTACTCATACCTCTCCACACCCAGGTTTATTTTTCGTCTTTTTCATTTCTTCGTTGTTGTTTTTCATCATTCTTCATGCAGAAAAGCTCTCCACTTTATTCCTAGAGCTGCTATTCAGATCCTAGAGAGATAAAGCTCTTAATTTTGAGCAGCGTTTGTGTTGTTTACATCCATTGAAGGTGCGGTATATGAAGATAATTGCATCCCAAATTTATTATTGATGTTTTCTTCTGGTGAATGGGTTGGTTTTGTCTACGTTCCTCTTTGATTTGTATGACTGAAATATAATCTCCATTTAGTTTGATCAAGTTTTGTAGCTCTTAAGCTCTTTGTTGACTCATGCAACTCTTTAGTTCTATATTTTCTCTTCTTTCTCATATTCTACTTGGTAGTCATGCCAATGGAAGGAGAAACATCACATGAATGGCATAGCAGAAGTGAGCTCATAATCAGGGACTCGGAATTGGATCCATTCTCACCGGACAATGATCACAAAACCGAAGTCACTCTGGATTCCTTTGATACTATCCTCCTAGATGAAAACTTAGAGAAGAAATTCTCTTTTCTGCCAGTTTGCTTTGTTACACAGTTACAGTTGTGAAATCTAGGTAGTTGTTTGATGATTTTCTTCAATGGGACTTCACCATATAGATTTATGAATCAGAAAATTATTTGTGGATGGTATAATGCTTAGAATTTCATTAAGAAACTCCATAGTTAAGCGTGCTTATCTCAAAGAAATCTTGGGATGGGTGACCTCTTAAAAAATTACACCAACAGAACATAATTGTGAGACCCTTAGACTAAAGCGAATAATATCTTGATAGTTAAGAATTTTGGTTGTTACAAATTGTATCAGAGCAATGCACCAACTGGAAGATAGTAACTAAGTGTGATATAAGACAAAGTATTATGCTATGGCAGCCACCTCTTGAACCTTGTATGAGACAAAGTGCTATGTAGCGGGAGTCACCATTTGAACTTGTAGGAGCTACCTCTAGAATCTTATATGCTTAGTGGATGATTTTAGGATAAAGATACTGACGGGGACGTCAGTTACTTAAGTGTGGAAGATTATGAAACCCCGTAAGTAAAAGAAGTTAAACTCTTAAACATCGAATCGCCATTTGGTGTAATTGTTAGAATTTCATTAAGAAACTCTGCAGTTAAATGTGCTCGTCTCAGAGAAATCCCGGGATGGGTAACCTTCTTGGAAATTACACCAATATGACAAAATCATGAGGCCCTTAGGCCAAAGCGGACAATATCTCAATAGTTAAGAATTTGGGTTGTTACAGTATCTATCAATGAGGTCTTGGAGGGATAGAGGGGAAGTGATGAGAGTATGATATGCAATGGAATTCTATATTGTTTAGTTTACTCATTTTTTGAAAGGCCAACGATATTAAGTGTTTTTGTACTTTCTATAGTATTTTTTGTAATTTTGGAAGGCCAACAATCTTACATAGTTCAGTTTGCCTTTATAATCCATATTCTGTCAATGGTATAAATGCTTTCAAAATGTTTTTTCTCAAATTATATAAGTGGTGTACAAGTTTTACTATAATTGATAACATTTGGTGAAAACTGGAAAGTATTATTCTACTTTAAGAATTTCTAATCATGCAGCTCTATATTACTCTTAAATCCGATCAAATTTAAACAACATGCTTCATTTGAATCTAAGGCCAATGATTTGAGCATTTTAATTTTTAATCCATTTCATTTCACTCAAGTTCCCAGCAATCAATCTAGCCAAAGAGAGTGACTCAATTCTAGTGAATAGTGATATTAAAAGATAGTTCCAGTAAACTTGCATTGAAAGCACTTAATCAAGTGCACATGGAAATAGGATAACAGAACAAACTCTTTACCCATGAAAGCACATAATCAACTGAACATGCAAGTAGGATAACTTGAATCACTTCAACATTCAAAAGTTAATGATTAAATTTATAACCTATAATTTTAAATTAGGTAAAAATAAGAATGATTGATTAAGTTTAACTATTGGTATTTTTCCAAACTAGAAGTACAGCTTTGATTTATTTTTACTAATTCTAGATAGTGATACATTATCCTATATTTTAGTAATTTTAGATTGTCACTTTTAATTTTTGTTAATCACTTAATCAGAATTACAAACTTGTATTTACTTGAGGACAAGCAAAAGTTTAAGCTATGAAAGATTTGATAAGTGTAAATAATGATATATTTTATGTGTTAATTTGCCTATGAAAACATATTTTAGTTGTATTGTGTAAGGAAATACAGAAAATAGGCAAAATTTTAAAGTATGATATAGCACCGCGGCATTAAACACTATACCACCGTGGCGCCATCGTTTGACACCATCGGAGTGCCAAAATATGGACATAGTGGCACCCAATCTCTATTTGACAGTGTCGTAGTGCTAGAGGAGTCAGCTCTGCAAAGCCCAGTCCTACCTATACAGCATCGCGATGCCAAATTTCAGTATCGCCAAGTCAAGGGGAGTGCCACGTAGACACCACAATGCTCAATTGTCAGCAACGTCACGAAGCTACAGTTGTAATTGTTTAGGCCATGATCTACCAATGAAGTGACACGTTAATTTATTAAACAGTGGATCTATGTTAGCAAGCATCGCAGTAAAGGAAACCCTTTAGCACTGCGACATTGATTCATTTTATTGGCACCGCGGCATAAGTGTCTCCACGGCGCCAAAATCCATTTTTTATATTTTTTTTGTAAATAGTCTATTTATAATATTAATAGAGGAGTTTAGTCACTTGTTTAATTTCAGTATGCTCTGAGTTTTTCTTAAGAGTGACAACTAAAAGAATTCATAAAAATACTAGATACATTACATTAGAATGCTTGGCTTATATTTGTGGAAGTAATTCTGTAAGTTAAAGGAGGAGTGTAGAGGAGATCAGTGAACCCATCCGATTATATTTTTTTCCTGTATTTTCTTTCTTTTATGCAATTAATGAAAATGAATTTGCTTCACTTGTTCTTCATGTCTGACTAAATTCTATAGTTTTGGATTGATGGTATAAATTGAATGTGGAGTACTAATGAATTCTCTTTATCAATAATTTTATGATATTTTTAATATATCAAGTCTTCATTTAATGCACATAGTAATCATATGTGTAGTTAATATCAACTGTAATGTGGAGCCTAGGAATAGGAAAGTAGGCGTGTGATGCAAGCATAGGCATAGTGCTTACCAGGTATTAAATTTATATAAATGAATTATCATGAGGGGATTTTAACAGTATATGATTTACTTACTCTTCTAAGATTCTCATAAGGTGACAGATTCTGAGAGTTTAGAGTAGTATTAATGTTGGAAGGTTTAATCGATCTTTTGTTTCTTCAAACTTAACTGAGCGATCGTGATGCATATGCTATGAATAATATCAATATAAAAGAGAATCATTAGGAAATATATTATAGTTACATTCCATCAATTCAAAATAATTTATCCATGTTTCATTTAATTATTTTTTATTTTAAATTAAGTAATTGAATCTTTACCAAAACTTATTCTTATTGAGTAGGATAATTATTATAGTTGAAGTAAACAGTACTAGTATTTGCAAGTAAATATTCTTTCTCGTGTGATCGATACTCTACTCTATCACTATATTACTTGATTCGGCATGTATACTTGTATATATTAAGTGAGGCTTTTATAATTTTTATATCAAATAAAATCTAAGCATTATTTAGGAAATGATAGTGCTCTAAATTATTTTTACAATTCTTTAGATTACTCCACCTCCCTCATCAACCAGTAAAAGTTAAAAGGAGAGTGAAAAAGCTCAAAAGCATGACAGATAAAGGTAAGGAGTCCAAAAAACAAATGTGAAAAAAAAAAAAGATATTCTTGAGGCAAGATAGGAAAAAAATGCAGGGCTTATAATTCTTAGTTGTATAAAGAGTACTTATGAAAAGAAGGGAATGAGATAGCCTTATTATACATAACCAAATCAACTCAATTAGTTATATAATTCTATCTAGGTTAGGATCGGACATTAACAACTTAGTGTACTAAATCACCTAGGTTTATTAATTAAATTCATGTGTATATATAAATCTCTACCCTAAGAAATATGATATACGTACACGTTATCTATCATTGAGTGAGAAAGACCTCCTTAAGCATTTGACTAGTTATGTTATAAATATGCACCAATATTTAGGGTTTTGATCATTCACATGCTCTACTTTATATCTCATCTAAATGATATAAAGACAACATGTTCATTTAAAAAATGTCTAGGGAGGACTTTAATTTTAATAAAAATAATTTTCTAAATTACTTTTTTAAGTTGATTATCAATTTATTAAAGTGAAAAATATCTTAAGAGTTTATTACGGACATATGATTCCCAAATAAATAACACAATAGTAAACAACATGAAAAAATCACAAAAGAATTATAAAATATTATAAAAGTAATAAAAATTTATAATGTGATGGATATAGGATAAAAATACAAGCCAGTGCAGTTGGGCAATTCCTTATATAGATTCATCTTAAAAACTAAAAAAGAAATATAAAATTAGTTGAGCTTTTAAATATATTTTATGTATCCAGATTCTATATAAAAAAATGGTAACAATATAAGAACCAGTGAATCCCTCTACTTGTAGTCAATGGCGGAGCCAGAAAAATTATTCAGGGAGGGGCCCCGCGCGGGGGGGGGGGGGGGGGGGGGGGGGGGGGGGGGGTGGTGTTAATTTATATTTTTAAAATTTTCCCTCAACTGTTTTCATCCGGGCTTAGGACCGGCATAGGCAATTTTAATTTTTTTTAATTTTTTATTTAAAAATATATAATATTAAATATAAGATATCAAATAATTTATAGTTTATAATGTCTACTCTTCATATTTCAAAATATTTGAATGATTATTTTATTATCAATACAATCTAAAATTTCTTTCTCAATATAAGCAATTAATATATCATTCAGCCATTGATCTCCAATTCTATTTTGCATCCGATTTTTTATAATATTCATGGCAAAAAAACCTCTTTTGACGCCTGCTGTTGCAATAGATAATACTAATGTCAATTACAGTAGTCTAAAAATAAGATGATATATTATATCCTTCATACTTTGAATTATTTTCTCAGTAAGACTTTATATATCTTTTAATGAAGAGAACTTATCATCAAATCGCATATTCATAATATAAGTGTCCAACTGATTTTCAAGAATTGCCTGATTAAAAAGAGTAAAATTAATTGGACAAAACTTTGCCATTTTAACCAACTTGTCTTTGTTGAATGCATAAAAATCATTATTAGGATTCAAACAGGCTATAGACAAAAGTAAATTAGTATTTACTTCTATAAAATGATTGTTCAACTCTTGAAGTTGTATATCAATAACTGTGTAAAATATTTCAACCCGAAAATGATATGAATTTGTTATATCCTGAGCTCTATGATAGGTCGACCATAAGCAACCCATTTATCATCCATATGTGAAATATTTATTTTCTGTTGCTCACAAAATGAAGTTACTTTACTAATGAAGTATTCCCACTTATTGTCTCTCATATCTTGTAGTCTCATTTTACAAATATGAACCAAAGACATAGCATTTCTCCTCTCTACAAAGCTTATGAAATTTCATTAGTGATTCCAAGTACATCTTTCATCAGGTGTGGGCAAAAAAATTTTTAAAGGCTTGTAATGATTCCAATAATACATATATCTCACCTCTTTATTTTAATCTTACACCATCTTCCAAAATAATTTCCAGAAAATCAATTACTATAGAGAAGATTGTGATCAATCTTATAATTGATTCATAATGCAATCCCTATCGTGTTTTGTCTGCATGCTTAAGGGTAATTTTTTAATTCAAGCCTCGCTCAGATATTAATTCTCTATAATGTAATTTAGTTAATTTCTTCTCTCATTGTATGTCTTGAAGTTGATCACGATGCTTACATGAAACTCCAACAATATTCATCACATTTGAAATTATGGTAAATAATAAAGCAATTTGAACATGATTTTTTGCAACTGATACCAATGCTAACTAAAGCTGATGTGAGAAGCAATGAATGTAATGAGCTAATTTATTTTCATTTAGAAATAGGGACTTTAGAACATTAAACTCTCCTCTCATATTGCTACCACCGTCATAACCTTCAATCACGCATTCTTGTAATAGTTAATCCATAAATTGAAAGTAGTATTTCAATTGTTATTTTGAGACTAATTGATGTTGTATCTAGCACATGAGAAATCCCCAAAAACCACTCAATTATCTGACCTTTCTTATTACTAAAGCACACTATAGTTTCCATTTTCTCTTTTGTGGATGTGTTACGTGATTCGTCTATAAAATTGAGAAAAAATTATCATCAATCTCCTCATATATGAATTTACACTATAGGAAATTTACTGAATACCGACGACATTTTTGGCGGTCATTTGACCTCCGGATATACCAGCGGTTGGATCACCTATAATAAATGCAAAATCGCTCGAAATTTTGGTGGTCAAATGACCACCGGAAATACCACCAGTATTATTTTTTCATGACGACTTTTACTGGCGGTTTAGCCGCCATTTTTAAGTGAAAAGTTTTCGACGGTTAAAATCGCCAGAAAAACTGCTGGAAAGGACCCTAAAATTGAACCCCCCCCCCCCCTTCTTCCTCATTTCTTTGACTAGCTCGTTTTATTTTGTCCAAAGAACGCCCATGCCCTCGCCGAACTTCGAACTCATGCTCGTTCGGTTCATGAAGAGAATGCTGGCGTGCCAAACTCTACCCACGCACTCGCTCGATGCCCTCACTCACGTTTGCCCGCCCTAGCCGAAGGTGATCTCCATGCATCTCCTTAATTTTTGCTTTAGTCATGGATATGTTCTCACTAGACATTTGTAAGACGATGTACCTTGGTTTATACTTTTTGCTATTGATATTCTTCTTGTTGATAAGACTAGAGAGGGAGTAGAAGGTAAACTTGAATTATGGAGGTCAACCTTTGAATCTAAAGGCTGATTTTGAGAAAGCCTTAAGCCTATATCATTTTGCTTTAGTCATGGATATTTTTAGTAGACATTTATAAGAGGATGTACCTTAGTTGATACTTTTTACTGATGATATTCTTCTTGTTGATAAGATTAGAGAAGGAGTTGAAGGTAAACTTGAATTATGGAGGTCAACCTTATAGTCTAAAGGTTTTCTCTTGAGTAGATCTAAAACTGAATATATAGAGTATAATTTTAGTAGTAATACACCTAGTGAGGGGATTGTGACTTTAGGCGATCAAGTCATTAATAAGAGTACATGTTTTAGATATATTGGATCTATTATTTAGAGTGAAGGTGAAATAGATGGGGATAATATCAACAGAATTCAAGTTGGATGGTTGAAGTGGAGGAATGCATTGGGCTTATTGTGTGATAGAAAAGTCCCCCTCAAACTTAAGGGAAAATTTTATAAGATGGTGGTGAGACTTGCAATGCTTTATGGTGTCGAATGTTGGCCATTAAAAGAGAAGCATAATACTAAGTTAAGTTTTGCAGAGATAAGTCACCTTAGATGGTTTGGTCGCTTAAAATGGTGGCCTTTTGATGACCCAGTTAAGAAAATAGAGGTATTAGATTTGACTTATATTAAGAAAGATAGAGGTAGACCTAAAAAGACTTGGCTAAAAAATATTAGAAATGATATTTCTTTATTAGATTTAAACAAGATTTAAGGCTTCATCTTTTCTAATAATTCATCTCACAACTATATAGGGAATATTTGCTTTAACATCCAAATGACTATACAAGAATAGAGATATTGGATATATAATAGATTCTTACAGGATCAAAGAAAACTGATAGATGAATTTATGAAGAGAGTTGAGACTTTTATTCAAGTCGCATCTCAACTACTTTCATTTAAGTCCGATGGAATGTTTAGATGTTCATACTCAAAGCACAAAAATCAAGCATTCCTTAAGCCTGATGATGTAAAGGTTGATTTATATTGTAGAGAATTTATTTCAGGATACTAGATTTGGACCTCACATAGTGAGTACGAGCTACATAGAGATACTCATGTCGGTCCATCTACAGCTTTTGAAATAGTCAATAAAGATCAAATGAGTAGACCGTATGAAGAACTTCTTTTTGATGCAGCAGGTCCTAATTTAAGGGCCAACATGGAAGAGCCATTAAACCCATAAACCAAAAAGTTCTTTAAATTACTACATGTTACTCAAAAATCAATTTGGGATGGTTATATAAATCATTCAAAATTATTGGTTTCTATTAGGATGCTAAGTATCAAAACTTAATATAATATTCTTTGTGACTATTTTAATGACTTTATTAGTCTTATCAAAAAAATAAATCTAACGGATAATTTAATCCTCACATTTGTATCAAATAAAGAAATTTCTATCCAAGTTGGGTCTCTTCGCTATGAAAATTGATTATTATATAAATGGATGTATATTATACTACAAGGTTGATGCAATAGAAGTTTATTGTCGCACCTGTAATATGCCTTGGTTTAAACTAAACTCGAGAAAACAATATTTTTATTTATTGATTATTTCAAGACTTCAGCTGCTCTACGTATCAATGAGTTCAGCAGGTCATATGAGATGACATAAGGAGAAATTAGCACACAGTGGTGTTCTATCTCATTTATCAGATGTTGAAGTATAAAAATATTTTGATCAAATGTATGCTTCATTTGCTGCTGAGATACGAAATATAAGATTGAGATTATGTGCTAATGATTTTGCTTCATACAGTCATGCAGCTTCACCATATTCTTATTTGTTCATCTGTCAATGGTATAATCTAGTACCAAATAGAGGCATAAGGGTTCATTATGCGTATGGTTTAGTAGAAGTAAAACATAGTAAAAGATACGAGAAGTTTGATCCATTTGTGCTAGTAAGTCAAGCTGTTCAAATTTATTTCAGTAAATATTCTAATTAACCAATAATACGTCATAACTACTATCATAAAAACAAAATCACAGGGGATAATTAACCAATAATATGTCATAGCTACTGTACATCAAGATGATGAGATGTAAGATTATAGGTCTATTTAAATTGATGAGATGTTAACTACAACACATAATGCTAAAATGCAATTAGAGGATGTGAATAGTTTGACAAGCTCTTCAACTAAGAATAAAGAAAAAAAGTGAAGATACCTTAAAGAGAAATGAAATAATTTCTGATTCTGAATAGTTCTTGTAATTTAAGTGACTAAATTTATTACAATGTACTTATCATAATGTAGTTTTTAAAAATTAAATTAGTAAATAAATCTTGATAAATATCTCTAATTACATTATTTATAATTATGTAAATCATATTTATATGTAAATCATTATACATTCTGTAACTATATTTTAATAATTCTTCATATTTGTTACAACTTAACAGTCTACATTCTATATTTTTTTATTTCTACTTATGCAAATCTTTATATATGTTACAACTTAATTTTTTTATATATTATAGTGGTTTACTAATTGCTTCTTTTACTATAGATGACTTCAGGTGATGATCCTCCTTATAGATCCTTTACTTCAAAGTTTGCTCGTAAGAAATAATTGAGTATTGGACCAAGTGGGTCTATATAGGGTGATGAAGGTCAGGGCCAGAGATCAGTTTCACCAGTGATACCATTACCACCACCTAGGAGTCAGCAGCAGGCCCCCACTGAGCATGGTTAGGGACAAACAGATCCAATTGTGATTGGAATACCACCCATTCTTGGGTACTTCTCTCCTCCTATATGAGTCCTCAATTTTCCTCTTCAGATCAGACATACCTAGCTCCATTCTATCCATATTACCTCTCACTAATATCATAAATAGCTCCATCAACCTACCATTACCCTCCTTACCACCACCCCTATTATTACCCATCTCCTATGCATCTAGAATAGGGTGGACCATCAACACAAATAGAGGTTTCTGGGGAGCCTGCAACAACAGCAGATAAATATGTATACATAGAGCCTGAGGGCAATACATAAGTTTAGTTTATTTTATAAAGTTATTGTAATTTGATCTATTATATATTATTGATAAAAAAATTTACCTACAGCTTCAATCTCTCAAGACAGCCTATCCATAAGATTTATGACATCATATGGAGCAAATATAATGCTCCTTACTTATCATGGAAGAAGATTCCAAAGGAAGTTAGGGATATGTGGTTTAGATAATTTTAGGTATATTTATTTGGCATTACTTAAAATTTTTAATTTCATTTGTATTAATATTATTTATTATGCTTAAATTTTACAGAAAAATTTTAGGTGATTGCCTGAGTATGGTATGAGATCAGAATAAATTTTGAGAGGAGAGGATCTACTCATCTTAGGGACTTATTCACGGACATTAAAAATTTTGGGCAGCGTCCATTATGGATTGGCGAAGGAGTATGGGCTGATTTGTGCAGAGCTTGGGCGAGCCCTGAGTTCACCAAATTGAGAGAGCAGAATAAGCAAAATAGAGCATCTAACTGTGGGGGTTTAGGAAGCTCTCTTCATACTGGTGGTTCAGTTCCTCATATTGAACATAGACGATGACTGATAAAAGATTATTTCAATTAGTTTAATAAATATATGTATATTATTTTAACTATATTTTTTATTTATAGAAAGAGCATCTTGGTCGGGAGCTGGCACCACTGGAGCTGTATACGAGGACTCACAAATATCAAGCTGATCATCAGTGGGTTGATGAGAAGGCGAGAAAAGCTCACGTAAGTATAATTTTTTTAGTAATAATACAAAATAAATAGAAATTTTATTTTATGGATTTATTCTCGTAGGATGATTTTATACGACTTCGAGATAGTCAGCAAACTACTGGTGAGGGATCATCTTCAGGATCGACCCAGTATTCTAAGTATCACATATGGTTAGATGTTATTGGAGGAAAGAAGAGGGGGAGGGTTTATGGCTTAGGTTCACAGGGATATGCTTATGAGGGCCATACATTTATTTTAGTATTTTATGATGTTAGTGGAGCTAAAGAAATCGTTAGTTAGAGGGTTGCTGCCCTGACAAGAGAGATAGAGGAGATGAGAAAGGCTCAAGCTGAGATGAAAGCAAAGTTACGATCATATCGAGCTAAAAATTAAAAGAAAAAGGAGCAAGAGCCTATACTTGAATCACAGGGCAGTGAGGACACGGATGATGATTAGTTCTTGTTATTTGTTTGAAGAACTGTTTGGTGTATTTGGAACATATGCATTTAAAAGAACTTGTTTTATGTTTTAAAGATTGTTTAACAAGTTGAACGTTATTTATTTCATATATTATATTTTATGGGAGTTAGTGTATTTCATATATGTTCTGTTGATTATGGAATGTGGATGTTATTATATTTCATATATTATATTTTGAACTGCATGAATATATAGTCAAAAGTGTTTCATACATGTTTTAAACTGCTTGTAGGTAATTATGGAAATTTATTTGGATAGAGGGGGACTTCAATTCTTTTTTGCAATTGATATAGGTTTTCGGTGCTAACCGACGGTTTAGTCGCCAGAAACTTCAATACCGAACAGCCTTAGTTTGCCTCTGATTTTTTTTTGTCACCAGTAAAAATTGGCGGCTAATCGACGGTTTAGCTGCCAGAAATAATGACGATTTTGATTGCTGGCGGTTCTTGCGCTGGAACCTTTTAGCAGTTTACCTGCGATTTTGAGTTCATTAATTTTTGGCTGTTGTAATAGCCAAAAAACTGTCAGAAAATATTACTGCCGGAAATAAGCCGCCGGTTTGCATTTCCTACGCAATTTTTTTCGGTGATTTTAAAACCGCTGGAAAACCACCAGAAAATTTACAAACCTTCAGAAAATATATCTAAACCATCAGAAATTACCACCTATAATGGGCGATTTTCTTGTAGTGTTAATAATTGCAATAGCCGTAGCTCTTGTTATATCTTTCTGAATATCAGGTGAAATTAATTTTAAATTTTCAGATGTATTCTTCAATGCCACATCGTGTATGTCTTTGTTATGTTTAGCTAAAAACTGCACCAGTTCAAGAAAATTACTCTGATTTTTTTATTTAGAAGACTCGTCATGTCCCCTAAAAGCCAATCTTTGTCTTAAAAGAAATCTTATATAATGGACGAAAGTATTCAGATGAGTGTGATATACAACTGTAACTTGATCTGTTTGCTTATAGAATCCAAAACCAATATGTAAACTCGATTTCATTAGGTCTTTACAGCTTCATTTAGCATTATTGTGTACACTATTATAGCTTTTTATATGAAGCTCATACTTGTTTGTCTTTTTCCAATTTGAAATCTATTTTTATTAAATACCTCCTCTTCATTGCCTCTATCAGATGCTCTAAAAAGATAATAATATAGACAGTATGCTTTATCTTTACATGTGCTATACCCAAGCCAATCAGAATACTTGTCAAACCAAGTAGGATTAAAGCGTCTTTCTTTCATCCCAAGTTTATTTTTTGAAAAATCATGACTGCGAGGTTGAAATGGTCTTCTTTACAAATATGTTCTACAAATTTCATCTCAAATGTTAAGATTAAACTCACTAATTGGAATCCATAATCCTGGATCTGATGGAAGATTTTTAACATTTAATTCCTTATTTTTGTAAATCTGCCTCCACTTGAATGCATTTTCCATTTTGCTCTTCAGCTTTATTATTATTCTCATCCATATTTTTCGATGCATTTGAATTTGATGTTCGGTTGAAATATCTTTCCATGGACGTTCAAACCTATAAATATAAAACAAGAGTGTAAGAAATTCACGCAATAAACAATTTGTTTATACCTTATGACATATAGAAGCTTTTCTAGACTAAAAAATGCAGTGAAATATGTATGAAGTGGGCCATCACAACACAACATATATTATACAAATAAAATCAAGCATAATAATGATTATTGTTAGCAATGCCTAAGCTAATATTTTTAATAATTTGAAGCACTACCCTTGTATAAATAAAAGAGCAATGGCCATATGTTTGGTGCCTATGAAAGAAATATCTTTATTATGGTGTAGTAAAATAGTCAAATAAATTCTGCATCACATATTTGTATCCTAATAGTCACATAAAGAAATGTAAGTCATGCACTAATAGAATTTTCTAGCAAATCAATGACTTAGCTATACCCTATCCCAAGTTAAATAACCGAGGGATTATTATCTATCATATCAGTGTGTAGGAAAGTTTTAGTGTAATAAGGGCCAACTCATATGATTATGCAAAATAACCAAACTAACACACCTCAAGGTCCAATCAAATTAAGGTTTCGTTTGGGACAGCTTTCTTACTGCTTCTTAAAATAGTTTTGTTAGTACTTTTTTAAACTAATTTTTTTGTACTAGAATGCGGATTTAGAAAGCAATAAGAGAACTGCTTCAAAAGAAGCTTAAGTCATATCATCTCAAAATTTTAAAATTTTTTTGAAGTTAAATTTAAAAATAGATTCATTAGTGTGAAATAGTGTCAAAATAAATATATTTTTTTATAAATTTTTAAAGATAAGAATTTAAATATTTTGTAAAGGTTTTTAACTTATGATCTAAAATAGTCAAGTTAATTTTAAAAATTATTCAAGTTAAGATGCCCTATGTTTTACCTATTTCTCTATAGTCTTATGATGTGATTATTATAGATTTATACTCACTATTAGTTGAAATATCACAAAAATTAAAAATTTTAAGCTACTCTAAAGAAAGCATAATCTATAGTCATATAAAAATTTTAGCTTAATCACCCTTAATATTCACTTACAATTTTTTCCTCCATTGGTATTAATGTTTATAGTTATTATAAATCAGAGTTAATTTTATTTTAAATCATTAAATGAGTTAGGGGATATATCCTATATGCTTCATTAGAAAGTTAAACTGAAATAAATTATTCATTTCTTTCATTTTTTTTGCTGCTTATTATGATTTAGATAATTTTAGACTGCCTTTTCAATTATTTTTTTGATAGAAAAACCAGTAAAATTTAGAACATTAAAAAAAATTGTGATAGTTAGAAAATTATTTTACTTCAAAATAAACTCTATTGAAAAAATAGAAAAATCACGGTTCGTAATAGCTTTTAAAAATTTTAATTTTAGAAAGTATTAAGGCTTCATTTGGGATAGTTTTTTATCACTATTTTTTACAGTAGTTTTTAACACAAAAATTGATTGAAAGCAATAAAACAGTGGTCAAAAGCTATCTCAAACATAACTGAAGTTATTGAAAGTACTATAGATACATTCATGCAAAAAATTTAGTTTAATCATTATGAAGAGTCACTAAGAGTATCAAAATGGGTTGACAGGTCGGGTTCAGCCCAACTCGAATTGACCCGACACAAATCAAATTAACACGAAATCAACTCATTAAATAAATGGGTCAGAAAGACGAACTCAGACTCGATCGACTGGCAAACCGAATGACTTGATTCTGACCAGTTAGCTGGTTTTCATTAATTTTTTTTTATAACTTATTAACTATACAGTTTAGAATATTTGATAAAAAAATAAGAATATTATATTTATATGTAATAAAAATTAAGGAATAAAAGATATTAAATTGCTCATTTTCAAGTCAAAAGGAGGTTCCCAGATCAACCTGAATCTAACTCATTTAATAAATGGGTTGAAAAACCTAATCCTAACCCGACTCGTTTATTAAACTGATCAACCCGAATCAAAATTTTTAAAATCGGATTCGAATCAAATCATTTATTGACCCCCCAAGTTACATAAGCTTTCTCAACATAGGTATTATGTTGTTGCAATGATGTTGTATATTTATAAATTCTTTAAGGTTTTTCTTTAAAAGAAACAACTACACAAGTTTAATTAGAAATAATATGAAATTAGAGAGGAAACAAGTTGTGATGTGGTTTGGATCGTTGGAAGATGAGGATGCTAGAAGGATTTTAATCCCACTCTAGGGAACAAGGGTAAACACCCAAATACTAAGCTTCAAAGCTTCAAAGAGAGTATATTTCATTTAATATCCCTTTTCTACTACAATGCATATATATATAAACCATCTATAGAATATTCTAGAGAACCTTGTAACAAACTAAGATAAAGTATTCCTAAGGCTTTATTTAACTAAAGATGTCCACATCATACTCCCCTTGCGTTAAAAAGACCTCGACTCCGTCGAGGCGCGTTGTCCGGAGGGAGATAGCGATCCTCCTGGATCAAACACTTTGTGTCTTTGCTGCATACCCATAAGACCAGAAGCTCCATAAACTTTAAACACAGTCTCAAAGGTAATAGCAAGATGCCATTTTGATACTTCCCATCTTGAGCTTGAACTCCTTATAGATGAATCCACCTTCTCCATCACATTGTCCTTGTTCCACATCTTCCAAGCATATCCTAGCAGATTGAGTGACACTTCAAAGTTATAATACGTGGAGTTTCTTATCCCACTGATGATCTCTATAAGCAGTACTCCAAAGATATGCACATCGGGCTTTACTGCGAACAAGCCGTTCATTGCATATCCTGGTGTCATATAATCGTATGTTCCAATCACTCGCTTGGTTTCATTACCGTCGCTGCCAAAGATCCTCGCCATTCCGAAGTCTGATATTTTTGGATTCATATTCTCGTCAAGCAAGATGTTGCATTCTTTTAGATCACGATGAATTATTCGTAGTCTTGAGTCGCGATGGAGGTAAACCAGACCTTGAGAAATGCCTTCAATTATGTTGTGTCTTGTCTTCCAGTCCAACTGAAGCTTCCTACTTGTGTCTGGCCGATCAAATTTGGGGTCAGCCCCTTCATCGACATCACGTCGAACAGCTTGGGGGCATTGCGCTAGATCGATTTTGTCGGACGAATTTAGACCGGACATTTTCACACCTGCCGTGAGGAAGGAAGTCTCTGATATGAAAATATCATTGTATTCATCCTCATCCTAAACAAATTGAGATAGGTCTGGCAAACCAATTCCTACGATGGAGCTTCCGCTTCCAGACATGAGAACAAGCTTTTCAAGGTTCCTAAGCTTGGCAACATGGGAGGGGATTGGATCTCCAATAAGATTGTCATGTAGTTCAAGCTCCACCAGAGAACTGCAGATGCCAATCTCCGCAGGCAGATGACCCACGAGCTGATTATCTGATAAAGAAAGCGAAATCAAGCTGCTCAACTTCTATATCTGTAATGGAGTCGTCTCAGAGAGGTTGTTCCCCCAAAGATCAAGAGATTCCAGAGCGCGGCAACCCCCAATCTCTTCAGGTACACTGCAGCTGAAATGATTCTTAGAAAGCATCGCTGCAAACAAATTCCCAAGCTTCCCCAAGCTCCTAGTAGCTCACCCACAAATTTATTGTCATCAAGATAAAGAAGATGAAGCCTGGGAGTGGAAATAGAAAGAAACTCCATACATCTCTCGACAAAAGACTCACAATCAACATCGAGCCATGGTTCATCGTTCACAATTAACCTTGCAATGTCATCCTTCAACGAAAACCCGACATATGCTGCCTTGGCATTGAAATGCTCAGGCAACTTTTCGAGTAGCGGATTCAGCATCATCTGTGGCTGGATTGTAGCACCGAGACTCCCCCCTCGAGAAGAGCCGCTATCATGGGTTGTGGGTATCACAACCGTGCAGATATTTTGAGGGATTTGGATACCATGGAGAATAGAGTGATCTTCGGTGTCATTAGAGTCAGAGCAGGCGGCGACGCTAGACTCTGGGCATGCGGGCGGATTTGATCGGGAAATCTGAGCAGATGCGGGTGCGCAGGGGAAGGAGAATGCGGGAGCGCGGTCTCTGAAAAGCAGATTGATGGACTGGACTGGGGTTTGAGGAGCAAATCCGTCATCCATGTTCACATCGTCGGATGCTGCCGAGTCGGGAAGTGGAAGCAAGGTCGGATGGTGGAAGGCGTCGATCACAGGCGCATAGAGGGAAGCGAGTGGGTTTGGTCCTGTCGCATGGAGCACGGGTAGGTCCGCTGGTCGGTCGCGAGATGAAGTGGCGGCAAGACTGGAAGCGGGTCGTGGAAGATCGGGCTCGACGCCATGTGCGGGATCACGAGAGCAGAATGGGAGTGAGGGAGGGAGCTCTGTGTGTGCGGGAGGATCTGATCGGGACATGGCGAGTTTCTTTCCTTTGATGAAATCGATATCAGCGACTGAAGGACCGCCTTGGAGCAAGGTCAATTGTGCGTGCGTGTTGGAGGAGTAGAGGAGCGACGGGGCCGGTGTGGTTGCCGACCTGCTCATGATTCTCTCCACCGAATTCATGAATTTAACATATAAAGCATCTATTCGATCAATTGATGCTTCCACTTGAGCCACCCGAAGGGCTTCGCGGCGTCGATCAAGGTCGACCGCCCTTCTTCTTTGGCGTCTATCTTCATGAGGATAGTGGGGCGGCGGATCTCGCCATTGGAGTGGAAGTTGGAGTGGAGGATAGTCGTCTTCTTCGTCGTCCACCACCCATCTCCTTCGGTGTCGATCGTCGTCGACCGCCATTCTTATTCTCCGGCTTCGATCGTCGTCGACAGCCGACCTTCTTCTGTAGTTCATCGATCTTCGCAAGCTCCAGGCTCTGATACCAAACTGATGTGGTTTGGATCGTTGGAAGATGAGGATTCTAGAAGGATTTTAATCCCACTCTAGGGAACAAGGGTAAACACCCAAATACTAAGCTTCAAAGAGAGTATATTTCATTTAATATCCCTTTTCTACTACAATGCATATATATATAAACCATCTATAGAATATTCTAGAGAACCTTGTAACAAACTAAGATAAAGTATTCCTAAGGCTTTGTTTAACTAAAGATGTCCACATCAAGTTGCCTGCTATTTGGGTGACTTGTTCGCAGATTTTATATTTTTTTCGTTTATTTTTTTATTTTGTATTAAATTTAAAGAAAAATTTTTTTCCTTTGAATTTTTTACATTTTGCTTTTATGTTTTTTTATTTAATTATATGGTGGTAGCTAATGCCGTACAACAACTAGCAATGACAATGTTAGGTGGCGGTCACTTGCTCCGCAGCCAGCGACCTAAGATAGCGGTGTAAAGCACATTAAAAGCGCAGCGATGAATGGTTAAAGCACACAGATGAACAATAACTATGTTTTTTCCATTCACAGAGATGAAATCGGACGGTTCTCTGTGTCTAGTCTTCGCACGTAAAAATCTCTCCAAATAACGAGACCAACAACAAAGGTGGCGCCAATTGCACAAAATTTATAATGTATTTAAAAATTAGTCAAATTTAATGATTTCTAAATATATCAAAATTAAATTAGAGGATAAAATTTAAATGCGTAAAAATTTACTCTATATTTTTTTTATTTCAAATTAAATATCAATATCAATATTTTTAAAACCACTATATTTGAAATATTTCATCCCTTTTTTTATTTCAAAGGAACCAAACCCTCAACCTAACCTAAAATATATACATCAAAGATTTTTGTGAGATAAGTATTAAAGCGAAGAAGTTTATAAAATTTAATCTAATGTCACTTCAATGAAGATTAAATTTAAAAAATTATTTAGGCCTCTTTTGGGACAACATTTTTACTACTTTTAAAAAATTTGTTTTTTACACAAAATATTTTTTAATTAAAAATTTTGATACTAAAAAAATACTTTAAAAAACAATAAAAAAACTATTCCAAACAAAACACCATTAGCATACCATTAAATGCTGCACAATTAACAATTTTTTTTAATGTAATTAATGGTTAGTCAAATTTGAAGCTAAAGTTTCTTATATTTATTTTACCTTTTAAAATTCATTCAAAATTTTAACCTCTTATGAAATACATCAAATTTAAATTAAATAAGAATACAAATTTGTGATAAAAAACAAAAAAGGTCCCACCGGGATTCGAACCCAGGTCGCCAGATTCAAAGTCTGGAGTGCTAACCACTACACCATGGAACCAACTGTTGTTTTTGATTTCTATATTATTTTATTTATTACGTAAATTAACAATGAAGGATAAATATTTTTTCCTGCTAATAATATTTTTTCAAAAAAAAGGTAGATTTTATCATGTAAGTTTTATAAATATATTTTCCAATAGGTTCGGCAATTACAAAGTAAATTTAATTTATTATTTTCTTTGTTATAAAAGCACTATCTATTTTGCTTGGGATAGATCCTATTCATTAAAAATCAATTTGAAATTCATAGATAAGGGAAGATAATTGCATTGTATAATTCTTTTGATTCAAAGTTATCATTCATATCCACAACTTATCAGTGGACCTCACTTTATTTTGAGATGTGGTGCTAGGATAAATATATATATATAAGTTTTTTAACAATACTATTATGTGTTAAAAAATTTGTAATGATATAAGTTTGTCAAGGGCTTAAGTAGATTCTCTTGACAATATGATTCTATTATCATTCAAAAGGATTCAATTGACTTCAAAAATATTCGATTAAATTAAAAAACAATTCGCTTGGATTTTCAGCGAAATCATTGGCTTTAGGCAAGTCAGAGGCTTCAACTGCATAAGTCGATGACTTCACTTCATATGAACTAGATCAAAAACTCACAAAACATACACACACACACATAATATGTATAAACAGATGGAATTATGTATGCATAAGAAATAATTTCATGTAAAATACTTGAAAAGTGAACAACGACAAGGCCTAACCCAATTAGAAAAATATATATAATAATAATAGTTTACAATTAAAATGATTTGCCTTACCCATAATTGGAGAAGAAAGAAGTACAATATAAGAATTTAGACTGTTTGAGGCTACTATCAATAATGGTGGTGAATAGTTAGTTGATGGTCATTGATGAGTGGCAAACATCCAAAGTTAGAGGGAGCCGAACATTTGAAATCAATCATCAATAGGAGATTTAAGTGACACATTATAGCGAGTGTCAATGTTTGTTGATGGTGGGCATCATATGGTGAATAACAATGAACATCAGCCATTAATGGTATTCAATGAAGATCAATACTATTTAGGAGTGGGCACCAACATCTAGTATGGGTCGATGTCAAGGTTCGTCATCAGTTGATGATGGGAGCAAAATGATATGTAATTACTGTTGTTAGTTATCTGGCATAGGGAGGCAATCTACATGAACAATGTCCTACTAATTGAATACTAGAGATGTGATATTGGAGGTTATAGCAAGGATCATTGTCCTCAAACTCTTTGAAAAAAAACTATGATTTATTTTTAATCTAAATTAGATAACCCAAATCACTCTCTCCTAACGTAAGAAAATGACCAAAAGATCCCACCTATGGGTCAACCCGATGGTCATGCCTAATCCATTGTTAACTCGGGTGGCTGACTACTAGTCAGTGACAATTGTTTGATGGTGGTTGATGATAATGAAATCTCTGATCCCATAATGACATGTACCTCCTTGAAATCTTGATGTCACACGCGCAATCGAGTCTAGATTAAAAATCTAATAATCAAGTATGCTAAAATAATTTTGTGAATATAAATAATCCATTTATTTTATTACCGAAAAAATATTGATAATAACTAAGGATTGTAGTTTGGATCTATTCATCTTGATGAAAGTAATATAACAAAACTACCAATTTAAAAATCATAAGCTTGTAGGAGTTAGAATAATTTTAGCAAATTTCATATTCAATTTACAAGTCTTGAATATTGGTACTGTAACTTCACCATTTTGTAGGAGAAATATTTTCTAGAGAGCAACCTAAAGCCACAAAATGCTTGTGATTTCTAAGCTTTTCATAGGTTGCAATGTCTTTAAGGGTTGACCCATAGGAAAACCTAGCTGAAACTTATAAATTATTGGATCCTGGCTCGTCTATAGTGGTCATAAATATAGATAAATTTAATGAACAAGGAGCTCAGAATTAACAAAATAAGAATATTTTTATTTAATATGAAGAGTAAGTATCCATAGAGCGACAAGATCCTTCATCACCTCCATATTCTACCTCTTCACTATCATCCATTATATATATGTCCTATTTTTTATGATAAAAGTGAAGAAAAATAGGAATCTTCATGCAAGAAACTTATATAAAAGAGGGTTTCAAAGAATTTAAAATGGAAAATTGTAAATAGCCACCATAATATAATATGAAATTAAACTATCAAAGATTGATCAAAGCAAGGTAGTGGATTTAACCAACTTCAAAAGCCTAATTTAAAACTTAAGATAATTAACAAGTACAAGGGTTGATGTTTTGAATGGGGTTGAAATTTCAAATCACTATGTGGAAAAGCCATCTGGGACACAATTGAGGGTAACTATAAGGATGCTTTGCAATATTAAATGTACATTGGTTGGAATACTATACTCTCATTCTATTTAGTTTCAACTAACTAGCTACTCACATAGTAATTGGATTGGAGATCAATATGATAAAAAAAAGTACAAATGCTTTTGCATTTCATATTGGTGGTGTTGAACTACAGATCGACGTCGTCCACATCCTTATTGTAAATCCTGTCGAAATCCCGCAAGAAAACGCATACCTTGTATCTGTCGAAGGATCCCAAAAATCCCGCTGATCTTCACATCTCAGTCTGCAAATCTTGCGAGCTTGTCTCAATTACATTGCCACTCTCGCTGTTAAAATGCAAACGAAAGCCCTGCTTCCGGTCTTCTTCCATTGCCGAGCCCTTCCTCCTCAAATAGCTGCAACCTCTTGTCTTCCATAAGCCGCAAACCACCGATCCAGCAGCCAACATCCACGCCAGTCCAGCCGCAAAAAACCTCATTCTATCGATTCACTCCCATCTCCACTCAATCGAACTCCAGTAACCCGCCAACCCCCTCAAGCTCTGACCCATACCGACGATAGAAGCCAACGAACCTTTCGATTCGCACCTCCACAGTAGCTGTAACCTGATCGACCCACGCCGACATGCTTTGTCTTTGATCTCCACCTCCCAGTCGGTCGAACCCCTGAATTGAACCACTCCAGCTATCAGAATATTGTGTCGAACACCTCACAGTTGTAGTTCTTCCACCGTATCGATCCGTCAATCAGCTTCGATACCTTCTAGTCCAGCCGAATCACAATCCAAACCCAAGCAGCTCCTGACCTCACCTCTCAGCTGATTCCCCCTACCCTATCTGACAGAGCTGCAAACCACAACCCTTCTGATCTCTATGCCTACCTGACCATCAACCCTCAACCCGATCTCTCAGCTAGCCACAATCCAGCTCCTTGCCTCCCTCAATTCCTCTCACAACCCTTTACCTACACTCATCACAGCAAACCCAAACAAACTACAAAACTAAATAGCTCATCTTCACAACCCAACACCACTTCACCACAACTAACCCACTTCCAAAGCCCAAGCCCGCCATTCAGCCCAACACCTCTCTAAACATCCCACTTCACCCACAACTTACACATTAAATCCTCACCCACTCAACACTCCAAACTACTTCAACCCACTCACAAAATAGTCATCTCATCCTATCTTGTAGAATATCAGGACCCAATAAGAGAGAGATAGAAGAGTCCAAAGGATATAAGAAAGTATATTTTTATATATCTTTCGAGTACAGTGATTTGCTGTATATATATACAGTTGTAAACAAATATAAATACATTTGAGTAATGTGGGATTAACAGGCGTAATATAAGAGGTACTAATATCCCCCCTCAAACTGAGGGAGATTGACAAATGCTCAGTTTGGAGCGGAGCAATTTAAAGCGAGGTGTTGATAACGGTTTGGTGAGAATATCAGCCAGCTGATCCGTGGTGCTTATAGGTAGGAGACGAATGTCATTATGCTGAATGTGATCTCTGACGAATCGATGATCAATCTCAATGTGTTTGGTTCTTGCATGAAACACTGGGTTATGAGCAAGAGCTATGACAGACGTGTTATCGCAGAAAAGATCTATCGGAAGATTATGTGATATGTTGAAGTCTTGAAGGAGCCTTTTGAGCCAGAGTATATCTGCAGTAGCTGTTGCGAGTGCTCTGTATTCAGATTCTGTAGATGACCGTGCGACCATAGATTGCTTCTTGACCGTCCAGGAGATGAGGTTGTCTCCTAAGAATGTGCAATACCCGGACGTAGACTTCCTAGTATCCGGATCGCCGGCCCAGTCAGCGTCCGTGTAAGTATGGAGACGAAGATTGGATTTGGTGATTGGTAGACCAAAATTGATTGTACCCTTGATGTAACGCAGAAGACGTTTGAGTAGATAAATGTGATGCGGAGATGGATCATGCATATGTTGTGAGAGGACGTTGACGGCGTAAGCAATATCTGGACGCGTAAGGGTGAGATATTGGAGCGACCCAGTTAATCTTCTGTACTGGTGAGGTTCCGAGAGAAGACTATCGGCTTCTACCGTAGCTGGTAATTTGGTACATGTAGGATTCGTCAAGGGGTTACAGTCGGTTAGATGAGCTTGTTGAAGAATTGAGTATGGTGAATTTGGAGTGTAATTTCTGAAGAAGAGCGGAAATGGCTGAGGTGTTGTTGCCAGTTAGCAAGATATCATCAACGTAGACTAAGAGAAAAATGTGAGTCTGATCCTGATGAAGCGTCAAGAGTGAAGGATCTGCTTTGCTGAACTGGAACCCGATGGTGAGGAGATAATTGGTGAAGGTTGTATACCATTAACGTGGTGCTTGTTTAAGACCGTAGATGGCCTTATGAAGCAGACAGACTTGATCCGGATTGTTTGCGTCCTCAAAACCTTTTGGTTGGCGCATGTATACATTTTCAGTTAAGTGCCCGTGGAGAAAGGCATTGGTTACGTCTAGTTGGTGAACAGGCCAGCCGTGAAATAAGGCAGTTGTGAAGAGGACACGAATCGTGGGAAGCTTGGCCACCGGACTGAAGGTCTCACCGTAGTCTAAACCATATTCTTGACGATTGCCTTGAGCTACGAGATGAGCTTTGAACCGAGCAATGGAACCATCTGAGTTGAATTTCCTGCGGAACGTACACTTGCATCCTAGAATGGAAGCATTTGGAGGAGGAGATACAAGAGACCAGGTACCTTGTTTTTGGAGAGCCAGAAATTCTTCGGCCATGGCCTATCTCCATTCTAAATGTTTGTTTGCTTCAGTGTAGATGGTAGGATCAGTTGTCGAAGATGAACTGGATTCGATGTGAAGAAGGTTGAATCGGCGAGATGGTTTGAGTGAACCAGTTTGAAATCTAGTAATCATAGGATGTCTAATAGGAGTAGATATCCTTGGAGAGGGAGAGTTATGATGATCAGGAATGGGAGCTGGAGTTGAAGAGGATGAAACAGATTGAGTGAGTGAGCCCTGGACTTGCGAAATAACAGGAGATTGGGTAAAACGTTGGGCTGATTTAGTAGCTTTGGAAATGGGTAGGAGGAGCGCTGGTGGGGAGTCAGTTGAAGAGGGAGCCGATGAAGGCACGTTGAGTTGAAAAGGAAATAAGGTTTCAAGAAATTGAACGTGGCAGGAAATGAATATAGAATTTGTATCCTTGTTCATGCATTTGTAACCTTTGTGCGTGTCTGAATATCCCATGAACACGCACGAGTTAGATTTTGGTTGAAGTTTGTTACGCATGTGAGGAGGTAACAGAGGAAAGCATTGACACCCGAAAGTCCTGAGATGAGAATATGAAATTTTGATGCGAAAGAATAATTGAAATGGTGATACCTGATTGGTGGTAGTGGAGGGTAAGCGTTTGATAAGGTATGTAGCAGTAGAAACTGCCTCAGGCCAGTAAGATGGCGGAATATAAGCAGTTTCAAGGAGGGTTTGAGTGGTGTCCATTATATGGCGGTGTTTGCGCTCAACGATTCCATTCTGTTCGGGTGTGTAGGGGCATGAGGTTTGATGGAGAATGCCCTTGGCTTGTAGAAACGAAGTGAGCTGCCGATTTATATACTCTCCACCACCGTCTGTACGAAATGCTTTGATCGTATGGTTAGTCTGTTTCTCAATAAATGTTGTAAAATTTATAAAGACAGTAGAAACATCAGATTTGAACATAATGGGAAATTACCAGGTAAAACGAGAAAAGTCGTCTACAAAAATCACATAATATCGAAAACCTTGATGCGTTTTACCGGAGCGGGTCCCCACACATCAGAGTGAATAAGTTCAAGCGGAAATTGTTTTCTAGTTAGTGATTTTCCGAAAGGTAATTTGTGACTTTTACAAGTTGTACAAGAAACACACAAAGAAGAAGATTTTGGTTATGCAGCATAGGATTGCTGCTAGCTATGAGTTGTAAAACTCTAGAGTGAGGATGGCCAAGATGATTGTGCCACCGTGTAAATGTATCTTGAGTAGCTGAGAGTGCTGCCGTGTATGCTGGACGAGTAATCTTCGAAAGCGGATATAGACCATCTTTACATGGGCCTTTGAGCAGTGTTTGATTGGTCATCAGATCCTGAAAAACAAAACCAGTGGGAGTGAATGTTACAGAGATATTATTATCTTTAACAAGATTGGATATAGAGACAAGATTATGCGAAATAGAGGGAATGTGGAGTAAGTTAAAGAGCATGAGCGTACGGGACGGGGTTGGAAGGAGACCCATGCCCAAATGGGCTATAGGAATTGACCTTCTGTCCCCGATAATAACACTGTCAGATCCTTGGTAAGTGTTGGCATGAATCAAATTCTCGGCTCTGTGGGTCATGTGAGTCGATGCCCCCGAGTCAAGATACCAGTCTTGAGAAGAAGAGTCGGATGTGGCAAGAAGAGCGTTGTTGTTCTTGGATGTGTTCGTCGACGGAGTGTAATTAGCGTTCATCCTGTGCCAGCACACATCGGCGGTATGGCCTTTCTTGGTACAGATTTGGCATGTAGATGGAGACTTGGGAACAAAGCGAACATTTGGGTTGGTGTTCTGCAACGATCAGCCTCGACTGCGTTTTTCACGACCGCGATATGTGTAGAGAGCAGTGTGCGGATCCGTCTGATGAGGGAAGCGAGCTGCCTCGGTATTAAGGTGAATTTCTTCACTGATGAGAAGAGCGTATAGGTTGTCTAGACTGATTGGAGTAAGCATTGTCCTGATTGATGTCTTGAACGATTGATATGTAGGAGGTAGGCCGTTCAAGATGTACAGGATAATATCTTCATAATCCACGGTAGTTCCAGCAGATGTGATTTGATCAACCAGCTTCTTGATCTCCGTGAGGTATTGCGCCATAGAACGATTATTCATGGAGATGTTATGTAGTTCGTTTTTGAGCTGGATTACCTTAGATCGATTTGTAGATTGGAACCTGGTTTCAAGAACCTTCCAGATCTCATGTGTGGACTCAAGATGCAGGACATACGGGAGCACCGAGGGAGAGATGGTGGAGCAGACTGCCGCCGCAAGATTTTGATCGGTGACGCTCCACGCCGTGGATGCTAACGTGGATATACCGTCGCCAATAGAGGTTGGAGCGGATGGTGACGCCCCCGAGGGTTCAAGGAAGTGAGCAAAACCATTTGCTCGGAGAGGCTTAAGAATTTGGTTACGCCAAATTGAGTAGTTATCCGTGGAAAGTTGATTTGGAATGAGAGTTTTGAGATTTGAGACAAGAAATTTTAAGGATGGAGAGATGACAGGGTTTTCAGAAGATGGGCCGGATGGATCGGTATTATGAGATGAGACAGAGACAGAGTTTGCCATGAGACAATCCTCAGGAGGTACGGGCTACTGATACCATGTAGAATATCAGGACCCAATAAGAGAGAGATAGAAGAGTCCAAAGGATATAAGAAAGTATATTTTTGTATATCTTTCGAGTACAGTGATTTGCTATATATATATACAGTTGTAAACAAACATAAATACATTTGAGTAATGTGGGATTAACAGGCGTAATATAAGAGGTACTAATATCTCTCTCTCTCTCCCTATCTTAATATTATTAATAGTTAGTATTATTAATAATATTAGTAGTTTATATTGTTATTATTTTTATTTATATTATTATTATTATTAAGTAAAAGAAAACAGGAGGAAAAGGAAAAAAAGAAGAAGAAGATGTTAAAAAAAGAAAGAGAAAAAAAGAAAAAAAAAGAAGAAAGAAAGTTTTCTTTTGCACATTTTCACCACCGACACTACCGTTAATTCGTTCATGAGGGTATAACGTTCTAAACTTCAAACGCCGCAATCAGCGTTGGCGATGCACCGAAAAACCACTTATACATACTTTTCTCTAGCGTGGTGGGAGAGAACCCGATACGGCGCCTACGGCGAGGCAGGTAGGCCGTATTTGCACTTTTCTCTAGCAAGGAGGGGATGAATATAAGTACCCGTAGATGCCTCAGTGCCTACGAGAAAAGAAATGTGCATTTCAAATAAGTACCCTGAATACCCATACACGCCTTTCTCTGGCGTGGTGGGATTGAAGATTTACAGCCGCGGTATCATCCGACACATACCATACACGCTATTCTCAAGCATGGGGCGAAGGCCCGAATCTTGAAATTTCCCCTAAATGGGGGGGGGGGGGGGATGCTAGGAGGCTGCTGAAATTTAAAGTGAACAAGGGACCTGACATGAACCAAAATGCATAGAACCCGTATATGCACTTTTCTATAGGCAGGTGGGGATGAATATAAGTACCCTAGATGCCTCAGTGCCTATGAGAAAAGAACTGTGCCTTTCAAATAGGTACCCTGAATACCCATATAAGCCTTTCTCTGACGTGGTGGGATTGAAGATTTATGGCTGCAGTATCATCCGACACATATCATACACACTATTCTCAAGTGGGGGGGGGGGAGATTTGACTCCTGAAATTTCTCCTAAATGGGGGAGATGCCTGGAGGCTGCCAAAATTCAAAGTGAACAAGGGACCTGACTTAAACCAAAATGCACAGAACTTACACAAATGCAATGAATTGAACAAATGCAGAGGACCTGAACTAATACAGGAGACTTGATTTGGACCACATGGAACAGAATTTAAAGTAATAAATCAGACTTAAATAAATGCATAAAAATGAATCCATAATTCACCAAATGATGAATAATTGAACACAAATAGATGAACATGAAACTCGTGTTGGGCAAGGAATTCCAAATGCGACTTACTTATGAACCACAAATGCAAACTCTTTAATGAACACTATAGCTTATTCATGAAAACTATGTCGTTAGAATGTAAAAGCCAATTAGCAACAATACTAATGTTATCACTCATATCATGAACCAACTGACGACATGATGAAAGAGCCGCATTATGCATAAAGAATTATTTAGAGGTGGTGGTAAGTGGCATACAATGAATATAATAATTTGTCAATGGGTTTTGTGCAATGAGTGTGACATCCATGTAAGCAAAATAATAAAGTTGTGAAGAAGTTAATTTCCTTGCCATCGACATCAATTAATTTGCAAACGAATACATATCAAATTCCTACAAATGACAATGACCAACATACAATAAATACAAAGGACATGTGGTAAATGTGATAACGCTTTTCCATCAATGTCAAAGTACAAGCAAAGGCAACCGGCCTTGCAAATAATGAAATTAAAAGAGATATTCATAAATGAAACATGAGGGATATGTAAATTCTCAGTAGGTTGTTAAACTTAAGGCAATTATCCCAAAACTAACCAAGAGGGCGGGTGAATTGATAATTTTAAAACGTCTTAGTTATTTTGAAAACTGATTAATTATTTTAAATACAACAATAAACTTTCTGAAAAAAATTTCAACCACAGAAAATAAAAGGAAATATGAAAAATAAAAATGTGGTAAAAAGTAAAGAATAGAAGACACCATATTTTATAGTGGTTAGGTCCAACAAGACCTGCGTCCACTCCTTGAAGACTCCTTCTCTAAGTATTGCACTAAACACTAGTGACTCTCCTTGAGCGCCCATAGCAAGGCGGAGAAGCCCTTATGAAAATCTCTCTTCTACCAACCTGGTGCATCAGAGAACTGTCATCATTTTTCACCCTCTTGGTGAAGGTAGAGAACTGTCATCCTTTCTCACCCTCTTGATGAAGGTAGAGAACCCACCATCCTTTCTCACCCTTCTAGTGATGGCAGAGTACCAATATCCTTTCTCACCCTCTTGGTGATTGTAGAGTACCAGATCTCTTTTGAAGATCTTCTCTTAAGAGCTTTCAAGGAAGTAGAGAAGAACTATGAAAAACAAGCAAGAGATCCTCACTATTGGGCACCTTTATGAATCCCCTCACAAATCCCTCTCACAAGATCTCTCACTTTTCACTCTTAAAACACTCTCTCAAATACACTCCTAAGGCACACTCAAGAGAAATTTGAAGCAAGGCCAGAGAGATTCTTTGAGTGTCAATTTTTTGGACTCTTAAATATGTAGGACAAGAAAAATCGTCCAGAAAATTAAAAAATTTAAAGTTAAACGTACTTGGATTGTACAGTATAATCGTGCTTCGTACGTACGAATAGTTCAAAAAGTGATTTACGATGCTGTACAAACCTAATTTCGTACTCTGATCAGTGTCTGTATGAACCAATATCGTATAGTACGATTAGTTCAAAAAAATGAACCCTTCATCTATACGATCGTGTATGAACCCCATTTCATACTCTGATCAGCATCTGTACGAACCAATATCATACAGTACGATTAGTTCAAAAAATGAACCCTTCGTCTGTACGATCGTGTATGAACCATATTTGTATTCTGTTCGGCGTATGTACGAACCCACTTTGTGCAGTATGATCTGTTTAAAAATTGATGAGATCATACGGGACGACCTGGTATGAACTTGATTTTATACTCTGATTAGCGTCCGGGATGAACCCATTTCATACAGTATGAACAATACTTAGAAAATTTTCTAGTCTTGACTCAATTAACACCATTCTGGAGGAACACTTAGGATAAATCATCCCGTACGATCCTAGAATCGTACAGTATGATTAGTTTAAAAAAAAATTAAGTTTTATCTTACTCCCCCAGTGTGTGTGTGCACGGTTGCCCAATTACAATCACACTCTCTCAGACTCAAGAAAAATAAAAAGTACAAACTTCAATTATAATAAACCATAATCTAATCTGTTTTGAAGTCTTTAGCAGTCTGGAATATAATTTTCTTGAAATGTTAGTACACACAAACAGCACAAACAAAATTTTCAACATATGTTAGGAGAAACAGTAATCAAACAATAAGATTTTGGTATCATAAAAAACTCATATGATATATAGAAACATAGTCTTGAAAACTAATTTATAACAATCTCTCCCTTTTTGATGATGATAAAATAATTATTATTTGAGTTAACAAATAAAGCAAATTTTCCCAATGACTGACTTATTTAAAATAAGGGGTTCCCATGAAGATCAAAACACAAATCTAAACCCTACAAAAACACAAAATGGAAACACATAAAATATATGCACATTCACAACATAACACATACAAACACATACATTTAAGAAACACCCAAACATATCACTCATCAAACAAATAATATTATGACTCCCCCTTTTGACAATAATAAAAAGAGAAGTATACTTTGAAATAAAAAGTTTTTATAGAGAAATCAAAATAGTTAAAGAAGAAAAATTTTAAACTAATTACAAGTACAAAATTAACTTTCAAAAAAAAAAAAAAATCAAAAATTTTAAATTAAAGTACATCTAAGATAAGAAAAGTTAATCAAGTTCACCATTCATGTAAGATAAAATGTATATAAAAATAATTATTACAAAAAGAACGAAATAAAAATTAATTAATTACTAATTCAAAAGTGAAGATGATTGTCCATTTTATGGATTTGAATTAGAGGTAGAATGATTATGGAAAAAAAGATACGAATGTTTTCAATTGACGACATTGTGCATCTTTTCAATTTTTTTGTAGCACACTTTGTGCATCTTTTTATTTGGGCTAATTTTGCACCTCTTTTCACTTTGCATACCATTACACTTTTTTTTTTAATTTATGCACGCTTTGTGCATTCCTTTTTTAACTTTTTTAATCTTTCTCAATTTAAATGCTAATAATAATAAAAATAAATACATTGAAAAAAAATATATGAAATTTTCTATTTGCAACAATAAATAATATTTGTCTATATGAAAATGAAATTAATCTCCTAATCTACTTCTAGTCATAATTTAATTTAAATTTTTTGAAAGATTAAATTTTTGCAAGAAAATTATTTTGTAAAATTAAATAATTCAAAATTCAATTCTACTGAGCAACTACAAATGATTTAACTTCAAAAATAAAAAATATTTTAAGACGAGTAATTTCACATCAAGTCAAAACATCATTCCATTTATCACTTATAAAACTTACATTCACCTATCACATAACAAAACACAAATCATAGTATGGGATAGCCAACCCATTCATCTAGTACATCAACTCAAAGCTAAAAGAACTACAACATAAAAACTTCAACACAGGAAATAAAAAATAGAACATCACAACAACAAACACATAAAACCATCAGCAACAGCAGTAGCAAAGTACAACTAATAATCTGAAGGGCCCTAATCTGGAGAAGGTGGTGGATTGAAAATTAAAAAGTAACTACTGATTGTAGCTACATTCATGTTCACCGAATCAAACTGCCCGCGAATCCATCCCATGTCTTCATTATATTGAGCATCCTACATATTCACATGATTCTCAATTTGATTAAATCGTTGATCAAAGAAAGTTTCAATTCTATCAAAGCGCCGGACCATCTCTTGGTAGAAATTTTGGTCAGGTCCAGGGGCAGATGCAGGGGCAGGGGCTCCTTCTCCCTCAGAGTTATCTCCCTCAGAACTCTGCTCTCTCCCAAAAAGTGCCCGAAAAGAGGCATCAGTAAAGTAGATAGGGAGTTCAGTGGGAGGATCAGGATGTATAAGATATCTAGGATATAGGAAACTAAATGTCCTAAAGCCACATTTTTCTTTCTCTTACTATATGGATGACCAATGTCAGAAAGGTTATAAAGGTAATCCATAATCAATTGGGCTTCATTTAAAGGTTGTTCAGACATGATCAAATAAGTTACTGTGGATAGAAGAGGAGTCATGTTTATACGATCACCAGCTTTTAGAATAATTGAAGTTCTCAAAATGTGCAGGATAATTCAGACATTTTGATTGAGAGTGTAAACATGTGGTAAATGACTCACTTGGGCTACTCCTCTAAGAACCTGATTTACATCAGACCAGTCATAGTCTGCCCTAGAAGTTAATGTGTGTGCCCTAATCCCTTGGGTTCTTAGATGGAGGAAGGTGCTTAAGTCCTCTTTGGTAATTTTTACTCATTGCTTAAAGACATAAAAAGTGATCCTAGTGTGGTCTTGATTTACTTTCATATTTGCTAGAAAAATTTGAAAGATTTCTTTATGGAAGACATAAATAAGAGTCAGGATAAACGAAAATTGAGTAGAGACGAATAGGGGCATGACAAAGAAGTGAATATCATTTTGAATGAGGAGACGGGAATGGGGTGATTTTCATAGTAGTATACCTATAGAAGTCATTCTCTCTTTGGAAAGAAAGTCGTCGTCCCTAATAGATCGGGAAGACGAGCCCCTAGAAGTTCGAGGTCGTTTGCTATTATTTTCCATTCCTAGGATGTGGTCTCTAGAAGGTTTGGAACGAATGAGAAAGTGATAGAAATCTTATCCAAAGACCCTTCTATTTGAAAAAAATGACCTATCATATACGTACGATCCATAAATCGTGCGAGATGAAAAGTATTTCATATAGACAAATAGACACGACCAAAAAAGAAATGACTTTTTGTAAACTACCATTCCCGAGGAGTTATTTCATATAGGCTTTTTGACTATATGATCATACAGACGAACAAGTGTTCGTCCAGGACAATCAGAATATTAAAGACTGTTCTATGATAGTTAGGTTCATCTTCATGAGAAACTGACAATTGGATCTTACAGATGAAATAGGATTTTATACGTACGATCAGTTGTGGATAACTGACTTTTCAAAACCAGTCCCTAATCATATAGACGAAACTGCATATATCGTACAGTACATTGATGTCATCGTACAGTATAAAACCCTATGAAAAACTATGTTTCGTCATCTCAACTCAAAAAACTATCATGTATAAGCTACATAATTTATATAGTACGAAATAATTTCATACAGTACAAAAAAAATACTTAAAATAAAATATGATAAACTGAAAAACTTTTCAAAACCAATCATTTTAAAACTAATGACATGCAAACTTTTCAAAAATAATACCAACAATAAAACACTAAAAAGAAAGCAACCAAAAACAAACAAAATAAAATAAAACCATACAAACTATACTAAACATACACTGAAAATAAATAAATACATGGTCACACAACAAGTCAAGTTTGTAGAATTTCAAATCAAATATTAAGATCAATCATACCTAGCCTTATTCTTAAAATGCTAAATGTGTCAAAAGCTAGTGATTTACAAGTTGATTTTCAGTAGTAACGTGATGTAATTCAATTTCTCCCTTAGCTACATGATCTCTAATGAAGTGATGCCTTATGTCTATATGCTTGGTTCTAAAATGTTGAATACGGTTCTTTGAAATGCAAATGACACTAGTATTATCACAAAAAATCAAAATTATGCCAATAGAAAATTCTAAGTTAATAAATTATTATTTTAACCAAAGAACATGTGTTACACAACTACCTAAGGCAATGTATTCTACTTCAGTAGTAGAAAGGGCTATTGGGTTCTATTTCCTACTGGACCAAGAAACTAGAGAATTTTTAATGAATTGATAAGTTTCAAAAGTAATTTTCGATCTACCCTACACCCTGCAAAATCTGAATCAGAATATCCAATGATTTTAAAAGAAGAGCTATGTTTAGGATACCAAATCCCTAAGTTTTGAGTTCCCAAAAGATATCTCAATATTCTTTTAACTGCTATCAAATATGATTTCTTTGGATTAGATTGAAATCTAGCACACAAATAAATACTAAATATGATATCTGGTCTGCTAGCAGTCAAGTAAAGTAATGATTCAATTATCCCTCTAAATTTCTTTTGATCAACAAATTTTTTCTTAGGATCCTTATCTAACTGCACTAAGAAACTCATTGGTGTAGTTACTGGTTTAGCATCAACCATTTCATACTTTTTGATGATGTCCTTAACATACTTTGACTGGCTAAAAAATATTCATTTCTCACTTTGCTTTGTGCTAAAACTAAGAAAATAACTCAAGTCTCCCATCAAACTCATTTCAAATTCACTAATCATTATTTTTGAAAATTCATCACAGAGATTTTTATTAGTAGATCCAAATAAAATATCATCAACATATATTTGAACAATGAGTATATCTTCTCCTATCCTTTTCAAAAAGAGTGATATCAACACTTCTTTTAACAAATAATCTCTCTAATAGGAAAGTGCTTAAAATCTCATACCAAGCCCTAGATGCTTGTTTTAGTCTATACAATACCTTTTTCAATTTAAAAATATGATTAAAAAATTTAGAATTTTTAAAACCTAGAGATTGCTCAACATAAACATCTTCTTATATCACCCCATTCAGAATGACACTTTTAACATCCATTTGATACAATTTAAAACCTTTAAAATAGGCAAAAGCTAGCAAAACTCTAATTGCTTCAAGTCTGACTACAGGGGAAAAAGTTTCTTCAAAATCAATTACTTTTATTTAATTATACCCTTTGGCCACCAATCTAGCCTTTTTTCTAATGACAACTTCTGAATCATTCATTTTATTTTTGAACACCCACTTAGTTCCAACAACACTTTGATCCTTAGGCCTTTCAATCAACTCCCAAACTTCATTTCGTATAAATTGATTCAATTCTTCTTACATGGCCAAAATCTAAAATTCATCCAAAAGTGCTTGATTTATATTAGTCGGTTCAACCATCAATATAAAAGTAGAATGATTCACTTCTTTGCTAAGTCCATGCCTAGTCCTAACACCCTTACTAGGTTCACCTAAAATCAATTCCTTATGGTGACTCTTAGAAAATTTCTATTCTCTAGGCAAAGGGTTTTCCATCTCAACATTTTCTTCCAACATTATCTTTTTAATTTCTTGGGAGATATTTTCAATATGATCTTCTTCCAACCTTGACTTTTCTAAAATACCAGATTCATCAAAAACTATATGTGTGGTCAACTCAACTACCAAAGCTCTCTTGTTAAAAATTCTATAAGATTTTTCAACATTAGAATATCCAAGAAAAATTCCTTCATCAGATTTTGGATCAAATTTTTCTAAAAGAGTTTTACCATTATTACGAATGAATACCTTGCACCCAAAAACATACAACTGTGAAAGATTTGATGTTCTACCCTTAAGAAGTTCATAGGGCATTTTGTTCAACTCGGATCTAATGTTCACCCTGTTCAGAATATAACAAGCCGTACTAGCCGCTTCAGTCCAAAAATATTTTAGAAGTGAGTATTCTGTCAACATGGCTCTAGCGGCTTCTATTAATATTCTATTCTTTTGTTCAACAAACCCATTATACTGAGGGGTTCTAGGTGCTAAAAAAATATGATCAACTCCTTATTCTCTATAAAAATCTTCAAATTTTTTATTTTCAAACTCTCCTCTATGATCACTTTGAATTAAAATAATTTCACACCCTAACTTTCTCTAAATCCAAGTATAAAAATTTATAAATTCATCAAATGATTCACTCTTATGAGATAAGAATTTGACCCAATTGAATCTTGAAAAGTCATCGACTATCATAAATCCAAATACTTTACCTCCAAGACTTACAGTACTAATCAGTCCAAAAAGATCCATATGAATGATTTTCAATGGTTTGCTAGTTCTAAGATCTTTAATGGAATGAATGGAAGACTTCACCTATTTTCCTAATTGACATGCATCACATAGGTAATCCTCAGTAAAGTCTAGTTTAGGTATTCCTCTAACCAATTATTTTTGGGTACTTTTTCTTAAATTTTTCATGCTTGCGTGACAAAGTCTCCTATACCATAACCATGATTCATCAGTTATTATTTTGAGACAAAAAGTATTAGAAGATTTAATAAAATTTAAATTAAGCATGTATACATTATTTACTTTTATTCCATGTAAAACATCAATTCCATTTTGACTTATTATACAACTAGTGGAAAAATTTTTTACACTATACCCTTTATCACATAGCTGACTAATACTGTACAAGTTGTGCTTTAAGCCTTCTACTAATAAGACATTTTCAATGAAAAAATTGTTCAAATTTCCAATCATACCTGTACATACCACTTTCCTAGTGGTATTGTCTCCCAGTGTAACCTTGCTTCCATTCCTGGCTTCCAGCGATATGAATTGAGTTGTATCTTCAGTCATATGCTTCGAACATCCACAGTCCATGTATCAAATACTCTCACGAGGTCTTGTATGAGAGAGTTTCTACAAAAAGATCAAACGTTAGACTTGGGAATCCAAATAAGTTTGGGTTCTCCTCTTGGTAATGATAAACCAGATGCATGTGTGATATGCTGTGATTTATGCATCTTAGCTCTCCACACAAGATGTGTTCTATGATGAATAATACATGTGTGGGAGATATGCCTAGTTATTCCACATGAAAAATATTTCACTCCAAGAAAAGAGTTTACCACTCTATGTGCATTATAAGATATTTTCCTAGGTGTTGAACTAATATGCTTTTGCTTAGACTCATAGAATTGTTCAAGTGAGAGTATTGGTCTATTTTTCATAATAGCCTTCATTCTCAATTCTAGATATGTATTTCTATTTTCCAACATCAAAATTTTCATTCTCAAATCAATGTTTCTATGTTTTACTTCTCCCAAAATAAATTTACAATCATTTTTAAGTTCAGTGTGTGATGATTTCAAAAGTTCATGCTTTTATTCAAATCATCAAATTCATCTAATAAGCTCATGTGATTACTATCAATTGATATGTGATCATTCTTAAAGATTTCATGCTCTTTTTATAAATCTAAAAATTCTATGTTTAACTTAGCATGCTATTTTCTGAATTTCCTATATACAGTATGAACTTTTTTAGAAACATCAAATAATTCATCATAGGTTAAGTCACATACCTCTTCTTGATCTGACTGATCAAGCTTATCAGCCATGAAACACAAGTTCATGACTTCCTCCTCTACTTCTATTTATGAGGAATCTAAAGCTGAATCCACCCAAAATACTCTCTGCAATCTCTTCTTGCCCTTCTTCACATTCATTTTCTCCTCAACCTTCTCCTTGCTAGGATTAGCTTTGAGATTTAGGCAATCAGATTTGATGTATCATGGCTTCCTGCATTCATAACAAATTATATCATTTGAAGCCTTAGCATTTTTATGAAACTTACCCTTATTCCACTGCTAACGTCTCTTTTGCTTCCTTCTTAGGAAACTTTTGAATTGCCTCGTCATGAGAGCAATATCTTCTTCATCCTCAGGTTGTGACTGATCACTCTCTGAGTCATCCACTTTCAACATAATATTTTTCTCCTTTCGCTTGTCTCCTGCATCAATATATCTTTGAGTCACTCCTTACTCGTAAGCAATTAGTAAGATTGTTAATAGAATAAACATTTAAGTCTTTTGATTATGTTATAACAGTTATCTTTTCATCATAAGCAGTGAGAAAACAACAAAGAATTTTATTTGCTTTTTCAGCATTCATTAGTTCCCTACCTAAAGCATGTAATGAGGTGAGTATCTGTGTAAAATGAGTGTACATGTCACTGATTAACTTATTGAATTTCATGCAAAAGAATTCATAATCGTGTAATAAAATGTTTAATCTAGATTGTTTCACCTCATTTGTTCATTCATATGTAATGCAAAGTCTATCCCATATTTCTTTTCCAGATTTACAGGTTAAAACATGCATATAGTCCTCATATTTCAGTGCTTATAAAAAATTGTTTAAGCCTTTAGCATTTAACTGAGCTAGTTCTTTTTCTTCTACTGTCCACAATTAAAAGGTGTTTCAACTCTTATGCCATCAACAAGTCTAGTGGGACTAGTGTAATCTTTCTGTACTAAAATTCACATGCAATAGTCAAGTGATTGAAGAAAAGTAGACATACGTGTTTTCCAAAAATCGAAAGGGATGTTATCAAATAATGAAGGTCTTGTGATCAAATATCCTTCGGGTGTGTTACAGTTTCAAAAAGTAGCCATGATCATTTCAAAAAGTTATCTAAACCTTAATTTTTAAAAGTAGGCTCTAATATCACTTGTAAATTCTCAATAGGTTGTTAAACCTAAGACAATTATCCTAAAGCTAACCAAGAGGGGGGTGAATTGATAATTTTAAAACTTCTTGGTTATTTTGAAAATCGATTAATTATTTTAAACACAATAATAAACTTTCTAAAAATAATTTTTCAACCATAAAAAATAAAAGAAAATGAAAAAAAAAATAAAAATGTGGTAAAAAGTAAAGAACAGAAAAACTAAATTTTATAGTGATTCGGTCTAACGAGACCTATGTCCACTCCCTGGAGACTCCTTCTCCATGTATTGCACTAAATACTAGTGACTCTCCTTTAGCCGCCACAGCAAGGCGGTGAAGCCCTTACAAAAACCTCTCTTCTACCAATCCGGTGTGATAGAGAACCGTCGTCCTTTTTCACCCTCCTAGTAAAGGCAGATCGAGAACTATCTTCCTTTTTCACCCTCCTGGTGAAGGCAGAGAACCCACGGTCCTTTCTCACCCTCCTGGTGATGGCAGAGTACCAATGTCCTTTCTCAACCTCTTGGTGACGGTAGAGTACCAGATCTCTTTTAAAGATCCTCTCTTAAGAGCCTTCAAGGAAGTAGGGAAGAACTATGAGAATAAGCAAGAGATCCTCACTATTAGGCACCTTTGTGAATCCCCTCATAAATCTCTCTCACAAGATCTCTCACTTTTCACTCTCAAAATACTCTCCCAAACACACTTCTAAGGCACACTCAAGAGAAATTTGAAGCAAGACTAGAGAGATTTCTGAGTGTCAGTTTTTTGGACTCTTAAATATGTAGGATAAGAAAAACTATCTAAAAACTAAAAATTTCCAAGTTGAATGTACTTGGATCGTATAATACAATTGTACTTCATATGTATGAACAGTTCAAAAGTGATGTACAATACTGTACGAACCTAATTTCATACTCTGATCAGCGTCTGTACGAACCAACATCGTACAGTACGATCAGTTCAAAAAAATTAAACCTTTCGTCTGCAAGATCGTGTATGAATCCCATTTCATACTCTGATCAGTGTCTGTACGAACCAATATCGTACAGTACGAGTTCAAAAAATGAATCCTTCATTTGTACGATCGTGTACGAACCATATTTTGTGCTCTGTTCGGCGTATGTACAAACCCACTTCGTATAGTACGATCTATTCAAAAATTGATGAGATCGTACATGACGACCTAGTATGAACCTGATTTTGTACTCTAATTAGCGTCCAGGACGAACCCATTTCATTCAGTATGAATTATACTTAGAAAATTTTCCAGTCGTGACTCAATCAACACCGTTCTAGAGGAACACTCAGGACAAATCATCCCGTACGATCCTAGAATCGTCCCGTACGATCCTAGAATTGTTATAGTACGATTAGTTTTTAAAAAAATTCAAGTTTTATCTTATTCCCTGTTGACCTCAATTTTCATACGAGCACCCTCGAGCATGTTCGATCAGCTTAATTGAACCTAGCCGAGTCTAATTTAAACTCGGGACGACTCGGATCGAGTCGAATTTAGACCCGAGAGGTTTAGTTATCCTTAATCGATACATTTGAGCCCCGTCAAGTCCAATTCGGGCTCGCATCAGCTCGAATTGAGTCAAATTAGGCATAATTATTTTCTGTTGGGCTAAATTAATTTATTTGAACCTCGTCGAGTTCGATTCGAACATAATTTGTATTTATTTCAGCTTAATTTCATTAATTAAATTCAACCGGGCCCAAATTGACTCGAATTGGACCTGATTTTGAACATGATTTATTTATTCATTTATTTTGTTCAATGCGTTTAAATTTGATTCCAATTGAAGTTTATTTAACTTCCTAAATCATTTTAATTGACTTCCTAAATTCAGGATTTATATTTATTACTACAATCAGAATTCAGCCGAGATCGCACCTTTAACGGAGACGTATATGGAAGGATTTAAAAAAAAGGGGGTAGGATTTCGGCATTCGACATAAAGGAGCGCTGAAGGGAGATCTCTCGGGTTCGGGCTCGAGAAGAAGACAGAACGGACCTCCCTGTCTCGCTGATATGGATGGGGCGGATCTCAAAAACCCGGTGATCTCTCTCTCGAGCTCCAGCCACATCACCATCTCATTCCCACAACCAGCCAGGCCCTTGGGGAGAGACCTCATTCTTCACGTTTTGGAGCTGCTAGGGCCGGCCAATCTCTCCTCCTCATGATTCCTTCTCTCAGTTTTCAGCCCCCCTCTACATCTTCTCACATTCACGTTCCTAAGCTACTTGGGCTGGCCAAAGATCTGCTCCTTTGAGGCGGTTCACTCTCTCTTTTAGAGGAGTTCAGAACACAAAAAGAGGAGCTGTTGGCCATTATGGTTTCATGCCAAACTGAGAGAGAAAGAAGCTCGCTTGCTGTTCATTTCTTCCAGAAGAAGACAAAAAGGAAGCTATTGGTTACTTTCTAACGATCACAGCGACTCAAGCAAGGAAGAAAAGATGCAAAGGGGCCATTCACATTCTCTGGGATGGCAAGTTCATTCAGGCCGAGCCAAGCACGAGCAACAGCCTTTCTTTTGTCTCAAAAGAATAGCAGCCAGTAATCATATCAAAGAAATTTTGAGAAAACTGATAGGATCAAAGGGCTTTTAGAGTTTACCAATCAGGTGGAGAAGCCATCGACTTGGAGATCAACGAATATGCTCCTCCATTTACTCTATTGAAGAAGATCGAGGGAAGGAATTTGCAATTTTTCTGTCCTGGGTTTGCTAAGGCGAACCTCGATCAAAGTTTCTCGAGTTAGCTTATATTCTAAGGTTAAAAGCTTGTACGGTTACACCCATTTACCTTTCTAAATAGTAATTTTATTTTTGGAGAGGTATGAGGTTAATAACTGTATGTAAAGTATATGAATTGATGGCAAAGTATTCTTACTAATTCAGATTAAGATACTGTTCATTGATCTTCCAGTGCTTTGTTTTCTTACTTCCTGTGCTTTGAATTTCTTACATGAAACTGATCTGCACAAGCAACAGGTCTTAAATGTTTATTAGTTTAAATTATTGTTCTTGATTATTTTGCTTTTATATATATATATATATATTAATTCTGCTTGGCTATTTTTGTTGTTAGATTGAATAAAAGATTAGAACTTTATTATTATTATTATTATTATTATTATTATTATTATTATTATTATTATTATTTTAATTTTCAAGCACTACGTATGCTGATTGCATCATTTCCTTTTTTTTTGGTGTATATTCTCATTTTCTTCCTATCCTCTCATTTTTTTTTTCTTATAAAAAAAAATTCTGAAAACAATAAAGTTTATTTAAATTTCTGTGATGTTTAGATTATTTCATTGCTTTCGTTCGTTGCCTTCGTTTCATAAAGTTTTGATTTATTGCAAGTTTCTCGATAAGGATAACTGTTCACTTTGTCTACTAATGTAAGATGTGTGAGCTACCACTATATTTGTTCATTGAGTTTTCATGTTCATTTAGGCAGTTTGTTCATCATTATTTTAGGCAATGTGTAAATGATATTTCTCAATCTTTATTTTCATGAGAGATTCAATGTCGTTAATATTTGGATGGAGAGAAATATGCCTTGTTCTATGATATTTTCTCACTTTTTTGTAAATATAAGTATGGAGATTTTTGTTATATAAATGTGCCTTGTTAGATGAGATTATCTCATTATTTTTCATAAAGCTTAGTATCGAAATTCTTTTTTATTTAAATGTCTTGTTCTATAATCTTTCTACTTTTTTTTCTTTTTTTATAAAAATATAAGGAGATTTTTTTTTTTTATGTGATATGCTTTTCTTAAGTCGTATTTTCTTATTGTTTTATGAAGAATCAACGCATACCTTTATGATACAGTCTTGTTGTGTAGATTCAAGCTCTTAGTTATATCATTTGAGTGGTTAAGCTAGTTTATATAGAAGTCAATATACTTCTCCAAAGCTTTTAATTGCTTACATTCATTTGAATTGGATGATGATATATATTCATAGAAAAGTTGATAAGTCTATATACATCTGTTATAATTTATTCGTTTAACTCATTTTGATATGAATGTGCGATATTATTTACCCTGATAAGACTTGTTCTTTTTAATTATATATATACACTAAAGTACCTGCAATGTTTAGCCTTTCTATTTCCATGTTTATAGAGTTGTGATATTTGCTTGCTATTTCTTCACGCTTACTTGAATTAGTTTGTTTGATGGAATCTATACATGTACGTCTTTGAAGTGTTTTAAGGGAGTTTATTGTTGTTCTTCTCAATCTGTATCTTGAATGACCTCTTTAAAGTTGTTTAATTTTGTTAATACTTCCTCTATTTATTCATACAATAATTAAAAAAAAAAAACAGATAATGTTCAGGTTTGTAAATTTTTTTTTTTTTTTTGATGACTTAAAGATTCGTAGAGTTATTAATCATAAAGCTGATTTAGGATTAAAATTACAAGCTAATTGATACTCTCATTTTTTTAATGAGAATATTCGAATATACATAAATCACATGATTTTCAATATTTCTAAACACAGGCTCTCTATTGACAACTTATTATTAGAAAATTTCTCTTTTATAATTATGATGATTTGAATATATCTTGGCATGACATTCGTGGTTAATCAATATATACTTATATAATTTTAATTCTTTTAAATGTGCTTTACCGAGACGCATCCAAAGATATTCATAAAATTGTATTCATGATTAAGCATGGGATTGTAAACAAATGATAACAATAGGTGATTAATGTGAGATAAATTACACCCATGCTTTAACATTTAATATAATGCTGCTAAAGATGGGAAGCATTCAAATGTGTATTCATTATTAATTAGTGAAGGGTAACTTTTCTTTAGAGTTAATGTTTGTTCTAGTGTCATTGCTGATATATTGGAATGATTCATGTACATGTTTGGATAAGCAATGTAAATAATTCCCATCATCTTTGAGTATCCTTCAAACTTATCGTAAAAAAAAAAAGAAATATTCTCTTTAATGTGTATAACTATTCATTCATATTCTTTTGAAAATGTGTTTTGAGAAATCCATTTTGACATATATATATGATTTTATTTATCTTGAGAATAGTTGTTTTGTCAATTGTATACAAACTGAATTACTAGCAGAGTTTAACTTTTCTATTTCTATTATATATGTATGATTGTAATTTCTCTACATGTTTGATTTCTTCTTATGAGAAAGTATATGAGTTAAAGTTCTTTCTTGTATATAATTATGCATGTTGATTCATTCTTGTGAGATAGTATATGTGTCAGAGTTTCTTCCTATATAGAAGCATGCATATTGAGATTATTTCTTGCAAAGTTCCACTCATTTTGAAATTGCCTTAATAATTTGATTTGGCTTACATTTTTTTTTTCTTCCTTCACATACTCACTTATATGTCAATTCATATTAACTTCTATATTCGGATATATGAAATTCTGACACCTATTTCTCTCTTCGCGTTATTTGCGAGGTACCTTTGGGAGAGCTAAAGTAAGAAGCAACTGGAGCACAGACGAAGGAGCTTGGGCAATCGGATCCGAGCATCAGTCGCCCTCATTCATTCTGGTGGGGGTGCTACGGGCGGAACCACCGGGTCACAGCCCCCGGTGTTGTAAGTTTTCTTAAAACTTAGATAGCCTCTAGGGAACCCGTTTGTGTGTACGTTCCCCTACCTTTAGGACCTTATAGAAACTTCAATTATTAGATTATTTTATTATCTTATTTTATTTTTAGATCCCTAAGTCCATTTACACATGTACGAGTGTCCAAAGGGTTAGAAACAAACTCCTTTTAATCCCCTACAATACTAGCAACACTTAAGGACAACAATTAAGGACCCGTTTAGCATACTTAAAAAAAATTCTAGGAGCTAGGATTTACTTCTGATTGACTTGAAACTTGAAACACTTAAACTTAGTGACATCCTAAATCCTTCAGAATTTTCTAGGAATTTTTAGGACTTATTAAACCCCTTAATTGATTAACCCTAATTTACCCGTTAATTAAGCCTTAGAAACTTCAAAAAATTCTAATAAATTCATTTTAAATCAGAAAAATACTCATAATATATCAAACTCTCCAGAATTCAGTCCCCAATCTATGAAAATTAAAATCCCCTTAATTGGGCCTCAATCTGAACTTTAATTTAATTTTGGTTAAAATCACCTTTTAATTAAATTAAATAATTAAAAATAATTAAAAATTCAAAATTTTTCTCAAACACTTGGGAACACTTCTTTGGGTCATTCCTGACCTTTGGGGGTGATTCCAAGCAGTTTGGAACTGATTTGGATCAAAATCCCTAAAACAGCCCTTTAATGAAATAATTTTGATAATTCACTAAATAGCCCAAACTTTAAAAATTCATAACTAATTATAGAAAAAAAATTCAAATTGGACAAACTCAAAGTCATTCAACTCACATTAGGGTCTAGTATTTATTAAAATACTAAAATTCAGAAATCAACTCAAATCAAAAAGTCAACAATCCGGTCAAACTTAGTTCAAAACAAGACCAAAATTTCAGAAATTCATAACTTTGGATAGAAGAATCCAAATTGGGCATGCTAACTGTCTAACTGATCAGGTTAAGGCCTAGTATTTTATAAAAATATTGGCTGGTTATAAATATCTTTTAATCAAAAAGTTAATTTTGGACCCCATTTTGCTTAGTGTATAGGTGGACCCCGAACCCCCTAAAACTCACTAATGCAATTTAAACTTTAAATATTATTACCCTAAGCATTAAAACTGACCTACATACCAAATTAAATAAAATGGATCTTAATTCACTAATAATTATACTTTAACTAAAATTTCCTTTTAGACCTACAACAAACCTGGACAGTATGCAATTGTAACTAACTACCCAGCTTAGGATCTACCTCAGCTACACAGCTTTTCACACACATCTAGATGGTTTGTTAGGGCACCACTTCTAGACCTAGGTTAGGCCGGTGTTTACTTTTCTGTTGTGTGCCGAGATTTCTGAGATTTCACTGCATGTTGTGATTGAGATGATGCTGGTGTGTTTGTTTACTTTTACTACACTCTGGGAATTGACGTGCTTGCACGATAGACTACCCATAGGTTAGGATCGATCTTGATACTAATGATACTTTATGCAGGTGGCCATGCTCATGCCATGCTAAAATAAAGGGGGGAAAAATTCATGATTTAAATACTAACATTATTTCATGCAGATGCTCCAGAAATTGTTCAGCCCCCCTAAATAAATGAGGGCTAATTAAAATCATCATTATAAATTGCTACAGGTGCTCCAGAGCTTGCTTAGCCCTCAAATAATTAAGAGCATGGCCAAGTGTGGCTGTAATGAGTATTTTTATTTCTATATAAACTGCTTGGGATGATTTTTATTAGGATAACCTTGCAGGAGAGTTTAGATTTAGTGCTTTCATTTAATATAAATGGTTTGTAACTTGGTATTGAGTTGTGAAAGTCTATTTTGAGTGGGGATACTAGGATCCAAAGGTTGGATTCCAAAGAGAAAAGGGCACCCAATATGAGGATGGTCCTTTTCTATTTGGAAATCCAAATTTGGATCGTTCTACTACTTGAAGAATCGAAGGAAGCTGAGATCCAATGAGTCCAACGAAGTCGAGATCCGAGGAGTCCAAGGAAGAGAAGAACAAGAAGATGAAGATCTGCAGTATCCCACTCAAAATAACTTGCATCAGTCTTAGGATTAGAAATCCGGGTTGTTGGCAGTGGTGCCCGGCCACTTTAATTTTCTGCAGACCCTGGGTTGTAATTAAGGGCAGTTGGCCTATGGACATTTAATTGATTTGTTTAATTATGTATTATGCTTGATTTGATGATGATTGCGTATAAGTTGTATGCTTTTCATAGTTTATTGGCGATCTGCATGCCGCTTTTGTTTTAGCCTGGGTTTCGTTAGGCTCTCTAAGGACTAAAACCCTTTTCTACTCGCAACTAATATTTAAAATTTTAAGGTTTAAGCAATTTAGAAACTTAACGACCTAGGGAATTGCCGGAATCGTCCGGGGTAGCATGCATATCGTTGCATTTCTCTCTTTCCTTCTATAAGACACTTCCCCGCCCGTGGGTAGAGTCCGGATAATCTGACCTATGAGGATGAGGTGCCGGACCTGGGGAAGCCCAGTCTAATTCTTTAAAATTATTTTTATAAGCCTTTTTAAAGTTCTATGCATATCTGATTTGGATACTTTAACCAGCATGTATTGCATTAGAAATCAACTAAATCAAAATTTTAATTGCATTAGTCATAGGAGCATTCACCCAACATCAGTCCGGGGCCAATTAGGAAATCCTCTAGACGTCGGCCCTACTTCCAAGAACTATAACCTACCCACCCATCTTTCATTGAATGACTGGACAGCATGGTTTTAAAGCGATTAGGAGGTTAGCTGGCTCCCCCTTCCAGGCCGGGGTAAGTCCAGGTTTTACATTGCATTAGTTAAGACACGGGTGTTAGTGTTGCGTAGAACACTAAACCCATTAGATTTAGGATTCAAGGCTACTATTGTTTCGTAGTATGCCTCATCAGTAGGTAGGTCTTCTGTCTTCCAGAGACCCTAAACCCTACATATCCGCGTCACACAGATGACGCCACCTCCATCCTTCCCTCCTGCATGTTTTGAGTGCATGATTTATTTATTTTTCTCCAGTTTCTTCTCACTACCTTAGTCCCTCCGGATGCTGATGTGAGCCGTGCATGTTGACTAAGCCTAGTTGAACCTCTCTTTCCCTTCGAGTAGGACTTCCTAGTCTCTGCCCTATGTGCCAATCCCAATTTCGAAAGAATAATGTAGAATCCTTAATCGAGAGTATTCGCAGGCTCCGGCTTGAGATGTAATTAACCACGGGGGCTTGCGCCCGTGGGAAACCGCATCCCACTCTCAAATAAACCCCATTCGAGCTAATGTATCGGGTGGGGGAAACCCGTTGTGATGATCAGATCATATATATTATTACCCATCGGGGTGTGCTGGTGAGAGCCGCTATCCTCAATGGTTAATCATATGTGTGATCGAATCTGCCCTTCCATTGGCCAGATACTGTCTCCCCTCGCGGGGCGATGGTGTTTGTAATGTCCTTTCGGAGGTCCACAGGTTTCTGGCGACCACGGTGGGACAGGTTTCTCTCTCCATCTTTGGATTCTATATTATTCTTTCTTGTGTGTACTCCGGGATTGGTACTCCTTAGATTAGGTCCGTCCCACTCTTAGTTAGGGTCCTTCCTTAGTTAGGATCGTCCTTCTTTTTCTTAGTTAGGGTTCCCCCCTAGCTAGGATTCCTCCCTTCCATTCTTCTTAGTTAGGGTTCCCCCCTGGCTAAGCTTTCTTCCTTCAAACCTTCTAGGTCATTTCATTCCTTATCTATCATTCCTCTTCTCATTATTTTTACTAATCATTTGAAATCTCTTTTGTTCTTCTTAATAGACAGTACCATGGCTTCTTTCGTGTCTTCTGTTACCTTCCACTTTGGTACTGACGCCCAGGTGACACTCCCTGAGTCCCTGCTGGCCAGTCCTCCTGCTGATGGAATCACTTTTGGTTCCTTCACCGACTCGGCCTTTGCCACTCTTGGCTGGCCAAACCCGGCTGAGGCTGCTGCCTTTTCTCCTCCTCAGAGGAGAGGTCGTGCAGCCATGCGCCCTTTTGGACGTCCAGTTGCTCGGCGGACAGCCCGGGCACCTACTCGTCCTACTCCTGTTCGTGTACAGTCGGCACACCTTGTGGTTAGGAAGCCAGTGCCTAGACCACTTCCTGTTCAGCCCACTCGTCCAGCGGTTAGGCGACCAGTGCCTACTGCACCTGTTGTTCAGACTGCCCCGGCCCCTCAGCGCCGGCAGGTAGTAGTTACCCCTGTTGTTGTTCCGGCAGAGGCAGCTCGTGTTCGGGTTCCCCCACCTTCTTCCTCCAAGAAGAGGGGTGCCCAGACCGAGGCTCCTTTGCCTTCCTCCCGTCGGGTTTCAGCTTTCGCTCGGTTGTCTCATCTAGAGACCATCGGGCAGACCCTGACACTTCCTGTAATCCCTATTCCCTCTATCACTCAGGCAGTGGGTTCAGATGTTACTTCGTCTTCCACCTCCGACCTTAGGAGACTGTAGAGCAAGTCTATGAAGGTGGTGCCTACCTACTCGTTGATGCTAATGGTATTCACCCTATGCCTGTCATCAACGGGCAGTACTTAAAAAAGTACTATGCCTGAGTTCGCTCTTCGAGAGGGAGGGGGTCTCCTTACCGCCTGCAAATACTCCCCTGTATATGTACCCCCTTTGGAGGGGCTTCTTCACTTTTCGACAGTCTGTGTGGCCACGACGATTTGTCCTCTACCACACGATGTTTGTTGCGAGAAGTATGAGGCTATCCTTAGGGGTGATGAGGTGAGATGATATGATTAGTACACTGACATAAACTCTAGTCTCTATCATCTCCCTTGTCTGAACTCTTCTAGGCCAGATCTTGACCCATATCAGTCCAAATACATATCCAAGTCCTATTTTCAATGGTGGGATCTTTAAATTCAATGTGCAAAGTTTCTAAAAGAAAGATTAATCTGAGAAAAGTCTGAGAGCTTAAAACACGAAGTAAACCTTTTAGAGAATTTTTCCTTGGAAAGTATAGAATTTATTTTTCCTAATGAAAGACTTACCCCTGTCTTCTTTAGAAAATTAAGTAATTGGTGGTTGACGCCTCTAAACGCTTGAAGGACAATTATAATGATTCAAAAGAAAAAATGTATGCCTTCTCTCTCATCCCTTCCTTGGGATGATTTCCTATTTTGAACTAAAATCTATATCAAATTGAAATTAGATTTAGAGACGCATATTTTCTCAATCGTCTTGCAGTTTTCTATCTCATAGGCATCTTCCGCAGGCTGATGAATCCATCTCATAATTTTCTTATTCAAGTCGTTCATTCTTATCATAGGATTGGATTTGCTTTGTGGATTCTTCTTCCTCGCACGAGAGAGTGAGTTTTTCTTCTCTTATGTTTGGAAGATAATCTTACAACTGAGAAAGTTTTCCTTTAGAGATTTGGAAAGGGAGCCAGTTACAAAATGAAAGATACACGAAGTGTATCAAAAGTGAAAAGATGCGCAGTGCGCCAAAAATCAAAGATACACAAAGTGTATCAAAAGTGGAAAGTTGCGCAAAATGCGCCATAAAGTCAAGGATACACAAAGTGTATCAAGTAATTAAAAGATGCGCAGTGCGCCAAATCAAGTTGAGGGGCTCAAAATGAGCCCAAAGTGGATAAGTAAATGGCTTCCCTTTCTTGTAAACCTCTAAGGCTCAGAAAATCCATACCCCTTGATATTTGTGATACTTGAATTTGAAAATCATGATTTTGGATTCATCATCGTGCAAGGATGTTCTATTAGATATAAAAATATTCTCATGCAAGAAGATTGAGAAGATTCAGTTTCTCTCTCTAATTTATACCCTTTTGAATTAGATATTTATTCAAAATATGTAAGGGAGAAAACCCGGCTTAGCTTGTAGGGGGCTTAAGCTGGGTTGACAAAATTTAAATCCCTAACCTTCTCGGGTTTAAACGGAGTCAACCTATATTGCTGAACTTTCGGAACCTTTTTTTAAAGGTTCAAGATGATTCAGAGGTTAATTTTTCATTTCTAAAAATAGTCTTTTCACTCTCTGATGGAATTTTCACTCTTTAGGAAATGTGTGAATCAGACTTCTCTCAGATTGATTGGTAAGGGCTTAAACATCTCTTAGTGGTCCCACTATTGAGTTTGTCTAAATGCTTGCCGTATTCTTTTAAAAAAAAAAAAAATTCGTGCACAAAAAATATTTTGACCCCACCATCTGGTTATAGACCGTTCTTAAGGACTGGTAAGAGTCTCGCATTTGTTTTATCTTCCTCTCCTGAGTTCTGCTAATTTGGGAGTTTCCCCCTCTCTGTCCCCCAGTTTCACTTGGTGCCCCCAAGTGTGGTCTGGGATATCAAAACCAATTCAGACTTCTTTTGTACTGGGTCCATACCAACCTACGCTAGTTAGGGAGGGTAATGTTGATCCACTATCATAACCTAAATTTCATTCACATACCAATCGTGTTATGATTGTGCCCCCAGTTTTATTCATGTGACGAATGTGGCCTGGGTTATCAAAGCCAATCCTATATCCCTCTTTGAGTTCCAATCATTAGAGGATGTCCCATACTAGGAGTAACGCACGGATATGGTAAACGTTCCCTCTACCGGGTGTTATCTTCGACAGTACGAGACATATTTAGTCTATGATCGTGAACATACAAAAAATGTGCATCTATACAATAAAAGAGGGAAGCTCTCAGTAGAGCAAAACCGGTTGCCCTTGTCACAGGTGGAACCCGGTAATACTCTCTAAGAGCTCAAATTCCCCAAAGTCTTTCTTTCTCTTCTCCTACGAAGCGTCTGAGCGATTGCTTCAAGGATGAGTTTACACTTGTGATTATTATGGTCTTTCACAATCATGATAGTCCTTATTAGTGGTGTGATACATCTTGCTCAAGATGTTAACATCCCACCTTCGCGAGCTCTGATTCCCTAGTAGGGAATCAGCTCTCCAGTTTCTTTTAGTGACCTACTTTTTCACCCTTGCCTTGCTCTCAGCTACTAGAGCAGTCCTATGGGTTTGGTAGTGTCGCTCCTGCCTCTCACAGGGTCCCCCCGGTCAGGGTGAATGTTACCGCTGTGATGTTTGATGTTTATTGATTTTACTCATAAATCATCTCCCTCAATGGCGAGTGTGTCTCCTCGCCATCCTGAGCTGTTTCCCCAGTAGTGTTGCGGTACGCCTGGTTACCGGCGTTAGCATCACTGACTTGAGAGCTCTGATTTTCTAGCAGAAAATCAACTCAGTTTCTACTTTACTCTCTCTCTCATTCGTACTCTACCCTCAGCTGCTGGGGTAGCTCTACGGATGCACTGATATTATTCCACTTCCCACAGGGTCCCACCAGTTTGTGTGGGTGCCACTACTGTGGGCCTTTCATAAATATTATTCCTATGCAATGTTACTTCCCTTAGTGGCGAGTGTGTCCCCTCGCTACCCTTGTGTGCTTTCTTAGTTGTGATGCAGTACATCGAGTCTCAGATGTTAGCGTCGCTTCTTAGTGAACTTTGATTTTCTAGCAGAAAATCACTTCACTTGTCTTAGAGTGACATACTTTCCCGCCGTGACCCGACTCCTGGTTGTAGAGCGGTCCCTTGGATGTGTTTATGTTGCTTTCCACCTCTACAGGGTCCCACTAGCTTACGTGGGTGTACCACTGTAGTCTTCTATGATTATTTCTCATTGATATAGTCCTTTTTTCTGTAGCAAGTGTGTCCTCCTTGCTACTTTAGCTACTCAGTGGGAATGGGATTACCCCTCTCACACTTTGTTGAGGGCGTACCTTTCCCTATGGTCTCTCGAGGCATCATTCTGGTGCTTCCAGGTTTGTATGATTTTGGTTTCGCCTAGGCAGTTTCACTGGCATTTGGATACTCGTGGCCACGACGACTTGTCCTCTACCACGTGGTACCCAAAACACTAGTTTGAAACTCCTTAGACGACCCTTCTCTCTTTGAAATTTTCCATTTTCTACTCCTCTTCCCATCCCTACACATATGCGTGTTAGGGAATGGTTGAGATGACTTTCCCCTGATCGCTCTACTGCAGGCATATGCGCCGGGTAGGCATCAGACTTTACTTGGTTGAGAGTGCCCCACAGAGCCCCTGGGAGGCATATCTCACCACCTCTTTTCCCTGATTGCTCTGCTGCAGGCATATGCGCCGAGTAGACATCAGGCTTTACTTGGTTGGGAGCACCCCGCAGAGCCCCTGCGAGGCATAGCTCACCACACCTTTACCCTGACTGTCCTGCCGCTCTGGTAGACATCAGACCCTTACCCTGGTCGTCTTGCTCTGATCAAGCAGACATCAGACTTTACCCGGTTGAGTGGGAGCCCGACAGAGTCCCTGGGAGGCATTCCCCACCACCACTTTTACTCTGGATGTTCTGTAAAAGACTACGCAGACTCCAATTTCGTGGCTTATTTACTTTTGTTGAGGTCAGGCAGAAGTATTGAGTCACCCCTATCCGCTGTTCTGAAAGGAGCAGGAGGAGACGGGATCCTTTCACCTTCTATTCTGCTGTTTGAAATGAACAGTCAGGTAGTTGGTTTTACTTACCGGTTGAGAGAGCCCGACAGAGTCCCTGGGAGGCATTCCTCACCACCCCTTTACTCTGGATGTTCTGTAAAAGACTACGCAGACTCCAATTTCGTGGCTTATTTACTTTTGCTGAGGTCAGGCAGAAGTATTGAGTCACCCCTATCCGCTGTTCCGAAAGGAGCAGGAGGAGACGGGATCCTTTCACCTTCTATTCTGCTGTTTGAAATGAACAGTCAGGTAGTTGGTTTTACTTACCGGTTGAGAGAGCCCGACAGAGTCCCTGGGAGGCATTCCTCACCACCCCTTTACTCTGGATGTTCTGTAAAAGACTACGCAGACTCCAATTTCGTGGCTTATTTACTTTTGTTGAGGTCAGACAGAAGTATCGAGTCACCCTTATCCGCTGTTCTGAAAGGAGCAGGAGGAGACGGGATCCTTTCACCTTCTATTCTGCTGTTTGAGATGAACAGTCAGGTAGTTGGTTTTACTTACCTGGTTGAGTGAGCCCGACAGTGTCCCTGGGAGGCATTCCTCACCACTACATCTTCCCTGATTGTTTTGCTCTGATCAAGCAGACATCAGACTTTACTTGGTCGAGTGAGCCTGACAGTGTCCCTGGAAGGCATACCTCACCACCCTTTCACCTTCCATCTTGTTGTTTCGATGCGGTCAGGCAGGTAGTTGGTTTTCTTTTTCTTTCACTCTTTGTTTCACTGTTTCGATATGGTCAGGTGAACATCGAGTTGTCCACGCCCATTGTTTCGATATGGTCAGGTGGATGTGAGATCCTTTACCTTTACTTTCTTCTCTATTCTGCCCTTACTATAGGGTAAGGCAGATAGATGATATACCCTTTTCCTTTGGTGATCCTCCTTGTTTTCCCTGGAGGGTTATCCTTTATTGTTTTGATTTGATCAGGTGATTGTTGGATCTCCTTTCTCCTCACATTATCTTAGACATGCATTCTAGATGATCACTGAATTTTTTTCAGTTCCTGATATTTTTGTTTTGATTCTGCTTATGTGAGCATGAGATCTCTCTCTTTTTCTTCCACTCTGCTACTTCGATGTGGTCAAGCGAATAGTTGAGTGCCTTTCATAGGCTCCTTTCACTGTTTCGGGTCGGTTTAGTGAGCGCCGCATCTCTGTCTTTTACTGTCTTAATCTAGTCAGGCGAATGTTGGGGTTCTCTCTTCCTGCTGTCCCACCATGCTTACAAGATTGTGTGAGCATTACGTGATTGCATGATTGATTGCTCATTGTATGGTTGTATGAGCATTACATGTATGATCGAGTGGTCACTTCATGTATGTGATTGATGCATGCTTGAGTGATGATTGTGTGATTGTGATATGATCATTGCATGATTGATTGCTCATTATATGGTTGTATGAGCATTGCATGTATGATCGAGTGGTCACTTCATGTATGTGATTGATACATGCTTGAGTGATGATTGTGTGAGCATTGCGTAATTGCATGATTGATTGCTCATTGTATGGTTGTACGAGCATTGCATGTATGATCGAGTGGTCACTTCATGTATGTGATTGATACATGCTTGAGTGATGATTGTGTGATTGTGATGTGATCATTGCATGATTGATTGCTCGTTGTATGGTTGTATGAGCATTGCATGTATGATCGAGTGGTCACTTCATGTATGTGATTGATACATGCTTGAGTGATGATTGTGTGATCGTGATGTGATCATTGCATGATTGATTGCTCATTGTATGGTTGTATGAGCATTGCATGAATGATCGAGTGGTCATCGTATGTATGTGATTGATATATGCTTGAGTGATGATTATGTGATCGTGGTGTGATCATTGCATGATTGATTGCTTATTATATGGTTGTACGAGCGTTACATGTATGATTGAATGGTCATTGCATGATTATGAGATTGATGTATGTTTGAGTGATCATTGTAAGATTATATGATCATTACATGGTGGGACACTTATTACATAATTATTGCATAATTGTCGTATGGTTCTAGGTTCCTCGAATCTAATTAGTTGACTATAGGATTGCATCTCCTTAGTGAGCCTCGTTAGTTGAACATAGGGTTGCACTTTCCTAGATGTAGGGAGGTCAACGCCAACACGTGCGGTTCACCCATTGTTCACCGCACCTGTTGGGGTTGTGTTTGTTGACCTCAATTTTCATACGAGCACCCTCGAGCATGTTCGATCAGCTTAATTGAACCTAGCCGAGTCTAATTTAAACTCGGGACGACTCGGATCGAGTCGAATTTAGACCCGAGAGGTTTAGTTATCCTTAATCGATACATTTGAGCCCCGTCAAGTCCAATTCGGGCTCGCATCAGCTCGAATTGAGTCAAATTAGGCATAATTATTTTCTGTTGGGCTAAATTAATTTATTTGAACCTCGTCGAGTTCGATTCGAACATAATTTGTATTTATTTCAGCTTAATTTCATTAATTAAATTCAACCGGGCCCAAATTGACTCGAATTGGACCTGATTTTGAACATGATTTATTTATTCATTTATTTTGTTCAATGCGTTTAAATTTGATTCCAATTGAAGTTTATTTAACTTCCTAAATCATTTTAATTGACTTCCTAAATTCAGGATTTATATTTATTACTACAATCAGAATTCAGCCGAGATCGCACCTTTAACGGAGACGTATATGGAAGGATTTAAAAAAAAGGGGGTAGGATTTCGGCATTCGACATAAAGGAGCGCTGAAGGGAGATCTCTCGGGTTCGGGCTCGAGAAGAAGACAGAACGGACCTCCCTGTCTCGCTGATATGGATGGGGCGGATCTCAAAAACCCGGTGATCTCTCTCTCGAGCTCCAGCCACATCACCATCTCATTCCCACAACCAGCCAGGCCCTTGGGGAGAGACCTCATTCTTCACGTTTTGGAGCTGCTAGGGCCGGCCAATCTCTCCTCCTCATGATTCCTTCTCTCAGTTTTCAGCCCCCCTCTACATCTTCTCACATTCACGTTCTAAAGCTACTAGGGCTGGCCAAAGATCTGCTCCTTTGAGGCGGTTCACTCTCTCTTTTAGAGGAGTTCAAGAACACAAAAAGAGGAGCTGTTGGCCATTATGGTTTCATGCAAACTGAGAGAGAAAGAAGCCTCGCTTGCTGTTCATTTCTTCCAGAAGAAGACAAAAAGGAAGCTATTGGTTACTTTCTAACGATCACAGCGACTCAAGCAAGGAAGAAAAGATGCAAAGGGGCCATTCACATTCATCTGGGATGGCAAGTTCATTCAGGCCGAGCCAAGCAAGAGCAACAGCCTTTCTTTTGTCTCAAAAGAATAGCAGCCAAGTAATCATATCAAAGAAATTTTGAGAAAACTGATAGGATCAAAAGGGCTTTAGAGTTTACCAATCAGGTGGAGAAGCCATCGACTTGGAGATCAACGAATATGCTCCTCCATTTACTCTATTGAAGAAGATCGAGGGGAAGGAATTTGCAATTTTTCTGTCCTGGTGTTTGCTAAGGCGAACCTCGATCAAAGTTTCTCGAGTTAGCTTATATTCTAAAGGTAAAAGCTGTACGGTTACACCCATTTACCTTTCTAAATAGTATTTTATTTTGGAGAAGGTATGAGGTTAATAACTGTATGTAAAGTATATGAATTTGATGGCAAAGTATTCTTACTAATTCAGATTTAAGATACTGTTCATTGATCTTCCATTGCTTTGTTTTCTTACTTCCTGTGCTTTGAATTTCTTACATGAAACTGATCTGCACAAGCAACAGGTCTTAAATGTTTATTAGTTTAAATTATTGTTCTTGATTATTTAGCTTTTATATATATATATATATATTAATTCTGCTTGGCTATTTTTGTTGTTAGATTGAATAAAAGATTAGAACTTTATTATTATTATTATTATTATTATTATTATTATTATTATTATTATTATTATTTTAATTTTCAAAGCAATACGTATGCTGATTGCATCATTTCCTTTTTTTTTGGTGTATATTCTCATTTCTTCCTATCCTCTCATTTTTTTTTTCTTATAAAAAAAAAATCTGAAAACAATAAAGTTTATTTAAATTTCTGTGATGTTTAGATTATTTCATTGCTTTCGTTCGTTGCTTCGTTTCATAAAGTTTTGATTTATTGCAAGTTTCTCGATAAGGATAACTGTTCACTTTGTCTACTAATGTAAGATGTGTGAGCTACCACTATATTTGTTCATTGAGTTCTTCATGTTCATTTAGGCAGTTTGTTCATCATTATTTTAGGCAATGTGTAAATGATATTTTCTCAATCTTTATTTTCATGAGAGATTCAATGTCGTTAATATTTGGATGGAGAGAAATATGCCTTGTTCTATGATATTTTCTCACTTTTTTGTAAATATAAGTATGGAGATTTTTGTTATATAAATGTGCCTTGCTTAGATGAGATTATCTCATTATTTTCATAAAGCTTAGTATCGAAATTCTTTTTTTATTTAAATGTCTTGTTCTATAATCTTTCTACTTTTTTTTCTTTTTTTATAAAAATATAAGGAGATTTTTTTTTTTATGTGAATATGCTTTTCTTAAGTCGTATTTTCTTATTGTTTTATGAAGAATCAACGCATACCTTTATGATACAGATTCTTGTTGTGTAGATTCAGCTCTTAGTTATATCATTTGAGTGGTTAAGCTAGTTTATATAGAAGTCAATATACTTCTCCAAAGCTTTTAATTGCTTACATTCATTTGAATTGGATGATGATTATATTCATAGAAAAAGTTGATAAGTCTATATACATCTGTTATAATTTATTCGTTAACTCATTTTGATATGAATGTGCGATATTATTTACCCTGATAAGACTTGTTCTTTTTAATTATATATATACACTAAAGTACCTGCAATGTTTAGCCTTTCTATTTCCATGTTTATAGAGTTGTGATATTTGCTTGCTATTTCTTCACGCATACCTTGAATTAGTTTGTTTGATGGAATCTATACATGTACGTCTTTGAAGTGTTTAAGGGAGTTATTGTTGTTCTTCTCAATCTGTATCTTGAATGACCTCTTTAAGTTGGTTAATTTTGTTTAATACTTCCTCTATTTATTCATACAATAATTAAAAAAAAAAAAACAGATATGTTCAGGTTTGTAAATTTTTTTTTTTTTTTTGATGACTTAAAGTTCGTAGAGTTATTAATCATAAAGCTGATTTAGGATTAAAATTAACAAGCTAATGATACTCTCCATTTTTTTAATGAGAATATTCGAATATACATAAATCACATGATTTTCAATATTTCTAAAAAATCATTTTTTAAATGTCAAACACAGGCTCTCTATTGACAACTTATTATTAGAAAATTTCTCTTTTATAATTATGATGATTTGAATATATCTTGGCATGACATTCGTGGTTAATCAATATATACTTATATAATTTTAATTCTTTTAAATGTGCTTTACCGAGACGCATCCAAAGATATTCATAAAATTGTATTCATGATTAAGCATGGGATTGTAAACAAATGATAACAATAGGTGATTAATGTGAGATAAATTACACCCATGCTTTAACATTTAATATAATGCTGCTAAAGATGGGAAGCATTCAAATGTGTATTCATTATTAATTAGTGAAGGGTAACTTTTCTTTAGAGTTAATGTTTGTTCTAGTGTCATTGCTGATATATTGGAATGATTCATGTACATGTTTGGATAAGCAATGTAAATAATTCCCATCATCTTTGGAGTATCCTTCAAACTTATCGTAAAAAAAAAAAAGAAATATTCTCTTTAATGTGTATAACTATTCATTCATATTCTTTTGAAAATGTGTTTTGAGAAATCCATTTTGACATATATATATGATTTTATTTATCTTGAGAATAGTTGTTTTGTCAATTGTATACAAACTGAATTACTAGCAGAGTTTAACTTTTCTATTTCTATTATATATGTATGATTGTAATTTCTCTACATGTTTGATTTCTTCTTATGAGAAAGTATATGAGTTAAAGTTCTTTCTTGTATATAATTATGCATGTTGATTCATTCTTGTGAGATAGTATATGTGTCAGAGTTTCTTCCTATATAGAAGCATGCATATTGAGATTATTTCTTGCAAAGTTCCACTCATTTTGAAATTGCCTTAATAATTTGATTTGGCTTACATTTTTTTTTTCTTCCTTCACATACTCACTTATATGTCAATTCATATTAACTTCTATATTCGGATATATGAAATTCTGACACCTATTTCTCTCTTCGCGTTATTTGCGAGGTACCTTTGGGAGAGCTAAAGTAAGAAGCAACTGGAGCACAGACGAAGGAGCTTGGGCAATCGGATCCGAGCATCAGTCGCCCTCATTCATTCTGGTGGGGGTGCTACGGGCGGAACCACCGGGTCACAGCCCCCGGTGTTGTAAGTTTTCTTAAAACTTAGATAGCCTCTAGGGAACCCGTTTGTGTGTACGTTCCCCTACCTTTAGGACCTTATAGAAACTTCAATTATTAGATTATTTTATTATCTTATTTTATTTTTAGATCCCTAAGTCCATTTACACATGTACGAGTGTCCAAAGGGTTAGAAACAAACTCCTTTTAATCCCCTACAATACTAGCAACACTTAAGGACAACAATTAAGGACCCGTTTAGCATACTTAAAAAAAAATTCTAGGAGCTAGGATTTACTTCTGATTGACTTGAAACTTGAAACACTTAAACTTAGTGACATCCTAAACCCTTCAGAATTTTCTAGGAATTTTTAGGACTTATTAAACCCCTTAATTGATTAACCCTAATTTACCCGTTAATTAAGCCTTAGAAACTTCAAAAAATTCTAATAAATTCATTTTAAATCAGAAAAATACTCATAATATATCAAACTCTCCAGAATTCAGTCCCCAATCTATGAAAATTAAAATCCCCTTAATTGGGCCTCAATCTGAACTTTAATTTAATTTTGGTTAAAAATCACCTTTTAATTAAATTAAATAATTAAAAATAATTAAAAATTCAAAATTTTTCTCAAACACTTGGGAACACTTCTTTGGGTCATTCCTGACCTTTGGGGGTGATTCCAAGCAGTTTGGAACTGATTTGGATCAAAATCCCTAAAACAGCCCTTTAATGAAATAATTTTGATAATTCACTAAATAGCCCAAACTTTAAAAATTCATAACTAATTATAGAAAAAAAATTCAAATTGGACAAACTCAAAGTCATTCAACTCACATTAGGGTCTAGTATTTATTAAAATACTAAAATTCAGAAATCAACTCAAATCAAAAAGTCAACAATCCGGTCAAACTTAGTTCAAAACAAGACCAAAATTTCAGAAATTCATAACTTTGGATAGAAGAATCCAAATTGGGCATGCTAACTGTCTAACTGATCAGGTTAAGGCCTAGTATTTTATAAAAATATTGGCTGGTTATAAATATCTTTTAATCAAAAAGTTAATTTTGGACCCCATTTTGCTTAGTGTATAGGTGGACCCCGAACCCCCTAAAACTCACTAATGCAATTTAAACTTTAAATATTATTACCCTAAGCATTAAAACTGACCTACATACCAAATTAAATAAAATGGATCTTAATTCACTAATAATTATACTTTAACTAAAATTTCCTTTTAGACCTACAACAAACCTGGACAGTATGCAATTGTAACTAACTACCCAGCTTAGGATCTACCTCAGCTACACAGCTTTTCACACACATCTAGATGGTTTGTTAGGGCACCACTTCTAGACCTAGGTTAGGCCGGTGTTTACTTTTCTGTTGTGTGCCGAGATTTCTGAGATTTCACTGCATGTTGTGATTGAGATGATGCTGGTGTGTTTGTTTACTTTTACTACACTCTGGGAATTGACGTGCTTGCACGATAGACTACCCATAGGTTAGGATCGATCTTGATACTAATGATACTTTATGCAGGTGGCCATGCTCATGCCATGCTAAAATAAAGGGGGGAAAAATTCATGATTTAAATACTAACATTATTTCATGCAGATGCTCCAGAAATTGTTCAGCCCCCCTAAATAAATGAGGGCTAATTAAAATCATCATTATAAATTGCTACAGGTGCTCCAGAGCTTGCTTAGCCCTCAAATAATTAAGAGCATGGCCAAGTGTGGCTGTAATGAGTATTTTTATTTCTATATAAACTGCTTGGGATGATTTTTATTAGGATAACCTTGCAGGAGAGTTTAGATTTAGTGCTTTCATTTAATATAAATGGTTTGTAACTTGGTATTGAGTTGTGAAAGTCTATTTTGAGTGGGGATACTAGGATCCAAAGGTTGGATTCCAAAGAGAAAAGGGCACCCAATATGAGGATGGTCCTTTTCTATTTGGAAATCCAAATTTGGATCGTTCTACTACTTGAAGAATCGAAGGAAGCTGAGATCCAATGAGTCCAACGAAGTCGAGATCCGAGGAGTCCAAGGAAGAGAAGAACAAGAAGATGAAGATCTGCAGTATCCCACTCAAAATAACTTGCATCAGTCTTAGGATTAGAAATCCGGGTTGTTGGCAGTGGTGCCCGGCCACTTTAATTTTCTGCAGACCCTGGGTTGTAATTAAGGGCAGTTGGCCTATGGACATTTAATTGATTTGTTTAATTATGTATTATGCTTGATTTGATGATGATTGCGTATAAGTTGTATGCTTTTCATAGTTTATTGGCGATCTGCATGCCGCTTTTGTTTTAGCCTGGGTTTCGTTAGGCTCTCTAAGGACTAAAACCCTTTTCTACTCGCAACTAATATTTAAAATTTTAAGGTTTAAGCAATTTAGAAACTTAACGACCTAGGGAATTGCCGGAATCGTCCGGGGTAGCATGCATATCGTTGCATTTCTCTCTTTCCTTCTATAAGACACTTCCCCGCCCGTGGGTAGAGTCCGGATAATCTGACCTATGAGGATGAGGTGCCGGACCTGGGGAAGCCCAGTCTAATTCTTTAAAATTATTTTTATAAGCCTTTTTAAAGTTCTATGCATATCTGATTTGGATACTTTAACCAGCATGTATTGCATTAGAAATCAACTAAATCAAAATTTTAATTGCATTAGTCATAGGAGCATTCACCCAACATCAGTCCGGGGCCAATTAGGAAATCCTCTAGACGTCGGCCCTACTTCCAAGAACTATAACCTACCCACCCATCTTTCATTGAATGACTGGACAGCATGGTTTTAAAGCGATTAGGAGGTTAGCTGGCTCCCCCTTCCAGGCCGGGGTAAGTCCAGGTTTTACATTGCATTAGTTAAGACACGGGTGTTAGTGTTGCGTAGAACACTAAACCCATTAGATTTAGGATTCAAGGCTACTATTGTTTCGTAGTATGCCTCATCAGTAGGTAGGTCTTCTGTCTTCCAGAGACCCTAAACCCTACATATCCGCGTCACACAGATGACGCCACCTCCATCCTTCCCTCCTGCATGTTTTGAGTGCATGATTTATTTATTTTTCTCCAGTTTCTTCTCACTACCTTAGTCCCTCCGGATGCTGATGTGAGCCGTGCATGTTGACTAAGCCTAGTTGAACCTCTCTTTCCCTTCGAGTAGGACTTCCTAGTCTCTGCCCTATGTGCCAATCCCAATTTCGAAAGAATAATGTAGAATCCTTAATCGAGAGTATTCGCAGGCTCCGGCTTGAGATGTAATTAACCACGGGGGCTTGCGCCCGTGGGAAACCGCATCCCACTCTCAAATAAACCCCATTCGAGCTAATGTATCGGGTGGGGGAAACCCGTTGTGATGATCAGATCATATATATTATTACCCATCGGGGTGTGCTGGTGAGAGCCGCTATCCTCAATGGTTAATCATATGTGTGATCGAATCTGCCCTTCCATTGGCCAGATACTGTCTCCCCTCGCGGGGCGATGGTGTTTGTAATGTCCTTTCGGAGGTCCACAGGTTTCTGGCGACCACGGTGGGACAGGTTTCTCTCTCCATCTTTGGATTCTATATTATTCTTTCTTGTGTGTACTCCGGGATTGGTACTCCTTAGATTAGGTCCGTCCCACTCTTAGTTAGGGTCCTTCCTTAGTTAGGATCGTCCTTCTTTTTCTTAGTTAGGGTTCCCCCCTAGCTAGGATTCCTCCCTTCCATTCTTCTTAGTTAGGGTTCCCCCCTGGCTAAGCTTTCTTCCTTCAAACCTTCTAGGTCATTTCATTCCTTATCTATCATTCCTCTTCTCATTATTTTTACTAATCATTTGAAATCTCTTTTGTTCTTCTTAATAGACAGTACCATGGCTTCTTTCGTGTCTTCTGTTACCTTCCACTTTGGTACTGACGCCCAGGTGACACTCCCTGAGTCCCTGCTGGCCAGTCCTCCTGCTGATGGAATCACTTTTGGTTCCTTCACCGACTCGGCCTTTGCCACTCTTGGCTGGCCAAACCCGGCTGAGGCTGCTGCCTTTTCTCCTCCTCAGAGGAGAGGTCGTGCAGCCATGCGCCCTTTTGGACGTCCAGTTGCTCGGCGGACAGCCCGGGCACCTACTCGTCCTACTCCTGTTCGTGTACAGTCGGCACACCTTGTGGTTAGGAAGCCAGTGCCTAGACCACTTCCTGTTCAGCCCACTCGTCCAGCGGTTAGGCGACCAGTGCCTACTGCACCTGTTGTTCAGACTGCCCCGGCCCCTCAGCGCCGGCAGGTAGTAGTTACCCCTGTTGTTGTTCCGGCAGAGGCAGCTCGTGTTCGGGTTCCCCCACCTTCTTCCTCCAAGAAGAGGGGTGCCCAGACCGAGGCTCCTTTGCCTTCCTCCCGTCGGGTTTCAGCTTTCGCTCGGTTGTCTCATCTAGAGACCATCGGGCAGACCCTGACACTTCCTGTAATCCCTATTCCCTCTATCACTCAGGCAGTGGGTTCAGATGTTACTTCGTCTTCCACCTCCGACCTTAGGAGACTGTAGAGCAAGTCTATGAAGGTGGTGCCTACCTACTCGTTGATGCTAATGGTATTCACCCTATGCCTGTCATCAACGGGCAGTACTTAAAAAAGTACTATGCCTGAGTTCGCTCTTCGAGAGGGAGGGGGTCTCCTTACCGCCTGCAAATACTCCCCTGTATATGTACCCCCTTTGGAGGGGCTTCTTCACTTTTCGACAGTCTGTGTGGCCACGACGATTTGTCCTCTACCACACGATGTTTGTTGCGAGAAGTATGAGGCTATCCTTAGGGGTGATGAGGTGAGATGATATGATTAGTACACTGACATAAACTCTAGTCTCTATCATCTCCCTTGTCTGAACTCTTCTAGGCCAGATCTTGACCCATATCAGTCCAAATACATATCCAAGTCCTATTTTCAATGGTGGGATCTTTAAATTCAATGTGCAAAGTTTCTAAAAGAAAGATTAATCTGAGAAAAGTCTGAGAGCTTAAAACACGAAGTAAACCTTTTAGAGAATTTTTCCTTGGAAAGTATAGAATTTATTTTTCCTAATGAAAGACTTACCCCTGTCTTCTTTAGAAAATTAAGTAATTGGTGGTTGACGCCTCTAAACGCTTGAAGGACAATTATAATGATTCAAAAGAAAAAATGTATGCCTTCTCTCTCATCCCTTCCTTGGGATGATTTCCTATTTTGAACTAAAATCTATATCAAATTGAAATTAGATTTAGAGACGCATATTTTCTCAATCGTCTTGCAGTTTTCTATCTCATAGGCATCTTCCGCAGGCTGATGAATCCATCTCATAATTTTCTTATTCAAGTCGTTCATTCTTATCATAGGATTGGATTTGCTTTGTGGATTCTTCTTCCTCGCACGAGAGAGTGAGTTTTTCTTCTCTTATGTTTGGAAGATAATCTTACAACTGAGAAAGTTTTCCTTTAGAGATTTGGAAAGGGAGCCAGTTACAAAATGAAAGATACACGAAGTGTATCAAAAGTGAAAAGATGCGCAGTGCGCCAAAAATCAAAGATACACAAAGTGTATCAAAAGTGGAAAGTTGCGCAAAATGCGCCATAAAGTCAAGGATACACAAAGTGTATCAAGTAATTAAAAGATGCGCAGTGCGCCAAATCAAGTTGAGGGGCTCAAAATGAGCCCAAAGTGGATAAGTAAATGGCTTCCCTTTCTTGTAAACCTCTAAGGCTCAGAAAATCCATACCCCTTGATATTTGTGATACTTGAATTTGAAAATCATGATTTTGGATTCATCATCGTGCAAGGATGTTCTATTAGATATAAAAATATTCTCATGCAAGAAGATTGAGAAGATTCAGTTTCTCTCTCTAATTTATACCCTTTTGAATTAGATATTTATTCAAAATATGTAAGGGAGAAAACCCGGCTTAGCTTGTAGGGGGCTTAAGCTGGGTTGACAAAATTTAAATCCCTAACCTTCTCGGGTTTAAACGGAGTCAACCTATATTGCTGAACTTTCGGAACCTTTTTTTAAAGGTTCAAGATGATTCAGAGGTTAATTTTTCATTTCTAAAAATAGTCTTTTCACTCTCTGATGGAATTTTCACTCTTTAGGAAATGTGTGAATCAGACTTCTCTCAGATTGATTGGTAAGGGCTTAAACATCTCTTAGTGGTCCCACTATTGAGTTTGTCTAAATGCTTGCCGTATTCTTTTAAAAAAAAAAAAAAATTCGTGCACAAAAAATATTTTGACCCCACCATCTGGTTATAGACCGTTCTTAAGGACTGGTAAGAGTCTCGCATTTGTTTTATCTTCCTCTCCTGAGTTCTGCTAATTTGGGAGTTTCCCCCTCTCTGTCCCCCAGTTTCACTTGGTGCCCCCAAGTGTGGTCTGGGATATCAAAACCAATTCAGACTTCTTTTGTACTGGGTCCATACCAACCTACGCTAGTTAGGGAGGGTAATGTTGATCCACTATCATAACCTAAATTTCATTCACATACCAATCGTGTTATGATTGTGCCCCCAGTTTTATTCATGTGACGAATGTGGCCTGGGTTATCAAAGCCAATCCTATATCCCTCTTTGAGTTCCAATCATTAGAGGATGTCCCATACTAGGAGTAACGCACGGATATGGTAAACGTTCCCTCTACCGGGTGTTATCTTCGACAGTACGAGACATATTTAGTCTATGATCGTGAACATACAAAAAATGTGCATCTATACAATAAAAGAGGGAAGCTCTCAGTAGAGCAAAACCGGTTGCCCTTGTCACAGGTGGAACCCGGTAATACTCTCTAAGAGCTCAAATTCCCCAAAGTCTTTCTTTCTCTTCTCCTACGAAGCGTCTGAGCGATTGCTTCAAGGATGAGTTTACACTTGTGATTATTATGGTCTTTCACAATCATGATAGTCCTTATTAGTGGTGTGATACATCTTGCTCAAGATGTTAACATCCCACCTTCGCGAGCTCTGATTCCCTAGTAGGGAATCAGCTCTCCAGTTTCTTTTAGTGACCTACTTTTTCACCCTTGCCTTGCTCTCAGCTACTAGAGCAGTCCTATGGGTTTGGTAGTGTCGCTCCTGCCTCTCACAGGGTCCCCCCGGTCAGGGTGAATGTTACCGCTGTGATGTTTGATGTTTATTGATTTTACTCATAAATCATCTCCCTCAATGGCGAGTGTGTCTCCTCGCCATCCTGAGCTGTTTCCCCAGTAGTGTTGCGGTACGCCTGGTTACCGGCGTTAGCATCACTGACTTGAGAGCTCTGATTTTCTAGCAGAAAATCAACTCAGTTTCTACTTTACTCTCTCTCTCATTCGTACTCTACCCTCAGCTGCTGGGGTAGCTCTACGGATGCACTGATATTATTCCACTTCCCACAGGGTCCCACCAGTTTGTGTGGGTGCCACTACTGTGGGCCTTTCATAAATATTATTCCTATGCAATGTTACTTCCCTTAGTGGCGAGTGTGTCCCCTCGCTACCCTTGTGTGCTTTCTTAGTTGTGATGCAGTACATCGAGTCTCAGATGTTAGCGTCGCTTCTTAGTGAACTTTGATTTTCTAGCAGAAAATCACTTCACTTGTCTTAGAGTGACATACTTTCCCGCCGTGACCCGACTCCTGGTTGTAGAGCGGTCCCTTGGATGTGTTTATGTTGCTTTCCACCTCTACAGGGTCCCACTAGCTTACGTGGGTGTACCACTGTAGTCTTCTATGATTATTTCTCATTGATATAGTCCTTTTTTCTGTAGCAAGTGTGTCCTCCTTGCTACTTTAGCTACTCAGTGGGAATGGGATTACCCCTCTCACACTTTGTTGAGGGCGTACCTTTCCCTATGGTCTCTCGAGGCATCATTCTGGTGCTTCCAGGTTTGTATGATTTTGGTTTCGCCTAGGCAGTTTCACTGGCATTTGGATACTCGTGGCCACGACGACTTGTCCTCTACCACGTGGTACCCAAAACACTAGTTTGAAACTCCTTAGACGACCCTTCTCTCTTTGAAATTTTCCATTTTCTACTCCTCTTCCCATCCCTACACATATGCGTGTTAGGGAATGGTTGAGATGACTTTCCCCTGATCGCTCTACTGCAGGCATATGCGCCGGGTAGGCATCAGACTTTACTTGGTTGAGAGTGCCCCACAGAGCCCCTGGGAGGCATATCTCACCACCTCTTTTCCCTGATTGCTCTGCTGCAGGCATATGCGCCGAGTAGACATCAGGCTTTACTTGGTTGGGAGCACCCCGCAGAGCCCCTGCGAGGCATAGCTCACCACACCTTTACCCTGACTGTCCTGCCGCTCTGGTAGACATCAGACCCTTACCCTGGTCGTCTTGCTCTGATCAAGCAGACATCAGACTTTACCCGGTTGAGTGGGAGCCCGACAGAGTCCCTGGGAGGCATTCCCCACCACCACTTTTACTCTGGATGTTCTGTAAAAGACTACGCAGACTCCAATTTCGTGGCTTATTTACTTTTGTTGAGGTCAGGCAGAAGTATTGAGTCACCCCTATCCGCTGTTCTGAAAGGAGCAGGAGGAGACGGGATCCTTTCACCTTCTATTCTGCTGTTTGAAATGAACAGTCAGGTAGTTGGTTTTACTTACCGGTTGAGAGAGCCCGACAGAGTCCCTGGGAGGCATTCCTCACCACCCCTTTACTCTGGATGTTCTGTAAAAGACTACGCAGACTCCAATTTCGTGGCTTATTTACTTTTGCTGAGGTCAGGCAGAAGTATTGAGTCACCCCTATCCGCTGTTCCGAAAGGAGCAGGAGGAGACGGGATCCTTTCACCTTCTATTCTGCTGTTTGAAATGAACAGTCAGGTAGTTGGTTTTACTTACCGGTTGAGAGAGCCCGACAGAGTCCCTGGGAGGCATTCCTCACCACCCCTTTACTCTGGATGTTCTGTAAAAGACTACGCAGACTCCAATTTCGTGGCTTATTTACTTTTGTTGAGGTCAGACAGAAGTATCGAGTCACCCTTATCCGCTGTTCTGAAAGGAGCAGGAGGAGACGGGATCCTTTCACCTTCTATTCTGCTGTTTGAGATGAACAGTCAGGTAGTTGGTTTTACTTACCTGGTTGAGTGAGCCCGACAGTGTCCCTGGGAGGCATTCCTCACCACTACATCTTCCCTGATTGTTTTGCTCTGATCAAGCAGACATCAGACTTTACTTGGTCGAGTGAGCCTGACAGTGTCCCTGGAAGGCATACCTCACCACCCTTTCACCTTCCATCTTGTTGTTTCGATGCGGTCAGGCAGGTAGTTGGTTTTCTTTTTCTTTCACTCTTTGTTTCACTGTTTCGATATGGTCAGGTGAACATCGAGTTGTCCACGCCCATTGTTTCGATATGGTCAGGTGGATGTGAGATCCTTTACCTTTACTTTCTTCTCTATTCTGCCCTTACTATAGGGTAAGGCAGATAGATGATATACCCTTTTCCTTTGGTGATCCTCCTTGTTTTCCCTGGAGGGTTATCCTTTATTGTTTTGATTTGATCAGGTGATTGTTGGATCTCCTTTCTCCTCACATTATCTTAGACATGCATTCTAGATGATCACTGAATTTTTTTCAGTTCCTGATATTTTTGTTTTGATTCTGCTTATGTGAGCATGAGATCTCTCTCTTTTTCTTCCACTCTGCTACTTCGATGTGGTCAAGCGAATAGTTGAGTGCCTTTCATAGGCTCCTTTCACTGTTTCGGGTCGGTTTAGTGAGCGCCGCATCTCTGTCTTTTACTGTCTTAATCTAGTCAGGCGAATGTTGGGGTTCTCTCTTCCTGCTGTCCCACCATGCTTACAAGATTGTGTGAGCATTACGTGATTGCATGATTGATTGCTCATTGTATGGTTGTATGAGCATTACATGTATGATCGAGTGGTCACTTCATGTATGTGATTGATGCATGCTTGAGTGATGATTGTGTGATTGTGATATGATCATTGCATGATTGATTGCTCATTATATGGTTGTATGAGCATTGCATGTATGATCGAGTGGTCACTTCATGTATGTGATTGATACATGCTTGAGTGATGATTGTGTGAGCATTGCGTAATTGCATGATTGATTGCTCATTGTATGGTTGTACGAGCATTGCATGTATGATCGAGTGGTCACTTCATGTATGTGATTGATACATGCTTGAGTGATGATTGTGTGATTGTGATGTGATCATTGCATGATTGATTGCTCGTTGTATGGTTGTATGAGCATTGCATGTATGATCGAGTGGTCACTTCATGTATGTGATTGATACATGCTTGAGTGATGATTGTGTGATCGTGATGTGATCATTGCATGATTGATTGCTCATTGTATGGTTGTATGAGCATTGCATGAATGATCGAGTGGTCATCGTATGTATGTGATTGATATATGCTTGAGTGATGATTATGTGATCGTGGTGTGATCATTGCATGATTGATTGCTTATTATATGGTTGTACGAGCGTTACATGTATGATTGAATGGTCATTGCATGATTATGAGATTGATGTATGTTTGAGTGATCATTGTAAGATTATATGATCATTACATGGTGGGACACTTATTACATAATTATTGCATAATTGTCGTATGGTTCTAGGTTCCTCGAATCTAATTAGTTGACTATAGGATTGCATCTCCTTAGTGAGCCTCGTTAGTTGAACATAGGGTTGCACTTTCCTAGATGTAGGGAGGTCAACGCCAACACGTGCGGTTCACCCATTGTTCACCGCACCTGTTGGGGTTGTGTTTGTTGACCTCAATTTTCATACGAGCACCCTCGAGCATGTTCGATCAGCTTAATTGAACCTAGCCGAGTCTAATTTAAACTCGGGACGACTCGGATCGAGTCGAATTTAGACCCGAGAGGTTTAGTTATCCTTAATCGATACATTTGAGCCCCGTCAAGTCCAATTCGGGCTCGCATCAGCTCGAATTGAGTCAAATTAGGCATAATTATTTTCTGTTGGGCTAAATTAATTTATTTGAACCTCGTCGAGTTCGATTCGAACATAATTTGTATTTATTTCAGCTTAATTTCATTAATTAAATTCAACCGGGCCCAAATTGACTCGAATTGGACCTGATTTTGAACATGATTTATTTATTCATTTATTTTGTTCAATGCGTTTAAATTTGATTCCAATTGAAGTTTATTTAACTTCCTAAATCATTTTAATTGACTTCCTAAATTCAGGATTTATATTTATTACTACAATCAGAATTCAGCCGAGATCGCACCTTTAACGGAGACGTATATGGAAGGATTTAAAAAAAAGGGGGTAGGATTTCGGCATTCGACATAAAGGAGCGCTGAAGGGAGATCTCTCGGGTTCGGGCTCGAGAAGAAGACAGAACGGACCTCCCTGTCTCGCTGATATGGATGGGGCGGATCTCAAAAACCCGGTGATCTCTCTCTCGAGCTCCAGCCACATCACCATCTCATTCCCACAACCAGCCAGGCCCTTGGGGAGAGACCTCATTCTTCACGTTTTGGAGCTGCTAGGGCCGGCCAATCTCTCCTCCTCATGATTCCTTCTCTCAGTTTTCAGCCCCCCTCTACATCTTCTCACATTCACGTTCTAAAGCTACTAGGGCTGGCCAAAGATCTGCTCCTTTGAGGCGGTTCACTCTCTCTTTTAGAGGAGTTCAAGAACACAAAAAGAGGAGCTGTTGGCCATTATGGTTTCATGCAAACTGAGAGAGAAAGAAGCCTCGCTTGCTGTTCATTTCTTCCAGAAGAAGACAAAAAGGAAGCTATTGGTTACTTTCTAACGATCACAGCGACTCAAGCAAGGAAGAAAAGATGCAAAGGGGCCATTCACATTCATCTGGGATGGCAAGTTCATTCAGGCCGAGCCAAGCAAGAGCAACAGCCTTTCTTTTGTCTCAAAAGAATAGCAGCCAAGTAATCATATCAAAGAAATTTTGAGAAAACTGATAGGATCAAAAGGGCTTTAGAGTTTACCAATCAGGTGGAGAAGCCATCGACTTGGAGATCAACGAATATGCTCCTCCATTTACTCTATTGAAGAAGATCGAGGGGAAGGAATTTGCAATTTTTCTGTCCTGGTGTTTGCTAAGGCGAACCTCGATCAAAGTTTCTCGAGTTAGCTTATATTCTAAAGGTAAAAGCTGTACGGTTACACCCATTTACCTTTCTAAATAGTATTTTATTTTGGAGAAGGTATGAGGTTAATAACTGTATGTAAAGTATATGAATTTGATGGCAAAGTATTCTTACTAATTCAGATTTAAGATACTGTTCATTGATCTTCCATTGCTTTGTTTTCTTACTTCCTGTGCTTTGAATTTCTTACATGAAACTGATCTGCACAAGCAACAGGTCTTAAATGTTTATTAGTTTAAATTATTGTTCTTGATTATTTAGCTTTTATATATATATATATATATTAATTCTGCTTGGCTATTTTTGTTGTTAGATTGAATAAAAGATTAGAACTTTATTATTATTATTATTATTATTATTATTATTATTATTATTATTATTATTATTTTAATTTTCAAAGCAATACGTATGCTGATTGCATCATTTCCTTTTTTTTTGGTGTATATTCTCATTTCTTCCTATCCTCTCATTTTTTTTTTCTTATAAAAAAAAAATCTGAAAACAATAAAGTTTATTTAAATTTCTGTGATGTTTAGATTATTTCATTGCTTTCGTTCGTTGCTTCGTTTCATAAAGTTTTGATTTATTGCAAGTTTCTCGATAAGGATAACTGTTCACTTTGTCTACTAATGTAAGATGTGTGAGCTACCACTATATTTGTTCATTGAGTTCTTCATGTTCATTTAGGCAGTTTGTTCATCATTATTTTAGGCAATGTGTAAATGATATTTTCTCAATCTTTATTTTCATGAGAGATTCAATGTCGTTAATATTTGGATGGAGAGAAATATGCCTTGTTCTATGATATTTTCTCACTTTTTTGTAAATATAAGTATGGAGATTTTTGTTATATAAATGTGCCTTGCTTAGATGAGATTATCTCATTATTTTCATAAAGCTTAGTATCGAAATTCTTTTTTTATTTAAATGTCTTGTTCTATAATCTTTCTACTTTTTTTTCTTTTTTTATAAAAATATAAGGAGATTTTTTTTTTTATGTGAATATGCTTTTCTTAAGTCGTATTTTCTTATTGTTTTATGAAGAATCAACGCATACCTTTATGATACAGATTCTTGTTGTGTAGATTCAGCTCTTAGTTATATCATTTGAGTGGTTAAGCTAGTTTATATAGAAGTCAATATACTTCTCCAAAGCTTTTAATTGCTTACATTCATTTGAATTGGATGATGATTATATTCATAGAAAAAGTTGATAAGTCTATATACATCTGTTATAATTTATTCGTTAACTCATTTTGATATGAATGTGCGATATTATTTACCCTGATAAGACTTGTTCTTTTTAATTATATATATACACTAAAGTACCTGCAATGTTTAGCCTTTCTATTTCCATGTTTATAGAGTTGTGATATTTGCTTGCTATTTCTTCACGCATACCTTGAATTAGTTTGTTTGATGGAATCTATACATGTACGTCTTTGAAGTGTTTAAGGGAGTTATTGTTGTTCTTCTCAATCTGTATCTTGAATGACCTCTTTAAGTTGGTTAATTTTGTTTAATACTTCCTCTATTTATTCATACAATAATTAAAAAAAAAAAAACAGATATGTTCAGGTTTGTAAATTTTTTTTTTTTTTTTGATGACTTAAAGTTCGTAGAGTTATTAATCATAAAGCTGATTTAGGATTAAAATTAACAAGCTAATGATACTCTCCATTTTTTTAATGAGAATATTCGAATATACATAAATCACATGATTTTCAATATTTCTAAAAATCATTTTTTAAATGTCAAACACAGGCTCTCTATTGACAACTTATTATTAGAAAATTTCTCTTTTATAATTATGATGATTTGAATATATCTTGGCATGACATTCGTGGTTAATCAATATATACTTATATAATTTTAATTCTTTTAAATGTGCTTTACCGAGACGCATCCAAAGATATTCATAAAATTGTATTCATGATTAAGCATGGGATTGTAAACAAATGATAACAATAGGTGATTAATGTGAGATAAATTACACCCATGCTTTAACATTTAATATAATGCTGCTAAAGATGGGAAGCATTCAAATGTGTATTCATTATTAATTAGTGAAGGGTAACTTTTCTTTAGAGTTAATGTTTGTTCTAGTGTCATTGCTGATATATTGGAATGATTCATGTACATGTTTGGATAAGCAATGTAAATAATTCCCATCATCTTTGGAGTATCCTTCAAACTTATCGTAAAAAAAAAAAAGAAATATTCTCTTTAATGTGTATAACTATTCATTCATATTCTTTTGAAAATGTGTTTTGAGAAATCCATTTTGACATATATATATGATTTTATTTATCTTGAGAATAGTTGTTTTGTCAATTGTATACAAACTGAATTACTAGCAGAGTTTAACTTTTCTATTTCTATTATATATGTATGATTGTAATTTCTCTACATGTTTGATTTCTTCTTATGAGAAAGTATATGAGTTAAAGTTCTTTCTTGTATATAATTATGCATGTTGATTCATTCTTGTGAGATAGTATATGTGTCAGAGTTTCTTCCTATATAGAAGCATGCATATTGAGATTATTTCTTGCAAAGTTCCACTCATTTTGAAATTGCCTTAATAATTTGATTTGGCTTACATTTTTTTTTTCTTCCTTCACATACTCACTTATATGTCAATTCATATTAACTTCTATATTCGGATATATGAAATTCTGACACCTATTTCTCTCTTCGCGTTATTTGCGAGGTACCTTTGGGAGAGCTAAAGTAAGAAGCAACTGGAGCACAGACGAAGGAGCTTGGGCAATCGGATCCGAGCATCAGTCGCCCTCATTCATTCTGGTGGGGGTGCTACGGGCGGAACCACCGGGTCACAGCCCCCGGTGTTGTAAGTTTTCTTAAAACTTAGATAGCCTCTAGGGAACCCGTTTGTGTGTACGTTCCCCTACCTTTAGGACCTTATAGAAACTTCAATTATTAGATTATTTTATTATCTTATTTTATTTTTAGATCCCTAAGTCCATTTACACATGTACGAGTGTCCAAAGGGTTAGAAACAAACTCCTTTTAATCCCCTACAATACTAGCAACACTTAAGGACAACAATTAAGGACCCGTTTAGCATACTTAAAAAAAAATTCTAGGAGCTAGGATTTACTTCTGATTGACTTGAAACTTGAAACACTTAAACTTAGTGACATCCTAAACCCTTCAGAATTTTCTAGGAAGTTGGACTTAGGACTTAATTGATTAACCCTAATTATGTTAATTAAGCCTTAATTTCAAAAAATTCTAATAAAAGTTAAAAAATACTCATAATATATCAAACTCTCAGAATTGCCCCTCTTTGAAAATTAAAATCCCCTTAATTGGGCTCTCTAAAGACTAAAACCCTTTTCTACTCGCAACTAATATTTAAAATTTTAAGGTTTAAGCAATTTAGAAACTTAACGACCTAGGGAATTGCCGGAATCGTCCGGGGTAGCATGCATATCGTTGCATTTCTCTCTTTCCTTCTATAAGACACTTCCCCGCCCGTGGGTAGAGTCCGGATAATCTGACCTATGAGGATGAGGTGCCGGACCTGGGGAAGCCCAGTCTAATTCTTTAAAATTATTTTTATAAGCCTTTTTAAAGTTCTATGCATATCTGATTTGGATACTTTAACCAGCATGTATTGCATTAGAAATCAACTAAATCAAAATTTTAATTGCATTAGTCATAGGAGCATTCACCCAACATCAGTCCGGGGCCAATTAGGAAATCCTCTAGACGTCGGCCCTACTTCCAAGAACTATAACCTACCCACCCATCTTTCATTGAATGACTGGACAGCATGGTTTTAAAGCGATTAGGAGGTTAGCTGGCTCCCCCTTCCAGGCCGGGGTAAGTCCAGGTTTTACATTGCATTAGTTAAGACACGGGTGTTAGTGTTGCGTAGAACACTAAACCCATTAGATTTAGGATTCAAGGCTACTATTGTTTCGTAGTATGCCTCATCAGTAGGTAGGTCTTCTGTCTTCCAGAGACCCTAAACCCTACATATCCGCGTCACACAGATGACGCCACCTCCATCCTTCCCTCCTGCATGTTTTGAGTGCATGATTTATTTATTTTTCTCCAGTTTCTTCTCACTACCTTAGTCCCTCCGGATGCTGATGTGAGCCGTGCATGTTGACTAAGCCTAGTTGAACCTCTCTTTCCCTTCGAGTAGGACTTCCTAGTCTCTGCCCTATGTGCCAATCCCAATTTCGAAAGAATAATGTAGAATCCTTAATCGAGAGTATTCGCAGGCTCCGGCTTGAGATGTAATTAACCACGGGGGCTTGCGCCCGTGGGAAACCGCATCCCACTCTCAAATAAACCCCATTCGAGCTAATGTATCGGGTGGGGGAAACCCGTTGTGATGATCAGATCATATATATTATTACCCATCGGGGTGTGCTGGTGAGAGCCGCTATCCTCAATGGTTAATCATATGTGTGATCGAATCTGCCCTTCCATTGGCCAGATACTGTCTCCCCTCGCGGGGCGATGGTGTTTGTAATGTCCTTTCGGAGGTCCACATTCCCTAGTGTGTGTGTGTGCACGGTTATCCAATTACAATCACACTCTCTCAGACTCAAGAAAAATAAAAAGTATAAACTTCAATTACAATAAACCCTAATCTAATCTATCTTGGAGTCTTTAACAGTCTGGAGTATGATTTTTCTGAAACGTTAGTACACACAAACATCGCAAATAAAATTTCTAACATATGTTAGGAGAAATGGTAATCAAACAATAAGATTTTGATATCATCAAAAACTCACATAATATATAGAAATATAGTCTTAAAAACTAATTTGCAATAGGATATACAACAAATACAACAAGGAGATATAAGCATACAAGCTCCTACGAGCTGCTGCAAAAGACCCATCACGAGTATAATATATTGTCTACAAGTAAAGGCAGCATGTCTATAGTACAACACAAAGTACCTATGAGCTGTTGTAGCAAAGATACTATAGCATCTCTAAAGCCAAAATAACTATCCAATAGAAGGAAAATGCATAGGCCCCTGTAAGCTGTGATAGTAGATATACTGTAGTATTACGATAAATGCAAGCTCCTACATGTCGATGTAAAAGCCTGTTATACACTCAACAAGTTATTTGTGAGTGAGTATAAGAGAATTGCAGTGAATAAAGTTATCTATGACAGTAGGAGACTAGCTAGTGCATGACAATCTACATTTATAAAGTAATAGACAAATAACTTATGATGTAGCATCACGCCACTGGATCTGCAACATACATATAAGCAAACATAAGGCGTATACAAATTCTCAAGTGAAGTCATGTGCATTCATCAACAATAACTCATCTACAATAAACCTCAAACAACCATAACGTGATGCCATGCTACCTGATCTGCAACACTCATACAAGCAGATAGAAGACATCCACAAGTTGCTATGCCACGCCACCGTATTTGAAACATGTATACAAGCGGACAGAAGGCGTCAATAAGTTCCAAGACAAAATTATACATACTTGTCAACAATAATCACTTGCATAGCCAACTATAACTAAATATTTCAAAATGCCCTCTCACATGCACTACAACATGTATACATGCAAATATTAAAGTATACATGCAAGCATATTAATATGTATACACATGAGAATATATACCCACATGGGCTCGACGAGCGTGTTATTGTACATACATAAAGCCTGAGGATGCTGCGTAGGTCAAACAATAAAGCTAAGTTTAAGCCCGATCCTCTACACGAGCAGATATGAATCAACATGACTCAAGCTATCAAACAAATGTACGGTCGCAGTGTCAATCGAGACATTTATTTTATACATTAATATTAAACCTTCAAGGCCCTCAAGAAGAAAAAATAATTTATATAAACCTAAACCCGGTAACAAAATTGATCCTCTGTCAACAATTAGACAGAGTCGATAAGGTTCAAAAGATAATTATAAAAATACCTCCTAAATACCCGCATGGGTCCTGACGAGCGTGTTATAGGTATACATGTGATGTCTGAGAATGCTGAGCGAGTCAAATGATGAATCAAAATTTGAGCTTGATCCTTCTATGCGAGCAGATAGTAGTCGACACAGTTCAAACTATCAAACAAATATACAGTCACGACATCGATCGAGATATTTATTTTTATATATTCATATTAAGCCTTCAAGGCATATAATTAAGAAAATTCACCAATAAAGGCATAAAGCCTACGAAAAACTTGATCCTCTACCTGCAAGTAGATAGAGTCGACAAGGTTTGATCAACAAATAAAAATTGCCCATAAATATCTCGATCATGGCCGCGTTGATAGAAAATCTCAACCGGCAGGGTTAATTCCAAATATTCAAAATGTCACCCAAATGCCTACAAAATTCAAAACTCCAAAAGATATCATAACTCGAAATATTTAAAATTGAAATTAGCCATCAAACACATCAAGCAAAACCTATCCACCCTCTGCAATAATTTATTGATGTAAACAAATTTAAATATTACTTCAGCTCACAAAGAGCTAATGTTTGGTCGAGAATCTTACTAGGATTCATTCTCAAACAGTTTCTTGCCAATAAGGAAGTGACATTGGTCCTTTGATCGGTGGTTTGACTGGAAACTCCACAAAGAACCCGTGGTTTAGCTAGATGGCTTAGCGTGGTCAGCGATTACGACCGTGACCCTCTGATATAGTGGTTTGGTCCAACTACTCCACTATATTACGGTTAAGGTCATAGCCCATATGCTCCCCAATGACGTCAAATCCTTAAGATATGAATTAATAGGATATGATCGATAGAGTATAAAGCCCTCTGTCAGCTAAAGTTGATTCAAATTTATCTCCTTAGACAAATATTCATCCCAGGCCTATAAGGTACCCTTGGACAAAGCAACCATGGCTGTTGACAAGGATCCCTCTGTCAGGTTAGGTCAACTACCTCCTTTGACTAGGTTGACTAGGGACCTTGATGACCCAGGGCAATGGAACCATGGGATATTGATCAGGTTCATCATCATTCCCCCACCATCCGCTTTAAGTACGAGGTGGTGAAATTGCTAATTTTTAATATTAAATTCTCAAAAATACCAAACCTGCTGCTACTATACACCAGATACTATGTATTTCTACGTATCTGTTTTGATAACTAGCTTTAATCGAAAGTTCTCTCTCATGATCGGGAGGGGCAATTAACTATAGGGGCTTGCGCCTATAGAAAACCAGAATTTAGATCACAAAGTCCTCGCAAAATGAGGGCAAAATCTTTAGGTAGTGTCTTATTTCAAACCCAATCTGCCTTCTGAAAATTTAGTTCGGAACTTAATTTGTCAAAATTCTCCTGAAAGAGAGGAGGCTGAGGTGCAAATTTTTGGAGCCTGCAAGTGGCATCATCCTTGCTTGGTTTTCAAAGAAGTAACTTGTGAAGGCTAATATGTTGTAGCATCTTCATGCTTGTGTCAATCAATATGGCTAAGCACACTACTTAAAAAGAATTATTGTTATCAAAGTGAAGCTATAAAAGTCTACATTAACAAGTAACATAATACATCATGAAAATATATTGATGTTCATTTTCCCTACATAAGAGTCACAATCATGAAATAAAAAAACAACTATAGTATGTGAAAACTGGATAACAAGTTACTAATATTTTTACTAAGCCACTCATTATAGAGCAATTCATAAAATTAAAGATAATTTTATGCAAGATCAATGAATGATTTATTAGTCTAAGGGAAATAGTTGAAAATTAAACTAAAATAAATGTCATTATCATGGAGCTTTTCAAAAATTTTAATATAAACATTTGTCTGAAAATCCCAAGATTTTAAGTTAGTAACCTTGATTGTTTGAAGTAGTAGAGCTGTGTTAAATTGAATCTAGAACCCTCCATGAATTAATATAAGTGGACCTTCTGCCTTGCGATTTTGTACAAGCAAAAAATTTAACATAAGCTTGATTGTTTAGTCTCCTATTCTCCTTACAAAATTTCTATCAGATCATTCTAAACAACACAATTGTTTTAATAAAAAGTTAGTTATAAGCAAAGAATAAAACACCAAATATTTACTCCATAATTCTAATATATCAATAATACTGCAATTCAGATAATATTGAATTGCTAAGAACGATGAACTTACAAACCTACTCTATCTTTGATGAACATCTCTTAACTGCGGAAAATAAACCTTTATTTTAACAGCATAAAGCAAGGACATACACCCAATCACAGAAGTAGAGCCTAAAACAATCAGCCTTAAGTTTCAGTCTCTCATTCTTCGCCCTCATCAGTGACAAACTTTCCACTTCCAGGATTCAGAGCAGCGAAGAAGAAGAAAATAACATTGAAGAGCACAAGAGGTTCGAGTTCATTGATGGGCACTCCTGTCTCGATGTTCAGCTGGGCAAGAGCTCCCTTTCCTGTGATTATCTCCCCAATTAGAGAGAAGACTATCCCCAGCTGCGCCAATCTCCCAACAAAGAGCTCATTCGACTTTGTGAATCCAAAGAGAGGGCCTTCAAAAGGAGAAGACAAGTTAAATTTGTAGTTCTGACTGTTTTTCTAAAAACTAGACTGCTGGGATTTTGACTTTTGGTCATATTTTTAATGAGTTGTTACCAACTCTAAAATATTAGTCATATTTGTTGAAATTTTCACAGGTTTTTTTTAACTTTATAATTTTCCAAAATTATAATTAATTTTTGTGTGATCAAAACTGTCTACTCTGAAGATATTCATATAAACTTTGATAAATTGCTGCAACTAAATCCTTAGTCATACAAACACTTGTCACATCTCTTCAAAATATTATAACAAGATGAAAAATGTGGCTTAAGATAATATTATTTCATGATTCCAAGTTATGTGTGACTGAAATTTAAAATTCTAAGTAGTGTAGAAAAAAGGGGGCAAAAACATGGTTCTAGATATAATGTACTAAATTTAGCTTAGAATGTAGAACACTTCTTGCTAATTTGAAAGATAATTCTTTATGTTTTGTAAGATAATATTTTCTTAGAAAAAATATTAGTTAATTATCATCTTGCAACAAAGAAAGGGATGTTTTACAACTAAATGAAAACAACTTGCAGTTCAAAAAGAATTATCTTATATCTCAAGCCAGAGTAGCTTTTTATATTCTCATCAAGTATTCTTCTGATGAGAAGAGCAAAGCATAAGTGGAAGGAAATTCAACCTGAACGTCCTCACCAATCACTATAAAAGATGTATGAGGAAGTCTACTTTGAGATATTATGCCTTAACACTACATGAAATTCTATTTGTTTATTGTTTTATATCTTATTATTTAGAGACAGGAATACCTCCTTCCTTAAGTCCAAGAGCAGAACGAAAGCCCTTTCCTGGAGCAATGACAGCTTTGTCAAGCCCAGTGGGAGGATCATCGACAAAGCGCCCACGGTCACCAAGAGCTCCTATTGCTCCAAGAAGTGTGAAGAGAATGAAGAAAAGTAGGAGTGGCTCGGCTTCATAGATGGGTATTCCTGTCTCTAAGTTTAGCTGTGACAGTATTCCCTTGCCAGTGATTCCTTCTCCAATAAGAGACGCCTACAAGGAAATGATATCCGCTGTATCAGAGATTATTTATAAAAAAAATTAAAAAATAATTCCTGTCAAAATATGCAAGACAATTATTTGAAATAACATATATCCGAACATTTTGTGAGATAATATTCACTTTCTTACAAGAAATAGTTGTTATAGCACAGAATCGCTGTTCAAAATATTTATTAAAATCTTTTCATAGCACAATCTTGCATGATTGTTATTTTTCATAGTCAAATGTTCAAAAGTAGCGAATCTTAGAAGCTAAGACCTTTCAGGCAAGGTTTCTCTAAGTTATTGTTCCATGTGATCTAGTTAAATAAGAGAGGAAGGTGCAATTCAACTTGGTTATTTTCATATATGTTCATCTTATTGTTTCCCTTTTTTTGTTTTTTTGTTTTGGAATCTTCTCGTCTTCTTTGTCTATGCATTTTTCTGACTTGGTAGGCTGAGCTTTTGGTGATTTTGGGCAAGCAAGTTAAAAGAGCTTCTTGCCAGAGTGATGTTTGTTAGTGGAAGTCAAATGGTGATTTGAAGATCAAGCAGGTTTACAGAAGAATATAGCGCCTACTGAGTATATTGTGTGTTTAATTTTTGAATCCACCATATGGTTCTCAAATCTTAAAGCTATATTTCGATGGTTTTGATTCTACTTGGCTCCATTTTGGATTAATCTGATTTTCCATTTACAAACATCACATAGATAGTACAATCACAGACACATACATATTATCATATTAAATGTTAAAAAAAAAAAAAACAGATAAAGAGCTTCGGATATAAATTTTGGTCACCAATGTCTAATTCGGTGATCTTCTCTTTTGATAATGTTTTATATTAGGATCACTGACACAACTTTTTGCTGCTACTTTCTAGTTTCTACTTTGCTTTCTCTCATTAAAAACATCACTAGCTTCTTAAGAACAAGTCAAAAGGAGAACCAGATGCCCAGTGGCTAGCATTTATTTTCTGTGCAATTTGAAGTTTTAGGACTTTGATAACATGGCACAATCATATCCCTTAACACAAAAACTAGCATCAGAAACAAATAAAAGAAGAAGCTGCTCACCGCAAAACCAAGCATAGCAACTCGGCCAACAAATAGCTCATTTTGCTTGGTAAAACCAATACCACCTGATGTGCCAAAGATGCCATCTTCTACCTTTGGTCTATCCTTCTCTACCTGTCAATAATACCAAAAGCTAAACCATAACTTCAACACAAATATTTCAGATACAGTTCTAAATTCAATACTCCCATCTTACCTTCTTAGCAGGAGCCTTAGTCTTGGACTTGAAGACAGCAAGTGTAGGAGCATAAGAAGAAGGTGAAGTAGACTGCAGGGGTGAAGGCCGAGAAAGGAAGAGAAGGGAGAGAGGAGCAGGGCGAAGTCGGCGGATTTGAGATCTAAGCAATGGCTCTCTGTTGTAGTCGACAAGATGGCCACCGAAGCTAGACATTAACATGGACTGCGCCATGACTTCCTATACTCTGTTATCTGACGAGAAAGAGAGGTGCCTCTTACTGGTTTTCAGCGTGTGGAGTTGGCTCTGATGGGGTTAATGATGGGTAGGATGGATAGGGTGTGAGGGCTTTGGTGGGCAGTGAAGAGACCACGTTTTAATTAGATCGAACAGTCGGATGTGAGAAAAGGTTCTCTTTTTAAGTGTATGGTTTGTGAGAGAACAGGTGTCTCCTGAACATTGGGGAGTTGAGCCCACACACAGCAAGTTTGAGCTGAAGACATAAAAATATAATTTGTTTTCCTATATATTATTATTATTATTATTATTATTATTATTATTATTATTATTATTATTTAAGAGAAGAAGGGGTGGAAGTATTTGGATCAATTTTTGGCCGGTGATGTCATTTTCTTGTGTAGTTTGGCCTATCTATGTCTCATGGCATTGGAGATTGTTTAATACTGTTAATCAGGAGATTATTTTTTACTCTGGTTGTCATTAGTAGAGTGGAAAAGACTTTACAGGTATGATGTGTCGATACATCATCTTGGTTGACATTGTAGGCTCTACGAATCCATCTGTTGATCCAAAGCTCAACACTTACATGCTCATCTCCCAACTTCCTCTCCCTCTTGATGCTAAAGCTCGACTCCAAAGTCGGACGATTAACCTTCTTTACCCTCTCGCTACCAAAGTTAACTGAGGCGATGACTTGCATACACTCCTCTTGATGCGGAGCCTAAAATCTTCCAAATAAATACAAAATAATAAAAGAAAATCGAGATAAATTCTTCAAATAAATAGCATTAACTAAAACTATATACATTTAATATAGAATGAAACATCATTAATAAGAGAATTTTTAAATAATATATAGTTTCATTTCCATTCTTTGATTTTGTTTGTCATTTATTTAAGTTCCACTATTTAATGTTTTAAATATATTTCATACATATTATACAATATATAATAAAAAATAATGAGCACTCCGTTTGATTTGTATGCATTATTTTCAATTATAAAAAGTTAAAAATTATAATACCGCATGTATTATCTCCTATATTTTCAATAATAAATATGTTATATTGTGTCTCCTTATTCATATTAATGAACCATAATTTTATGAATTTCTTTTTTTTGTGAAAATTTATATTTATGATAAATATGAAGTGAAGAAAACACCCATTTCATCAGACACGAAAGTGAAAGTCACCACATGTTATCCATTTATAAGCGCACTGATCCAGAACCTCCTTGGCTCATCGTTGCTGCTGCCACTGCCACCATACATATTCTTAGGCTTCGTTTGAGATAATTTTGGATCACTATTTTTTTTATTTTTAAGAGATTTTTGTACTAAAAAATAACTCTACAAAACAGTAAGGAAGCCGCCCCAAATGAAACCTTAAAAATAACAATTTATGAGATGACCCCTACAGCCTGAGGGCAAGCTGTAGTTACCTCCTCCAACTTACATCAAAGATACAAAATCGTTCACATTGCACTGTACTAATGATAATAACAATCAAGTATGTTTTAACACTATCCTAACATAATTCTAGGAAGAGACAATTTAAAGAAGAGGATAGAGTATTATTTGGCTTGTGGGCCTTATGAACTACTTCGTCTTCCATGGCTTAGGGCCATCATATCATCTGTGTCAACCATCTGATGCACTGAGAGAAGCTTACATTGCAAACATCATACAATTTATTGCAGTAGGATCCAAATTGGCAAGGGACCATTAATGTGTGTTACACCTCTACTCACCAGTGCAATTCCTTCTATCTGTATAAGAATCTTGAGTATCAACGATCAATCTATGCTCTGTAGTCAAATTATGCCCTGAAATCATTTTCAAATCGTTATTTTTCATTTGCTACATGAAGTCATTCAACGGATACGCTACATGACTCGTAATTATGTCTAATCACAGCATTAACCAAGCTTTCTAGCATAATATAGGAGAAAAAGTAGAGCAAGTAAGCTGCTCACCATCCCATCCCAACCCATTCCTACCAAAGAAAAAAATCACAGGCTATAAACAAACTCGCACTGGAGCTCTCAGTAAGGCTTGTAGCGGGTAGGAATGAATGGTCTCCTGAGCTCTCTACGAGAACTGTGACAGTAAAAGCCAGTGGTTGAGCTTTGAAAAACAAATATATATATACACATTTATGCTAAATCACAAACTCAAGACCTCACAATTGGGTCAAAATTATCAACCGACTAACTAGATAAGGGCGCACTGACTGAAAAATACTAGAAAACAAAAGGCAAATAATAAACATTAGCCATCTCCAGAACCTTATACAAACAACCCCTTTTCTTAATGCATAGGACTTCGAAATCTACGGTATTAATCACAAAGATTCCTCCATTTCTTTGACCAACCAATTCATGATCTGCCAACCTTTCCAACCACAAAAGCAAAGCCCCTGAAGAAAGAAAGCTCATAGTAGCTTATCTTTGGATCCCATAGCCACCAACATATCAGATATCAGAATGCTTACTCTGATGTACAAAGTGTCATCTCCCAGTTACTCAAATAAGCACTCCTTGAATCTGTATTCATCCGCGTTCTCAAAAGCAGAAGGGACCTTACACTCACTGTAGCAATTGGCGCACACACAGAACTTTGCCTTCACTTCTTTGAACATGATGTTGGAGATCCGGTACCTGCAAACCCCACATGAATGCCTGCTTCTGTGCACCTTAGCGCCCTTCTCAAGCTTCAACAAGGTATTCATAATTCCAAAACCATGATAAATATTATCAAACATGTTTATAAATTCATGAAATGAAAAACAAATGCCATCTCCTTCCCCGCTGATCTCCATCAGATCAGAAAATTGCCGAGAAGGGAAGTATACCATCCTCAAGTTTCTTATGTAAGCATAGACATCCACACTAGAAAACTGACGTTGTAGCTCATTCCTTGAAGGCTGCCATGAAAGAGCATCAAAGGCTGCACGCTTTCGATGCTCCGGTGATCCTCCGCATATAGGAGCTATGACAGCAAAGAACATACCAAGATCAATCTTTCCAGAACCAGTGATGTCCAATACATACCATATCTTCTCATCAATTGCCTTAATGGCATCGCGGAACGTATCAGGCCGCAAGAAATGGAGATGCCTGTAGAGAAGAATCTCCACCTCAGCCTTCCTAACAGATCTATCAGAAGAAGAAACTGGGAATTGGTAGGTCTCCATTTCCATCTTCAAAAGAGTAGCATCACAGCGTCCTAATTTAGTTGCTTTCTGGATTTCCCTGATCCATAGAGCATCTGATAAGCATTTTTGATCTGTGGTGCTCTCATCCGCTGTCTTGAACTTCGAAGCATCAACTGCAACCCAATTTGGACGCTCATCTTTCGGTTTCTTCCTCTTAGATTGCTTCAAATGCTGAATAGCATCATACAATTCTATCCTGTTTGTTATCATTAATGCTTCAGTAAGAGCCTTTTTAGCCTCATTCAGCTCTCCAGCACCAAACATAGAGATTCCTCGATTCAGCTGAGCTTTCCAATGGTCTGGGTTGATTGTCACCACCCTGCCAAACATCTCTGCTGCTCTCTTATGCCTACCTGCACCCAGAAGCAGGCTCCCTAAATTATAAAGAGCATCCAAATGATCAGGCTTGAGATCAATCGCTCTTTGAAAGGCTAGAATTGCCTTCTCCTCTTCCTTCATGGCATGGAAAACGCATCCAAGATCACAGTGGGCATCAGGATAGTCTGGTTTGAGAAGAACTGCTTCCAGCAATGCTTTTTCTGCTAGCTCATACTCACCAACACCAAACAAAGCGCTTCCAAGAAGCTTGAGAGCTCTATAATGGCTTGGGAAGAGGATGGCAGCTTCACGGTAGTGCTCGCTTGCATTGATCACCAGGCCTTCTGCTTCCATGACAATCCCCAAATTCACATGAATCTGAGGAAGGAGACCTGACCACTGAAGTGAATCGCTCTCAGCGAGCTCTAGAGCGGCCAAGAAGCTATCTTTAGCCTCTTTAATGTGTCCTAGAGACCACAAAGTATTCCCAATCCTGAAGTGAGGCCGCACATCCATTGGCCGTAGCTCTAAAGCGCGGCGGAAGCTTTCAAGCGCCAGCATGAACAGGTGGCGCTCAAACAAAGTCCTACCAATCGCAAGATGGCCATCAAATGCCTCCTCCACAATCGACAAGCTGTCAATTTTCGCCCTAATCTCCTTCAACTCCTGCAATAAAACCCGGAATTCACTAGACTTTTCCTTGAAGACAAACTCTGCTCCCTTCCGTTCCAACTCGAATCCGAGATCAGTTGAGCACCACACTTCTGAGAATCCATCAGAAAAGGTGGAATCTTTAGGCGAAAACTTAGCAGCACGAGCCCGAATCTTAGCCCTAATAGCAATTTCAAGCTCCTCGATCACCTTCCAGGTACTATCATGCGTCACGCCGTGGTTGGGTGAGGAGAGCCACGTAGGAGCAAGCTTTGGGTACCGATAGCGGTTCGAAAGGGTATTGATCATATCTGGATTCTCATTAGAGAGGGACAGAGCTGCGAAATCGCGATCGAGATCGCCAGCGCCATCAGCGTAGGTTTGAAAGAGGCCGTCGAGGGAAAGGCCGGAGGAAGGATCTCCGATGAAATCGGAGTAGGACCGGAACACCACGTCTATGATGGAGGAGATCTGGTCGCTGGTGAACTGGAGAGTAGGATTCACGGCGGCAACCAGGGCAGCCATTTCGGAGCGGTCGAGACCACCATCGCCATTCAAATCGAAGCGTTCAAAGATCCCACGCACCTTTTGACGCCGCGTCAGCAAATCGCGGGAGCTCCGGCGACGAGTCTCCATGGAAGATTCTTCGCCGACCGGCGGTTTGGGCATATAGGGTTTGTTCTGTAGCCCCTTGGTATCCCAGTAAAATTTAATTGGTGTTATAAGGAATAATTTTCAATAAGTTGTCAGGGAAGAGCTGTTGAAAGATTTCGGTTTGCGTGATCTTCCGTTTGGAATCTTTTGCCATTGCTGCTGTAATGAGTGTTCTTTGTTGGTTTTTTTGGATGAACGAGTCGGCGCCCAAATTTTATTGTTAGTTAAAAAAATTATAAGTGTAATATATATATATATATATATATATATATATATATATATATATATATATATATATATATATATTTGATAGTCCAAATATTGAAGAATAAAAATGATAAAAAAAGAACTATAAATTATGTATATAACTCATTGATAGTCCAAATATTGAAGAATAAAAATGATAAAAAAAAGCTATAAATTATGTAGTTACAAAATAAAAAATAAGATTAAGATTGACCCACATATAAGATCATCTCCAATTAAAAATTAATTTTTCACTCCAAAATATAATAATACTCTAAAATGCACAACCGAACTTAATTTTTTAACACAAAAAATATTATTATATGTATATTCTATCTCATATTTTTTACATAAATTTTTAATCCTATTTTTATATTAAAAAAATAATAATAAATTCATCAGTGACCAGTGGCAGAGCCAGGAATTTTTATCTGCGGGGGCACAAATTTCTAATTTGAAAAGTACAATCAAGCTTTTTTATTTGAGCCTGAAATTGACATTATGATTTTAATTTTTTTTAAATATCTAACTTAAGTTTTCATATCTATTTTAAATCAAAAAATAATTTAAAAATATTTTATAAAAAGCAATAAATATATAAAAGAAGCTGTATCTTATTAATATAAAAATTATTTAAAATTATAATTAACATATTTTAAGCTACTTGATTTAAATTTAAATATTGTAATCTTTCTCTAGTGTAATTTGTTGGCTTTAATTACATAAATTTTTTATAAATAAGAATTTAGAGATTTTAAAATAATTAAAAAAATTAATGAAAATTTTTATTTTAAAAAAATTAATAATGTGAAGATAAATGATTAAAATGAAAAAAAAAAATAAAGAGTGAAATATAAATGAAAAAAAAAAGGTTTAAGATAATCTAATAAAATTAAAAAAAATAGTGAACCTTGCGTGAGAGATAATGAAAAAATAAATAAAAAAAGATTAAAATCATCTCACCCCTCATGAGAGAGAGAGAGAGAGAGAGAAGAGGGCTATAATTAATAACAAGTTGCCATGTACAGAAAGTTGCGGGTAACAAAAAAAAGGGAGTAGAGAGGAGAGGAGAGAGAGGTAATGAAAAAGAAACACTTCAGCCAATGAAGGAATGATTTTATAAGGAAAAAAAACTTTTTGTTGGGTTGGGGGGGGGGGGGGGGGGGGGGCACGTGCCCCCTATGCCCCCCTCTAAATCCGTCAATGTCAGACGTCACACTATTCAATTCGTGATGTTTAGCGTGGGATTTGACGTTCGGTGGGAGGAGTGGGCGACTGCATACGAGCGTCTGTTGCTCGGTTGGAGATGATCTAAGATCACCGTTGCTCAAAATCAATGATAGGTTGCCATCCAAAACGGCAAATAGAAATCAGTTCAATAATATTATACTTGCTCAAGATAGGTTTATCTGTTCAAGAGAAAAATATATAATTGTCACCTGGTGGCAAAGACTAGCACTGCCCATGAGTATTCATCATTGCCCCGTGCCAAAAAAAAAACCATACAGTAGTTAAACCCATAAAAGAAAGCCAACTTCTCTGAAGGGAGCCCATGAAGAGTTGGAGAAATTACAGCAAAAAGAAACTTCAAAAAAAAAAAAAAAAAGAGACCAATGGAGCCACACAACATCCTCAGCCAACATTCTTCATAAAAAAATATCTAACCAGATATCTGCATTCAGCACCACTGCACCAGCAACAAACAAGTCCCAGAAGAAGTCAACAAAATGACTATGATGTTTAGGGGATACATTGGTAATGAAAGGTTTTTAAAAGATGACTATGATGTTTGGTCTTATAAGATATGGCTTAATTGAAAGTCTTTTATGGGATACCTTCAACACACATTAATTTGTGTTAAATTTGGTGAGCTTGAAAGCTTATATGAGATTTTGATGATCATAAATATTATTAGTTGTATTGATTTTAGGCTAATAATTTTGTTTATGCATGCTTCTGATTATTTTGTAATTATAGGTATATATTAGAAGGCCAATGGAAGATTGCACATCATATGCTGAGGAAGGTGCACTCAACCTAAGCTTAAGTAGGTAATATCTATGCAAATCTAAAGCCATTATGATAGAAGAAGACTACCGAATAATCTAAATCTGTCATTTTGTTTTTGAGTTATGCCCTTTATATGCTTATGGTATAAGGTTTATGAGAAACAATCAATCGCACATACTTACGAGAGTAAAATTGAAAAAAAAAAATGTATATGTTTTTTAAACAACTATTTTGAAATAGTTAACCATGACATTAATATTTGACAAATCATAGTGTATGATGGAGTATCATACTGTACGATGCGTATAATAATTTTCAAAATTCTTAAAATCAAGTCTTACTGATTAGTAAAAAATGTAGAATTATAAATTTTAGATTTATTGTATTGTATGATACTAATCAGGCCATATGACTAGTTATAATAAAATTATAGAAATGTCATATGATCCTTTTATTAATTAGGTGAATTTTAAAAAATGAATTAATCATATTGTATGAAATACATAGTACTATATGATGGTGTAAATAATTTAGCTAAGAGAGAATTAAGTTCAAATATGGATAAATATATTGTATTGTACTATGTGATCAGACAGTCCGATCAAATAGCGACGATTTTTTTAAGACTATATGATCCTGCAGATTTTATTAATGAATAGCTATTTAGAATTTATATTCAAGCTAATTAATATATATATTGATAAACCTAAATAAAATAACAGTTGCTTTAATATGAGTGCATTTGGGAGGAGTTCTTTTTCTTGCTGCTTCTCTTGCTCTGATAATTTCACCATTGAGTAAAATCTAGTTAGTTCCATTGAGCTACCTAAAGTAAATGTCTAGTGTGTTATCAAAGCAAGAAAAGTATTAATTTTTTGTGCATAATTGGAATTTCCAAGTAGAGGATTTGTGGAGTGAACGTAGGCTGGTAGGCTAAACCATTATAAATCTATTTTGCATCTTTTTTTTTCCACACTTTATTTTATTACACTACACACAAAATATATGATGATGATGTGTATTCATGCTCTCATAGTATCTTATGATATGATGAACATGAACAATAAAATGTGATCTTTATAAGTGGTAATATCTTCTTACAGTGAAATCAGTGTCACATAAAAAAGTATTTAGTTTCAATTTTATTATAAATTATTTTGTTTACATTTATTATTAGATCATATTCCAATTTCTAAATTAAAAAAGGGGTTTATTAAATTGTTAATTAACTCATCTCATAGTTGTTAGTTCATTTTCATTGAACAAAATTTCAAAAATTTTAATGACACTAATTCACCCCTCAAGGTGTACCACACCTTTCAATTTTATTGCTGATGCGTGCGACAAAGATCTTGAAATAGATAAATTTGGTCTAGTTTTCGAGGGATATGGATATGGTGTATTTCACATGGTAGACAACTATGACATATGCTTTATGGAAGATGATTATGTCACATGTCTCAAGGGAGATTACCATAATATAGGTCCTATAGGAGACATATAAAGTATATATCATACATGGGACAATATGTTATAGGTATGGAGATAGATGAGTGTGATATATATCTTAAGGAAAATGTTATGGTACAAGTCTTGCTATCGTGATGAGTTTTAGTTCAAGCAAGGTTATGAGACGTATTTTAATGCAATGATAACTATGGATTATATTTGGATGCATCATAATTATTAATCTAATGACAATTACAATGCAAGTAAAAGACTATGATGTAGGTGATGTTGTAGTGATGATTATGCAAGTCTTAGGGTTCGTTTGGTTATTTTGTACTTTTGTAAAAGGTAGTTTTAAGAAACATCGGTTCAGAGAAAGGAGTTTTCTAACGGAGAAGCATATATAAAATGCTTTTTCAAAACAACAGAAAAATGAAAAGAATGGTGTTATTGGGAACGAGGTTTGACGAACTAAACAGTAAAGAAAAATAAATTTTACCATTTTAAAAAGGAATAAGCACCAAAAACGTCCAATCAAACTAGGCCTTAAATGTATGAATGACACCTTGTATGATATCTTAAAGTATTAAGGAAGCCATTAGAGCTCAGAAAATCTTTCCAAGTAAACTATGTAAGGGATAGTTTATAGTTTTCACAAGGAAAATGCTAATCCTTTTTAAGAATTTTCCTTGTAGTTATGAACATAGGTAGTGCGAATCATAAACTCCTTTGATTAAAATACAATTAAATTATACTACCCCTAAGTTGACCCTAGTAGTTCACCAAAATCAGTATTGGCACAAGTAGATTGTGGTAAGAATATTATAATTTTATTTTTCTCCCAATATAAGATAAGATCATGAGATATGAGTTTATAAATTAAATTTGAGAAAAAACCACACTTGTGATACTCTGTGAGGAGCTGAGAAAATAATAACAATTATATATATAAGAGGAAATTTTAAAGATTTAGGTTATTCAATCTTGTGAATAGGTTATGTTGTATTCAAAATCATTATGATCTTTCTACCCTTTAGTAACCCTTACTACCATATTTATAGGTAGTGATAATTCCTAAAAGATGAAATGGAGATCCATTGAATAAAAGAGAAGATTTAACATTAAGAATGGATATTAATTGTTATAAAAACTAATACATTGAGCGTAACATATGCCAGATTCATTTTTCATAATGAATATAACATAACACAGGGTTTTGGTGAGTAATTTATTTGGTGTAATGCAATATATGAGAATCTAATGAAAGCGATTTAGGGATTGGAATACTTTATGAAGCATAACTTTTAAGGGTGGCCTAGATCTTCCAATGAGATAGTGGGGTTTTAGGATAATTTTTGGTGGTTGATTTTATGTGGAGTTTAAAAAGAGGTTATCTAAGGAATTATGATGGGTTTATGTGCATTGTGGATAACTTAAGTTGTTAGTATTTGTTATTACGAGTTGTGATATTATGACCCAACCTAACAAACCTGAATATCCTAATAGGTCATATTAGGTCGAATGCATAATAAGGAGTCGCCCAAGATCTAATTGGAAAGATACAATTTTATCTTTAATTTTAATAACAAATCTACTAAATCATCAATGTACGTAAATAAAATAGAAATTTCATTCAATACAAAAACATATACACATTATAGATTTATTCATATCAAAATATTTTGGACAATAATCATGGTTTTCCCAATCATTTCATCTAATATACATATCTCATGATTACAAAAGAATTTAACTATAACATCATTAAAAAAAACACCTCTAACAATAACACCTGTAATTCACTTCATGAGGTCCTTCCCTTTCTATGAAACATGTGAACACACAAACTGAGTGGCCATTTCAATAGATTACATGGAACCTACAACTGTATTCAATGCAAGGAAATAGAACAATATGCTTGTCATCATTAATTGAATTATGAAAGCCAATCGTTTACTGAATTAATGCTTCTCTAAGATACCCTTATACGTGTATCATATGCAATGAAATCATGATCAAGACCATTATATAGGATCATATGTGCATGTGTCATATGCATTACTCTCATGATCAAGACTATAATATTAAAGTTATACTCTATTTAGGTCATTATATTATATTAATGTTATTTCACTTGCACATATTATGTATAGCAATTCATATCATCATGTATAGTGACATATCCTTACATGCTTATATTCACATTAGCATACCATTTATAATAGTGCATGATCTCATATTTTATACTAGTATATCATTATAGATATCATGTTGTATATATGATATGAGGTCAGATCATATCAATTGGGATGGTCAGCATGGATGTTAGTGCAAATATGTTGTGTCATAATAGTCAAAACATTTTATCATGAATGGTAGTATGTCATCACATGTATCAGCATCACAAATCTCTCAAGACATTATAGAATTCATTATAAAAAAATAGAGAGCTCAACAATGTAGAGCTTCATCTTAGTGCCATAGCACTCCCAGGCTGCCACAAAACCTCTAACAAAGATGGCTATGCCGCATCTCCCAAAATTATAGTTTTGCAGTACTCCCAAGAAATTCCCTTATTAGACATATTTTAAATTATATAAATTCAAATCATAACTTCTTAAGATCAAATTAAACATGAAATAACTTGAAATGTTCATAGAGACCCAGTAGGTACATTATGAATTTGTAAATCTTACTAGGTTCTATTTATGTCACTATACTCATACTTATTAGTGTATAAGTGGTCATTACATGTAATGTTCAAATTTTGGTCTATGGAGTTAAAGAAAGATAAGGTGGTTATATTGAGAGAATTTTTAAAGCATGTTTAAATTAAGAAGAATAAGATAAATGAAGTGTAAAAACTTAGATCAAGACAAAAAAACACTTGAAGGAGATGTAAGAATGCAAATAAAAAAAATGTAAATGTAGGAATAATTAATTATACAAAAACTATTACTAAAGAGGGGTTGATCCAAGCCACCAAGCTAAAGATCAAGAAAATGCACCAAGACTTTCCAAAGAAGAAGGATGTATTTTTCAAAGGGGGTAACACACACAGCACTTGAAACCTATTTATATATAAAACTAACTCCCATGTAATCTTTTTAAAACATCAATTTTATGTTAATAAACAATCTCCCGTCATAGGCCTCAACTATCAATTGTCCAAGTACTATCTAGCTTCACTAGTGCAAGAGAGTAAAGGCATACATACATAAAATTCAATCATTAGCTTGAGAACCCAAATTGTTGTAGGTCCACTAATGGAATGAACGACATAATCAAAATATGCATGTGAGGTTCTCATTATTTATGCATATTTAAGTCTAGAGACAAAAACAAAGTAAGGTGATTTAAGTGCAGTTCTACCCGTAAAGTATATACATGTCCTAAACACCACAAGTAATGCACCTAGCATTTGTGAGTACATCTGATCTACAATGTACAGCTTTTTTAAGACTTATAAGAATAATGAAATACCTACATATTGGAATTATTCAAATAATCAATCTTTATATTTAAAATTATATTATCTCTAAATAATTTATTATATATAACAACATTTATAAATAGATAATCAATATCCTTTTTATAGTAATATATTCATTTTACAGTTCAACATAACAAGAAGCTATTAATTTGTAATAATTTTTCTTTAAATTAGATAAAACATCATTCACAACAGTAAGCGTATCATGCAAGTCATCATAGGACATCATTTCCCTCATATGTATAATCATCAATAGTCATAAAATAGATTTTTACATGTTTGTGATCAAATTGATTGTTTGAATTTGCCCCAATCACCTTCAAAGTCTTCTTACTTTGTTTAGATATTGATTTATGTTTCCTTTCATTTTTTGATAAAAAATATTTAGAATTGAAATGGTCGAGTTTATTGCAATTAAAATATGTCAATGTCCTTTTATTCACTTCTAATGATAGTCTTAAATTTATTTGAAGTTTAGGATATGATCTTTTACATGTATTTCACTAAAAATTTCTTCCGAGAATCTTTCCAAGCTGTTGTATTTATAAGGACATCTCGTCACCTTCACTTGTTGAAAGTGATGAGTAACTTTTTCTCATGTCAATGCATTTGAGCGTCACATTTTTTTATTTATTTTTTATGTTGTCCTCCTAATTATTCATTGACTTGCCTTTTTTTGTTCATGTACTTCTAGAGATTCAAGTATATGGTCAATGGTATAGGAATTTAAATCACAAGCTTCTAAAATGGCGGTTATCTTAAGATCCCACTCTTTTGGTAGAGAGTGTAGGATCTTGTTTGATTGCTCTCAATGTGTGTGTACCTTGCTGATTGAATTGAGGTCATTAACTACCTTTTTGAAGCTTATGAACTTTTATATAATGGGGTTTCTCAATTTCATCCTAAAGAGTTCATACCCCTACAACAAAATATAAAAATAGATATCTCTTACCTCATCCATCCCTTCATATGTGATGAGTAATTTATCTCATATTTCTTTACGTGTTCTTATATTACAAATTTTAATATAAACATCAGATTTTTGCACACAATAAAAATCATTAACACACTTACAATTGAGTAAACCTATTCTAAATGCAGGAGGGCTCCACTCCTCTAAGTACTGTGACTTCTATACCATTAGTGGTAATAGTAGAAATTTTTTCCCCTTTTAGAATGAGATTCCAAATGAGCACATCATATGATTTTAAGTGCATCATTATTCTATTTTTCTAAAACTCAAAGGGGATTCCATTAAATAAGATTGATCATTATGTGAAGTGATAACTAATTTTATCGGTATTAGGATTGAAAGACATGATCTAAAATTTTGAATATAAATCAAACACATGAAAATCCCCAACGATCACTCTTTGTTGTGAAATCAATAATTATAGAGATGAAAATTTGATAACAATTTTTGAATTACATGGCTCTAAATGGGGGTGGGGGAGAGAGGGGTAAGGATGGAAGGGGTGAATTGGGCTTTCAAAAATTTATGAAAACTTTAAAACTATTTCTATCACACAACAACATGATACTTAAATATAATTAAAGGGCAATATAAGTAATATAATAAATTCTAATAGATAAAAGTCATACAATAACATTTGATATAAAATTGTAAGAGAGAGAGGGGGGGGGGGGGGGGGGGTTGACTATTTCTATCACACAACTCATAATACTCAAAGCTAATAATATAATAAATATATAAAACTGGTAAAAGATAAACATTACATATGAATACATAATGATTTTCATATGATTTTGACATAGCCTACATCCATACCTACCCACCACACTTAGGATTCTCTGCAAAACCTGCATTTAACAAAATTGCTACTCCTTTTATAGGCAATGAATTTATGGCACCAATTTATTGTTGACACAACCACCTTTTTCCTTGAGATAATCTCTCATGAGTATTCTCCTCTAGAACACTCTAATACAATACAAGAAAGATCAAATAGAAATTTAAAAAAATATACCAAAGAAAAAGTTCTTGCATGCTAATTTATAATAACATGAAGAAGTCAAGAAAAGAAAGCATTAAATCTAGAAGATCCATCATCATGGAAAGTAAGCTTTTAATCACTAATATGAATATATAAGAAAACTCCATTAAAAATATTGATCTAGGGTTTGGGGGATGGTTTTCTCCAAAGGGCTAGCGTTTTAGTGAAAGGCAATTATTCCACCTTACAATTTAATATCCCTATTTATATTCAACTCCTAGGGATTCTAAAAGTTAATTGAATTAATCAGTGTCTAAAATCCACTTATTCACTAGCTACTAACATACACAAATTGAGTGAAATTTTAGATTAATTTGGTTCAAAATGGCTAAAATATGCCATTTTGTTATTCAATAAATCAATAATTATAAAGACCCACAAAAATTTATAGATGCTCGTAAAATATTTCAAAGAGACATAAGTGTTATTTTTCAGAATCTCTAACTCTGTGTAACATCTACTGCTATAGTGTTCTGAACTAATCTAAACATGATCCAATAAGAATGTGTGTTTTGAAATTTCATTATTTCTATTCTGTACATGTCTTTGAATGTTTTGTATGCTTATGAATGCATAAAGTCTATTTTAGAGCATGTCCAAAAGGTTTATGTGTGTGAGATCCAAGTTCTACAAATTTCCCTTGGGAGCATCACATTATTGGGGGCGACGATGTTGCGGTGATGAACTTTCTATATTCTATAGAAAAATTGGATTTGGGATAATATTATAGTGCTGGTCTAGTGCGTTGTGGTGCCATTCGCTTTGAAATTTTGGTTTATGAAGGGAGCGCTACAAGGCTTGGTCTCTAAGCGTCGTGGCAGTAGGAAAATTTTTTTAATAAATATAAAAATTCACTCATTATTTAAAATGCCAAATCATTTATCCCATAATGTAATGCTAGCTAGATAGAAAAAGAGAGAGACTCTAGAGAGAGAAGGTGAAATTTAGGTTGCTTCAGGTTATTTTTATTTGTCAGGTAAATTAAGAAATTATTTGGGCCAAGATACGTTACATTTTGCTTATTTCAATTTTTAATAATTCATATTTTTTAAGATTTTTCTAACATTTTAATTAAAATTCTGATGCAAAAGTGGGTATATCCGATCATCTGATACATTTTCACCTCATAACGTATTGTAGTTATCAATATTCTGCACATTCTAATTACTTATTTGTGAATTTTCACTAAGTAGTTTTGAAAATATGTTATTTTAACAATCGAAAAAAATATTTTGACACCTAGAAATAGTGCCATAGTTTTGAAAATATGAATAATATTTGATAATTTGGTTAAATTTTAAAAATATAAAATTTTGTGTATGAGTTTCCCCCAAACTTCTATTTGTTTACTATTAGTATGACTTTGAAATTATATAATAATTATGATACTGTGTAAAATATCTGGCATTATAATTATTTCAATGTTATATGTCTAAAATGTGTGAATTGGAAGAGTTCTATTGATTGGTGGGAAGTTCTAATGTGATGTTTGTTTGGAGCTATGAGGGCTTGAATCTATGAATGTCTATGGTGCTAAGAATTGAGGGTTATAAGGGTTTGTTGTTTGATATGCTATCATAGGGAGTTATAAAGGCCTAAATTTTGATTTCTATTGGGAGGTATAAAGGCTTGAGAGAAACTTTCCATGATAAGAAATTGATTAATGTGGTTACTATTTTACTACTTTACTATTCTGCTACTTATGATTGGGTGTGATGGAGTTACTATTTACTATTTTGTAGATGTTTAGTATCTATTTGTTTTGAGAAATCTATATAAACCTTTGTACAAATGGAATTTACTTTAATATTTCAATTTTATTACTATTTATTATTATTATTATTATTATTATTATTATTATTATTAATTTGGATAGGTTGAGTGTGACCTACTGAGTTGAAGTTGCTCATGCCTACTTTCTGCATTTATTTCATATCATGATAATAGGAAAAAATATGATGTCTAGAGCAAGGTTATAGAATCTAAGATCTTTATTTGTATAGGTATGTCTTATTAGATTTTGTTAGATACTCATGGACTTTTCTATTCTATTATGTAATGCCTGTGCCATGTTGTTTGTAGATAATTATTTTAATTGTAAAAAAGTTTTGAGATGAATGAAAATGAATTTGATAATAAGTGCTTATGGGTTTGATTGAGGTTTTAGTGGCTCTATAGCTTATAAATTATATTAGAAATCCTATAATTCTCTCTAATTAGATCTTAGGATTTCTGTTATGTTATAATCCCACATGGTATGGCTTGTTCTTTATGTGGATTAAATCAAGTCAGACTGTGAAAGAAGTTTTGGTATTAGAATAATATTTTAGAGGAATTTTGATTGTAACAGAGACATGATTGATATGTAGATTATGAGGGATAGTTCTCAGTAGTATCAAGTGTTTATTTTATTTTATTTTCATGTGCATATATCATTCATCTGTGTGCATTCAGTGACTGTATCAAATGAATCACTAAGAGCTAAATATGACTGATGGGTGGAGTTTTAGTTAGGCTTTGCCGATATAGAGTATAGTAGGTGCTATTAGTTCTGATTTTGTTTCTCAATTTATTAGGTTGGTAGTGGTTAATGGGCGAGGCCTAGAGTAGAATGTCTATCATGAGGTCTGATGATATATATAAACATTTGCGGATGTTTATGAGATTGAAGTCTTCAAAATTTGAGAGTGGAACCTAGACCAATAAAGGACTAGCTTATGAGGTTGGAGAAAACTTTTGATAGGATGTAGAGTCTAACTGACACGAAAGTTCCCTTGTGTCATATCCCAATACCTAAGAGAAGAATTGAATCCCCAAACATATTTTATTATTATCTATTCTAAACAACAATAAAGAATAAACCTAGAACTTAAAAAATAAACCCAAAGCCAACAAAATAATCCAAAATAGTATAAAAATTTTAAATTATCATTCAAATTTCATTTCTAATAAATTATATATAATAATTTAGTTTTATAAAGACTATATACATCACAAGAATAAATAACTGGTTTACAAAAAATCTCAGCAATCCTAATATACACAATCATGCCCTTATCACTCTACCTCGTCAGGCCTTTTCTACCTGAAATGTCAGAGAAATTTTATAGAATGAGCAATACTAGCTCATTGAAATTCTACCACATTCTCATCACACATATCAAAATACATTTCCCTATAAATAATGATATATTTAGGTAATAGGTTAAACATCAAGTTTGATGTAAATATTAATAGAAAGTAATTCATATGAAATTCAACATATTGGTGGTTCAGAATATAAATTTAGAAATTAATATTTTAATTTCACACATAACATTTACCCTTGAAATTTACACAAAAGTACTTTCATAAAGTTATTAAAATGCACTTGATTTCAGAGTCATCACTTATACCTTCTCGGATAAGCTTCATAGATATGTCAGAGGTATCGAAATATGCTTGATATTAGAACATGGTTTGCCCTTGAACTGACTTGATTTATCAAAATATACACAAAAGTTTTAGAGTTATCAAAATATCACTTATACATATTGAATTCTTAGAATATGCAATGTATGGATATACTATGCACATGTCTCGATATTTACTTATAACTCCACAATCACTTATAATTCCCTTTAAGCCTCCCACACCTGTATACAATAAGTGGGGACAAAACAAAAACCTCTCACACGTGCATACAATAAGTGGGGTCAAAATCCATCCCACACTCGCACAAGACAGATGGGCCCAAAGCAAACATTTAGGGCACTTGTATCATTTCAGAAAGTGCACTTATAATATTTCAGAAATTAAAACTTCTCTAATACCAAACCATAAATTGTGCAATATGAATGTAATATCTAATAATTATGAATTTAAATGTGAGAATGATGATATTTGAACTCCTAGAATTATCAAAATCAGATAACATTGTGTAAAACCCTACCCCCAAAATAATTTTTCTTTTTAATTATAATTCCAGCAGAACATTTAGAACATTATTTTAAAACTTTTAGAAAACTATCATGAATATAAAAAAATGGCTCATTTATTCAATATACATAAAAAATATCACAGAGAAAATCAACCAGTAAAATTTAACATTTTATGGTCAAAGTATCCAAAATAAAACGTGCTATAATTGATAAAAAAGTTACACTTTAAAAATATTATAAAACTAAGAAAATACATTTTTTTTATTCATATCTCATTATAAATTTATTGGAATTTAAATTAGAGACAAGTGTTTAGAAGTCTACCTTATGCTCAATGAAACCATTAATATCCTAGCCCGAAGATCGAATTATGCTTTGAGGCCTCCAAATTTCTCTCCCCTTTTTCTATCACCTCCTTTCTCTCTCCCTTATGCCTTCTTTCTATAGCAAATTAGGATTGTGGGTAAGGGTGTTTTAATGAAAAATGGGATAATGACTTTCGATTTTTATATATAAAAATTTCACTTTTGACTTACTATTGTATCGCTTCCCCGATATCGTAACACTCACAAGGAGTATTCCATATGCTCCCATATTCATGTAAAATGAGAGCTGACACCACAGTGGTGCCAGCACTGCAATACTACCTCATATCTTTTTCCTAAAGAGAGAGGACAACGCTGCATCACCGTCATTCTTAGTGCTATAATGGTCCAAAGAGTCTTTTGTCTCCATGGTTTTTTCTTATCCACATTCCATTATAAACTTATTTAAGGTTAGTTGTATGCTCTAGAAGTTAAACTTAATAACTAAATTAGAATGGGTGAGAATTCACACCAAATTATTTCGATTAGCTAGGTCTTGGAATAACGAATATTACTCCTTGGCAATTTTTTATTAGATGGGGAAGTTAAATGTTAGCAGTTAGGCCAATAAAAAGAAAAGTTTCATGAAAGTTTGAATGCTCTAATATTCTAGGAGGGATTTATTAAGAAATTTTGAGACTAGTTCATACCTTCTTCCATTAAGTAGCATATACACCAGAGTTAGACTGGGAGTAATTTAAAACTTTGGTAAACTAGACTAAACTGACAAGATCTAAAATGGGAGGAATTTTTATTTTGATATCATGTAAAAAAGCTTAATGATAAATGATAGTTAAACTAGGAGGAATTTCAAGTTTTTTTTTAACCAAAATCAAGCTCAATGAGAGCTATATTAGGAAGGAGTGTCTCTCAACACAGAGGTTGCAAGTCAAAGGATGTTTACTTTGTCCATGTTAATGCCCTCAATAGATGAGGTCGAGTTAGTTCTATTAACCCATACCATACTCACAAGAATGCAAAAGGGCTTAAAAAGCCTTCATTTATGCATGATACTTCTTCAAATAATACCAATTGATTAGAGGAATGGGATATACCCTAAACAATAAAACAAATAGGTAATATGCTTACTCTATGATGAAGAGTCCTTCCAAAGTTGACTCAAACTCATCACCTCGATGCCAATGGGTGACAACAAGAAAGCAAAGAATGGGAGTATGCTCCTAGACCACAAAAGTTATTAATCAGACCAAATGATCATTATCTTGAGTCTTATAGTCTTAAGAATAACCAGACGTCTTGAATAGCTCGCAATCTCAACTCATCTAAGCCATCAAGTTTTATTAACCAAAATTGATATTCACTTCATGGGATAACTAGAGTTCAAGGGCTACATGTAATGAAGGAACCTCAATTCCCAGGGGAAGAACAACTTCATCTCCAAAAATCAAAGCGCATAAGGTCTAAACTGTCATGTGCATATGATCGTTGTTCCTGTAGGCCCATAATGCCAACATCTACCTATCATACCACTCAAACTTCTTGTCCAGGAGGTTCTTAATGAGTTAAACCTGGATTTTATTCAAAGCCTCAACTAACCTTGAACCCAGGTATTGCTAGTTGATTTGGTATCAATGAGGGAATATGAAAATCTTGATGCTCTGAAAGAAGATGCCATTATTCGTGATAATATATTAAGGCACAAAAAATGATAAAAAAATAGTATCAAAAGATGCCTACCTGAGCGGTCTATGTTGGTTTTCACACACTTTGAGAAGTGATTAGCAGCTACAAAGATAAACTTATGACCCTTAGGAGGGTCATTAGACACTGATATTCATACCTCTGCTCTTAAAATTCCATGAGGATACAATATGAAGGTTGTTGTAAAACTGCTATGAATTTCGTAATAGTGGCATGTGCAAGCATGGCACATGCAATCCTAGATCTTAGTGGAACAGTAGTAACCACAATGCTTAACCTCAAGCTTCATCATAGGATCATATTAACGGGCGCCACAGACCAGAATACGCCTCGAACATGACCTTATAAGCTTCCTCATAATTGAGGCAACATAATCACATGTGATCTATGAGACTGAGTGGCAAGTCTTCCTACATTAAGGGTCTCATAAGGAATTAACGGTATCAATTAGACATAAAGATCCATTATAATAGTGAATATAAAATCATATATGTCAATAGATGCTAAAGCAGCCTTTGCACCTAAAGATGTTGAAGTTTTGAAGTTATACCATAATATGCTTCTGATTCAAATCCTTGCAAGGCTCAAATAGAGCACATATGTGAAGGCCTTAAAAACGTTAACACAAACAGAACACAACGGATAAAGAGAATGGTTAATATACATGGCAGTCATAAGTTTCTTTCGAAAAACAGTAGCATGTTGTCCCAGTTACAAGGATTAAAGCTAACTAGCAATGCAGAAGCATTTAAAACAGAAATTGAACATCGGAAAAGGAACATGCTAGTTCAGCGGGAATCTAACGGGTATCTAGGTTCATTAGTATTCAATTTGTCGTAAAAATGCTCCAGCTATTTACATGACCATGCTTAAGAAATGATTTCAGCAAACATGCAGAACGCGAGTGCTAAATGAACCAAAGCAATCGTAAAGCTATAACCAGGCATATGTCACTGCCTTGCTCTTTCAGTGCGGTTCTTCTTTTTTTTTTTCTTTTTTTTTTTCTCTTTGGATATTTCTTCACAATCTGTACTAATAGCTTTATTTCACTGCGGCTCCACCAAGGTAGATGAATACAAAAAGGTTCTGCATCTTCAGTCATGGATTTGAAACATAAACCTGAAAACAGGCATCTGATTTGACACACTCAATTTAATGCAGGATGATCATAGTTCCCGCCATGTTGGATTCATCTGTTTGCTAGAGAAGTTCCCAATAAAATAAGGTGATGGAGATGATAGACTGCTTGAAGGCGTTGATTGATCAAGTTGATTTGAAGGGTCAAAGCTCTTCAGAAAACCAGGAAAAGTGGCGAGTTCATTGGAAGTGGCAGTAACACCAGGAAATTGAGATGCTGAAATTGATGTTTGGCATGTGGAGCCAAGATATGTTGAAGATCTAAAAGGCACACTTTCAGTGTAATTCAATAAATTATAACTGCTCTTGGATAAAAAAGTGCCTGATGCAGGTGGTATTGAACCTGAAGGGCATGGCAAACAATTTGATTCAGGAATATCTCGAGGAATAGCCGCAAATCCTGGATAATTTGGCAGATTTGCATTCAACGATGGGGAAGGGGTCCCTGTTACTGTAACTTTCCCATCCATCATGCGCCCATTCTTCCCAAGAGATGTTGTTTGGAATGTGGAACCAAAAGATGTTGAAGATTGCAAAGGCACACTTTCAGTGTAATTTGATGAATTATAGCTGCTCTTGGTGTAAGAAATACCTGATTCTAGAAGTATAGATCCTGGAGGACCTGGCCAACAATTTGGTTTAGGATTCACTTCAGCAATGGCAGGAAGTTCAGGATATTTTGGCAGATTTGCATTTGAAGGAGGGGAAATAGGAGCAAATCCAAGAAATTTTGGCAGATTTGCATTTGAAAGAGACGGATGGGGGGTTCCAAGAAAATTTGGCAGATTTGCATTGGAAGATGGAGGAGGAATAGAAGCCAGTCCAGGAAAATTTGGCAGATCCGTATTCAAAGATGGAGGGGGTATAGAAGCAAATCCAGGATAATTTGGCAGATCTGCAAACAAAGAAGGCGGAGATGCTCCTGCTATTTTAACTGTTAGTTTCTTACCATCAATCATACACCCATTCATTTTGGCGATAGCCACTGCAGCATCACTGGCACTAGTATACCTAACAAAGCCACACCCTTTGCTTTGGCCAGTGCTCTTATCCATTAGCACACTCACATAACAAAGGTCTCCATAAGGCAGGAAAAGCTCCTTCAATTTATCTTTACTGACGGATAGAGAAAGATGACCTACAAAGAGACTTACAGGTTTACTCTCCTCCTGGGGTTTATCACCAAATGCATTAGCCACAAAAGGCAAGGGGCAAGGAGAAGCTGATGAACTTTTAAAAGAGGAAAATAAGCTTCCAGACCCGGTGTGAAAGTTAGCATTGGGTTGTAATTCAGTTGCTACAAGGGGGCAATCAGAAGTTTGGTGGCTTGACTTACCACATATGTCACATTGTTTAACGTCCCATAATTGTCCTTCGTTTCGAGTTCCTCTTAATTCAGCAAGCTCTCTTAGTTGGGCAGATTTGTGATAATTATGCCGATCATCAACTGGAACCAATAGCTTTTCCACCATACTTACAGCAGCATCAAAACCAATACGGTTGTCAGATTGTATAAGGACATGTTCGTCGTCGTCATCCTCACTACACTGGTTTTTCTTATCCTTACTAGGTAAACCTTTACCTCTTAGTAGAATAGTAGCCCCTGTCTCCTTCTCCATTTTTTTCAACGAATTCCCATTTGGACCAAGTATAAGACCAATAAAGTTATAATTGGGATATTCTTTCACAGGTAGGTATAACTTCTTGTTGAATATAGTATGATTTGAATGATGTTTAGGTTTATCATTCTTCTGACTCTTTGTAAGTTCAGATATGATCGCAAGCTTCTGCTTCAAGAGCCTCACGAGGTGCCTAAATTCACTTGTATATATCCTAGAATCAAGACCATCATCATTAGGTTGTGGAGATGGGGAACTTTCTTCCTGTGGCTGCTCATTTACTATCACACTACCCCCCAGCATTTGGTTTATTGCTTGAATCTCTCCATTCAATCTTTGTATGCGTTGGTCATTGTCGGTGTTGGATAAAATATCCTTAACAGAGTCCAGAAGCTTCAGCGTACATGGCATGTTTAACTGAGTTTCATCACTGGACCATCTAGTCTTCCTTCTTTTCTTGAGGTCAGCATTATCATTCACTAGTATTGGAGCCTCAGCCTTTGTATCACTGGACCATCTAGTCGTCCTTTTTATACCTAGGTCACCACTCTCATTTACTGGCATTGGAGCCTCAGCCTTGATATCCCATCTACTTCGCCTTTTCTTGATAGAGGCCGATGGATCGTCCTGTTGCTTGGAAACAATTGCATCTATAGAGAGGTTACTAGATTCCCTCAGACATTGATTACAAGAAGACTCAACAGAAGTTTTTGATTCTGAACGCGCATGATCTGATGCTTTCTTCTGTTCAAGCAAATTAGAGACCCCATCACTGATAATAACAGGGGGTAGCTGATCCATAGAACCCATCAACGGCTCTTCTCCATTAGGTTCCTCATATGATTCCTCATAGAACTCTTCTTCAATAATCTCTTCAAATGATACATCTGTTGGATCTTCATCACTGGCTTCTTCTAAAGTCATCCCCTCTGTTGGGTATTCTGCAGATGCTGCTTCAGGTCCTTCATCTAAATTTTCTTCATTTGATTCTTCTGGACATGAATCTTCATCATCGGATTCATCTCCACAAGGAACTTCTTCAGCTGATTCTGGGTATTCTGCAGATGCTGCTTCAGGTCCTTCATCTAAATTTTCTTCATTTGATTCTTCTGGACATGAATCTTCATCATCGGACTCATCTCCACAAGGAACTTCTTCAGCTGATTCTTCATCAGATGAACCATATTCATTTGGTTCTTCTGCACATGAACCTTCTACCTTACTTAATTTATCAATAAAGCCTTCTTTATTCGGTGGCATGCACAAGTTTTCATTTGATTCTTCTTCACTAAGAATTTCTTCCTCACTGTATTCCTCAAATTCATCATCAGAGTTTCCATGGCTACCAAATTCTTCTGGTGATTTTGAATTAACAATATCACTTTTCTTCATCATGTTTGTTACCAATAATATCTTGGAGCAGGTGGCTGAAAACCTGGTAAAATACAAAACTTCTGAAATTGTGGATCAACGTACTCTCCTAAAGACATTAATAACAGCTGTTACTGTATGCAGTATAATGACTAGACAACAGAATGTGCACAGCGATACCAAATCAATGCATGAAAAAATCAAAGGCAAATAAGATGGTCTTCACAGAATCAAAGATCTATGGATGCTGTATTGGTAGGCTTCAATGGATTTCTAAGGGCAAATAAGTACGAGAGTAAAGAAATGTTAGAAAAAAATACATCGCAACTTTTACTGCCCCACAGCCAAGAGCTCATACATCTCTGCATATGACTCGCTGATCTAATAAGAGAAGAAGATTGCTGACTAATTTCTCAATATTGTTTCTAAATATTAACAAAAATTTTTTAACGCCTGAAACTCAATCATGATGAAATTATCCTATGTCCCGTGTTCGTGTCGTGTTCCGTGTCGCCGTGTCCATGTCTGTGCATCATAGGTCATATAGAAGTAATGTTGTAAAGCAAGAAATAAATAAGAAAGTTTAGAGTGTTCTGGTCGCATGGACCTACATCCACTAAGACAAGATGGTGACAGGAGCTTATATTAATATTCTCAAGTGTTATAGTAGCTTGTACTAATATAGGGAAGAATAGGGGAAAAGCCAAGAACTCCTCCTTAATCAATCAACGGCTTAAGATATAATGCTTATTTAGGTTCTAATTTCAGAGATATCCAAAGATCTTTTCAGTAATTCTCCAATGCGTTTTGAGGATTTCATTCCGATTATTTCTGTTTCTTGAAGCGACGTTACCTTGCCTTAGAGCCTTAGTTCTTGTGTGATAGTGATGAGGCCTTGACAATTGACAGCAGATGCTTCAATTAGAGAGAATAATTTTAAGTGGGAAAGCTTTGATAATGAGGTAAAATGTTAGCATTAATATACACCGAGGTAATTCAACATTGAATATTGTCATCAATATGCCATTGATCTCCTCGGTTCCTCCACCTTTTGCAAGAAGTAATTGTGCCGAGATGGATCAACCTAAAGTCGAGAAGGCTTCCTGAGAATGAGGAAGACTTCTCAAGCCCAAGAAGAAATCTTAAGATAAAAAAGGATTGTTTAAGGACTACAAAGAGATTAATGTGCAGGTGCTGATGATACCACATATAAAGCCGAGATTTGAGTTCAAATTTCGATAGTATATAACTTATGTATAAGGAAATAAAGACCAACTCTAAACTCTATGTTCACAAAAAAAAAAAAAAAGATAATTTTCATTTGGTGAACATTAAAATAGCAACACGTATGCCAATTTATGATGAAGTTATGAAAGATATATATGATGGACTACAAACTAGTGTTGAAAGTACTTGTATGCATTCAGAGAATTTTTAATTCTTATAGGATTACATCAAGATCAACATTGAGTCCCCATCTTTTTGTAATACTTATGGAAGTGCTCATAAAAGTATTCATAATAAGGTGCCTTGATGTAATCTTTTGACAAATTGCATGGTTCAAATATGTGGGACCATTGCTAAAAAAGTGGGAAATTAAAACAATGGAGAAAATGCTTTATAAGATAGAGATTAAATTAGTAGAATAAAGAATGACAAAATAATATGCAATTTTAAAGGAAGTGACATTAACAATTTCCAAACAATGTTATTAGAAGGTAAAATGATGTATAGCTATAATACATTTAAGTATCTTCCATCTAGTATACAGATAAATAATACATATACAAACACAGACACACACATATATATATATATATATATATATATATATAAGGATATACCTTTACAATAAAAAATAGGTAGTTAAAAATGGTTTACAACAACAACAATAGCAGTATCAAGCCTTTATCCCACTATGTGCGGTCGGCTACATGAATACTTTTTCTCCATTGTGCCATGTTAAAAGTTAAATTCATTTAAATCTATAAAGAAAGGTCATTTCTAATATTTTCTAACCAAGTCTTTTTAGGTCTACCTCTACCTTTCTTAACATAAGTCAAATCTAATACATCTACTTTCCTAACCATGTCATCAGAAGGCCTTATGTGACCAAACCATCTAAGAAGACTCTCTCTAATCTTATCTTCTACTGAAGCTACTCCAACTTTTTCACATATATGCTCACTTTGTATATTGTCTCTAAGAGTAATGCCACTCATCCACCTGAGCATCCTCATCTCTGCAACACTTAACATTATGCTTCTCTTTTAATGACCAACATTCTCCACCATAAAGCATTGCAGGTATAACCACCATCTTATAGAATTTTTCCTTAAGTTTGAGGGGGGCTTTTCCATCACACAAGCCCGATGCATTCCTCCACTTCAACCATCCAACTTGAATTCTACTAATAATATTCCCATCTATTTCACCATCACTCTAAACAATGGACCCAAGATATCTAAAACACGTACTCTTATTAATGACTTGATAACCCAAAGTCACAATCCCCACACTAGAACTATTATTACTAAAATTACACTCCATATATCCAAATTTAGATCTACTGAAACGAAAGCCTTTAGACTCTAAGGTTGACCTTCATAATTCAAGTTTACCTTCAACTCCCTCTCTAGTCTTATCAACAAGAAGAATATCATTAGCAAAAAGCATACGCCAGGGTACAAGCTCTTGCAAATGTCTAGTGAGAACATCCATAACTAAAGCAAATAGATATGGGCTTAAGGCAGATCCTTGATGTAAACCAATTGAAATAGGAAAATACTTGGTCAAACCACCTTATGTATGAACACAAGTAACAGCACCTGCATACATATCCTTAATAACTTGAATATAAGCATTATTAACACCTTTCTTTTCTAGAACTCTCCATAGCACTTTTTTTGGAACTTTATCATATGCTTTCTCTAAATCAATAAATATCATATGCAGATCCTCCTTATTCTCTTTATACTTCTCCATCAAACCTCTCAATAAGTGTATAGCTTCCATAGTAGACCTACCCAGCATGAATCCAAATTAATTTTAAGAAACATTAGTATCACGCCGCAACCTATGCTCCATAACTCTCTCCCATAGTTTTAAAGTATGACTCATTAACTTAATTCCTCTATAATTTGCACAATCTTGTGCATCACCTTTATTCTTAAAATTAGGAATCAACACACTCATTCTCTACTCATCTGGCATCTTTTTAGTCTTCAAAATAATATTAAAAAGTTTAGTAAGCCAAAAAATTCCTTCATCTTCTAAGCATTTCTATACCTCTATTGAAATATCATTAGGTACAATAGCTTTTTCACATTTCATTTTCTTTAAAGCCTCTCTAACTTCGATTTTACTAATACGCCAATAAAAACAAAAATCTTTATTTTCATTTAGGGTGCTAAGGTCACTAAAATCAATCGTATTCTCATAATCTTCATTGAAGAGTTTATAAAATATCTCATCCACCTTTGTTGAATATCCTCTTCTAATAAAAACACTTTTTGATCTTCATCCTTAATACACTTCACTTGAACTAAATCCTTACTACTCTTATCTCTTTGTTTGGCTAATTTATACATATATCTTTCACCCTCCTTAGTATTTAATCTATTTTATAAATCATTAAAAGCTAAAGTCTTTGCATCGCATATTGCTTTCTTAGACTCCTTACGGGCCTCTTTATATCTTTCCCAATTATCAGAATTTTTACATCTAAACTAATTTTTATGACAAATCTTCTTATGTTTAATCTTTTCTTGCACACATTGATTCCACCACCAACTAATTTTACTATTAGGAGCTTTTCCTTTTGATACTCCAGGTACATCTTTTACAACATTCTTAATATCACTAGCTACTTTTTCCCACATAACATTAACTTCCTCATGCACAAATAAAATCTTAAGATCTAGTATCTTACTCTAAAACTATTTTTGTTAATATTTTTTAAATGCCCCCATCTAATCTTAAAACAACGTTTTACTTTATTTTTTATTTTTTGCCCCTTCATCTTAAAGTCCAAAACTAATAAGTGATGTTAGATACATAAACTTTCACTTGGAATAACTTTACAATCTTTGCAATCCAAACGATCTATTTTTCTTATAAGAAAATAATCAATCTAAATTTTACTATATCCATTTTTGTAAGTAATGAGATGCTTTTCTTTTTTCTTAAATAAGCAATATTAGGTACATAAACTTTCACTTGGAATAACTTTACAATCTTTGCAATCCAAACAATCTATTTTTCTTATAAGAAAATAATCAATTTAAGTTTTACTATATCCATTATTATAAGTAATGAGATGCGCATCTTTTTTCTTAAATAAGGTATTAGCAATTACAAAATCATAAGCTAAAGAAAAATCTAATATGGTCTTACTACCTTCATTAGGCCCTCCAAACCCATAACCACCATGAATGCTTTTAAAATCATCTACCTCTCTACCAACATGTCCATTTAAATCTTCTCCAATTAATTATTTTTTCAAGATGTATCACTTATATTAATTCTTCTAAATCATTCCAAAATTTTAATTTTGAATCTATATCCAAACCTACTTGAGGAGCATAAGCACTTAAAATATTAATAATCTTATAATCAACAACAATCTTCAAAACTATAATGCTATCTTCAATTTTATTAATTTTTACAATATCATCCTTTAAAATTTTATCTATAATCACACCTTCACCATTTCTAGTACGACTCTTACCAGAATACCATAGTTTAAAGCCTAAACTATCAATCTCCTTGGCCTTCTCTCCAACCCATTTAGTTTCCTGAATGCATAGAATATTTATTTTTCTATAAATCGTAATATCAATTAATTCCATTGAAAGGTTACCTATATTCCAAGTTCCTATTCTAATTTTAATTTTATGGACTAGCTTTTTTGCCCACATCAATTTATGATGTGGGAACCCTTTCCTATTTAACACACACCCAGGTGCCAGTGCAGCGGCCCTTGCACACTTATCATTGTATTCAGGCCATATAGCGTGTTGCTTCCAGTAGTTAAAATGGTTTAGTGGGATATTAATCCTAGAGCTAGATAGTAAGAAAATCATTAATAATTGAATTGAGTGTACTAAAAATGAGAATGCTAAGATAACTGTTCGATAATATTAAGGAAAAAATAAAAAAAAAATTATATTAGAGGGATAATTAGAGTGTTCTATGTTAAAGATAAGGTAATTAAAAACAAACTTACGCAATTTGGATAAAAGATATAAAATGCATCAATTAGTCAGGTATATAAAATTGGTGGGGAAAAAGTCAAAATGGTCCCTTGACTCTTTATAGAGACCAAAATGGTCCCTAAACTCTTTAAAGAGGAACTAAAATAGTCCAATCATGAGACTATTTTGGTTCCTTTTAAGGACTTAAGGGGCCAAAATGGTTCTTAAATATAGTTGGGAATCATTTTTATCCTTCATAAAGAGTTAAGGGGATATTTTGGTCCTTTTCTCAAAATTGGTGTCTAATGATTATAAAAGAAAAGGGATGGACCGAAGATAGCATGGATAAAAGTTGTTCAAATTAATTTGGAAAGGATATGTTTAACACCTCAAGCGCCCGTCAACAAAATAAATGAAAAATGAGAATTTATAAAGCCAATCTAAAATAGTTGGAACAAGATTAATGTTGATAAAAATGATTAAAATTTAACTATTCCTTTCAAAGAATCATATAAGGTAACAAGTAAATTTTTGTGTTTAATTTGCTCCTCTAAAATCATTGAATTTGTTGTATAATCAGTAACATATTAATTTGAATTTAGTTTACAAATTGCATGCTTATTAGTATAATCAGGTTGCATGGCATTAATTTTTATAAGACAATTTTAAAAAGAAGCATATATTAAATCTGATTAAATAAAAAAAGAAGGATTTAAAATTAATTTTAAAAATAGCTTACATGTAAAGTCATTTTGCGTTTTAAAAAAACAAACAATTAATTTGCATTTAAAAAAAAACTTAAAAAGTTTTGCGTTTTTTTAATAACGCAAAAAAATTTTGCATTTCTTTTTTGGTACAAAATGTTTGTTGTACAAGATGCATTTAAGAAATGAAAGTGTTTCTTTTTTTAAAAATGCAATTATAAATATTTTGTTGTACAAAATGTTTTTATATTATTTATATTTAATATATATAAATTCAATTTAAATTAAATTTTTGTTTTATGTTTTTTAAATAAAAAATATGTAAAAATCAATTAGAATTTTTTTTATTTGAATTTTTTTTATTTTGAATAAAATTTTGATTAGAAATAAATTTAATTCATAAACAATTATTTATATGTAAATTTAATTTATATAATTATATTTACAAAAATTAATTAAATTTTGATTAAATTTATACATAGATTTTGTTGCAAGCCAAAACAATAACAGTTGCAGAGAGACAGGAAGTGTAACATCTTAGTTTTGCATGAAGATCTACATACACAAATAAGAAAAGAGTGCAATAATTATAAAAGACATCAAAATTTTTATGTGGAAAATCCAAGATAGGGAAAAATCATGGAGCCTAACCAAGTTAAAATGGTTCCACTAGTATTTATATATCATTACAAGTGAAGCCCTACCTCGAGTGAAGGCATTGATACACTATAAAGAACATATTAGTTGATTAATGTTAGAAGAGCCCTCCAGCAAGAATCCAGCATGAATCCTTGAAGTTTGGGTTAGAGCTGAAGTCAACGGCATACATCGATTTTATAAGTGACGACATGTGTTAGCATCATTAGTGATGGTAGGAGATAAAGTTAGTAGATGTTAGAGTTGCCATGTAATAATGATTACAATATTGTAGGTCAGTGGATCGTAGTCAAATGACAATGACTGGAGAACAGTAGTCGAGCGTGATTGGAAGACCATAATCAGGTGAAAATAATCTGAAGGATCATACTGGATGGGTGATGGAGGTCGAAAGGATTGTAGCTGGCAGGCGACGAAGGTCAGAAGGACCATTGTCAGGCAACAATGGCAGAAAGACTGTAGTTGGCGATGCAAGTCTGAGGATCATAGTCGACAGGTGATGGAGAATAAAAGGACTGCAGTCGATGAGCGACGAAAATCAGAGGATCATAGTCTGGCAACGAAGGTTGGAGAATCGTAGTCGAGCACCAGTGGTCAAAAGATAGTAATCGAACAACAACGGTCAAAAGACCATAGTTGGGACAGTGGTCCAAGGGTCATAGTATAATACCCAAAATTTGTTCAAAAAGCTAAGCATAAATTTGCCCTAAAATCATACCCCATTTTATCACATCCAAAAAAACATCAAACTTATTTTCATTAAATTCTATTTTTCACTTCAATCATTTTTATATATATAAGTGTATCTAAAATCGAAGCTTAATATATATAGTTAATAAATAAAAGTTGCAAGGAAAATTAATATTCAATTAATTAAATGTACTGCAGCACAATTTAACTTACTATAGCACAATTTAATTTACTGTAGCAATAAGCCTCTCCACTCTAATGTTCATGCAAGGGTTAATTCGAGGAGTGCGATGATCATATGGCTGTAGAAATTAGACTTAGTATTAGAGTTATATATATATATATATATATTTAGTTAACTAATAAAGCACTTCTATTCGATTCCCACCCGTTGTTGGGCTCTGGAAGTGTGAAGCTGTTTACCTGTCTAGTGCAAGCTACAAATCGTGATCCGTATGAAGGATTAAAGAAAACCTTGAGGGGTAGCTCAAATCAGTAAAGAAAAAAGGTGAGAGAGAGGAAGGAGAATAGGGTGGGATAAAGAAAATTGTTTGAATGAGCAGTTTAATTGAGGAAAAGTATTCCATTTTTGGGGTTGTCATAACTTAATTTTTAAAAGTAAGAATTCATTTTAGAATTGCATTATCCTTTAGGTTGTTTATAAAAGAAAAAGAGATCGGTATATTCTAAGGGATCAAATCCATACTACTACCCTAGAAAACTAACTGAAATACCCAGTCCTAAATACAGAAAGTAGCAAATTAGTTTAAATCTAATTGTTTAGCATTTTAGTTTTATAGTCAATTGTTCAATATAAAATTATTGCCTATATATAATGTGTTTGCATACTGTGACATAGTAGTTTGGACACTTGTTATGCAAGTTTAGAAGTTCGAGAGAAAAGTTATATTATGGAGGATAGGCCTGCACCAGTAAAGGCGAAAGACCTGACAAGGTAAACCTTAGTAGGGATCGCATAGAAGGTGTCCGAAACTCTCTCTTTTCTAAAAAGTTGGAGATTTAGATCCAACGTTAAAGGAGGGGGAGGGGGGGAGCCGAAATTATGCTAAAGCCTATAATCATCATATGACTTACCTATAAAGTAAAATGAATAGAATAAGCAACATGGAGAAAGCTGAAAAAAGTTCATACAGTGAATCGCACAGTTGCATGTTTTTGATTATTTGACATAACAATGACTCTTATATTAATTTGGCATATACACCATTATTTTTTGTTCTTGTATTATAATGTGTATTTCATTTGGCATTAGTGGATGTATTGCAGGAAAGGGGAAGGAGCTATCAGAGCTTTAGGCAGGAGTATGACTGTATTGTGTATATAAATTTTGGGTGTATATGGAAGACGGATCAGTAAGCTGTACATTAAGCTTTTGGGTATGCAAACTTTATTTAAAGTTGTAATAAAGCTCTATACTTTATTTTGATGTGTTATGAACATGCTTTCGAATATGAAATTGACGTATAATTTTAAAGAGACAAATTAGTTGTGTTGGGACTTGGGATAGCCTAGATATGTTATTTCCTACTCACTTAATGCTGACGGAAGTAATTTAGGATGGTTATTAGTGAGAAATGTATATGTCGAAATTTTCCATCTCTGTTACTGTCCAAGTTGATTTAAGGGGGTAAAAAATGGGGTGTGACACATAATCGAAGGTATTAGGGATGAGAGTAAAAACACCGCAGAGAAACAAACAAAAAAGTAAAAGCAGTGGAAAATAAAGGACACCAGTATTAAATGTGAAAAAATTCAAAATAGGGAAAAAACCACAGAGCCACACCACACCAAAAAATCCACTATGAAAATTGAGAGAAATAAGTACATATCTCTCTTCTCTCTTGCTCTCTCCTTGATTCTCTTCTCACATGCACCGTTCTCACTCTTTCCCTAATGAAAAATACAAGAGAAAGCCAGTTATATCCACCAAGGAACGCAACCCTTGAGAAAAAACGAGAAAAAAAACTATCCAGTCCACCTCACAGTGTTGCGACGCTTAAGCCTCTATCTTGATCCACTACAGCGTCATATCTAGACTACTGCGGTGCTCTGCTCTTTGTCGTTCAGCACTGGGGCGATTGAAAACTCAGTGCCGGGGCGCTCGGGTACACAGCACCGGGGCTTTATACAAAAAAATTTGAGGCCCAAGGCAACAGAATAACCAGATTGATCAATACAATCAGATTCCACACATAACAGGAGGGCAACAAAGGTCTGAAGGACCATACATGGGTGACGATGGTCAAAAGACCATTGTTAGGTGACAGTGATCTAGGGACCTTATTTGGGTAATGATGTTAGGAGGATCATAGTCAGGTAATGGTGGTCGAAAGACTAGTTGAACAATAGTAGTCGAAAGACTAGTCGAGCAACCATGGTTGGAAGACTGTATTTAGGCAACGATGATCCAAGAATTATAATTAGACAATGGTATTTCGAATACCATGTCAAGTGACCATGGTTTGAAAGAGTAGTCGGGCGACTGTGATCGAAGAGCTATGTTCGACAGGCGACGGAGGTCGAAGGACTGTAGTCTACTGGCAACGAAGGTCGAAAGGACTAGTCTAGTTATGGTGATCAGAAAATCATGATGCGATGTTGACCCGAGGACTGTAGTCGGGTAACGATGGTCTGACGATGGTGCTCTAGGATCCCTAGAGCCTCAGATCTCCTTAAATCACAAGCCTAAATTCATAATCTAATTCCAAGTTCCTCTCCCTTCCTATAGAGAGTGAGGGCATATTTATAAATTTTTTAGAGTAGCATTCCCGTAAATATAGAGAAAATTCAGAACTCCATTAGAAGGCCCATATTGATTGCCTTTATCATAAAACACTCGTTTAGCATAAGCCTCTTAAAAAAGTTCAATTTAACTATAAATTTACTAAAATTGAAGTTCAAATGGTCTTAAATTTAATATTAAAGCTTTTCAATTCAAACATGCCTCGAGATTTGTACCCGATCAAGGTGATTTTTAATGATGTATCAATTTAATTGTATCTTTTTTTATTTTATTTTAATTTTAATTAGATTTATACATAATTTGTATAGTTTAATGAAATTTATATTAAAATATATATATATATACACACACACATATAAATATAATTATTTAATTGTATAAATATAATAATAAATTCATTCATATTAAATACTTCATCCTACTACTAACATATATAAATCTTTTGTTTTATGCAATGAATTACTAATTACTTTTATACAATATGTATAATTATTATTCAATCTTTTGTTTTACACATTTTGTATAGCAATAAAAAATGCAATTTGTACCTCAAAACATTTTGTACCCAACTTAAAAATGCATCATTATTTTGCATTTTAAAAAAGATAAAATAATTTTATGTTTATGTTCCTTTTTAAATTAATTTTAAATCTTGCTTTTTTTGCCGAATTAGATTTGATATAGGCTCCTTTTTAAAATTCTGCCTTTTTATAATTTACAAATTGCATACTTATTAGTATAACAAAAATACATTGCACTAATTTTTATAATTTGCATTGCATCTCTGATCTCCTGAAGAAAGCGTAGACCTCGATTGTCTCACATCAATTTTGTAGTTAAAGATTTCGGTTGCATTACAATGGCAACTAGAAGAGGAACCCGGTATCAAGCTTGTCTAACAAATCAGAAAAAGAATGAGCTCTCATTAGGGTTACAATAGCAATTATTTAATATGCAACTTGAATGACATCAACTAGGAAATCAGATCAAGAGTAAACCTAACCCTCAACTGTGGCAACTCCCCAAGATGGGCTGGAGCAGGACGTTTAATCAACTGTTGATCAAAAGACATGCATGTGAAGGGTGTGAATATTGAGCAAATCAACACCACCTTCGTGGTGTAAATTCTCAGTGAGATATGCAATATTAAGTTTTTGGTAAGGTTGAAATATAGATCTAGAGAGAACCAAAAAGGTGAAAGCAAATCACCAACCAAAGAATGTGCTTTTTTGCCTAGTCAGCTGAATGGTATGGATAGAGATGATAAAATGTGCCCACCATAGTGCCAAATTCAATATACTAATACTCAAAAGATGAGATAATCCTATTGAATAAATGTAGACAAACAAAGCAAGAGAACGTAATGAAACTCAATACTAATTGGAGGACATCAACATCAAGCTTTTATCCCACTATATGAGGTCGGCTACATAAATCATTTTTCTCCATTATATCATGTTAAGAGTCAAATTCTTATTTAAATCTAATAAAAAAGATCATTTCTAATATTTTCTATCTAAATTTTTTTAGGTCTACCTCTACCTTCCTTAATATAGATTAAATCTAATACATTTTCTCTCCTAACCGAGTCATCAGAAGGCCGAAGTTTTTATATGGCAAAATCATCTAAGGCGACTCTCTCTAATCTTATCTGCTACTGGAGCTATTCCAGCCTTTTCACATATATACTCGTTTAACATTCTAACTAAAAGAGTGAAGCAACTCATCCACCTGAGCATCATCATCTCTACAATGGTTAACTTAATTTTATGCTTCTCTTTTAATGGCCAATATTCTGCACCATAAAGCATTGCAAGTCTCACCACCATCTAATAGAATTTTCCCTCGAGTTTGAAGAATTAGGAAAATTAAAACAGCTAAAAAATACCTTCACTTGTATATAAAGATTGTTAATTAAATGGAATACATTCTTGGAAGCAAGGTACTAAAATTGTTTTTAACCACATACAATTTGAGAAATTGCAGGATCTTTCTAACACTATGGAAGATGCCAAAATTGCATAGTCTACATTTAAAAACCAGTTTAAAAATATAAACAAAAACAGATGTTGATAAATTCCTAATCTACAATAGAACATGGGTTTCAACTTGCACATGTCTAGGAAAAATATTTAAGAACCATGTCAAGGAGACAATTGCACCATTCTTTACAAAAACAATCTGTATGCCCATTGTTTCTAAAGTAATACTATAATCAACAAATATACCAAAGGACAAATAAGTTACAAAGTATTTGATTAAAATTACAGGTTGAGAATGTCTTAATTGTCACTTGACGAGGCAATATGCATGTCCAAAAATGAATCTTCTTACTGGCGTAGATAAAGAAGATGGTGAGTGAGCTAACGATGAGGATGCCATTAATGAACTAGATCAAGTTATTAGTGATGCAGAAGATGACAAGAAAGATTCTCCTATGAATGTCATGTGTTGTGTTATCACTATGCCTAAACCTTATGCAAGGAATTCCATTCAAAGCCTAAGGGTGAGGAGAAAATGCACAAAAGCTCAATATTTATAGTGAGAGTTGCATGAATATGATTGCTACAGAAACATCATACAACATGAAACTTGTGCATGACCCTCATCCTTAAGATTACAATGTTGTCTAGTTAGGTAATAGTATTTAAAATAAAATTTAAAAAAATCTTGTCCTCCTAGCAACCCAAAAAAATCTTCTGCCTATACAATAATACATAGTTTGATGTCCTATCCATGATTATTGTGAATGTTTGTGGGCTATGAAAATTTCACGCAGGCCTCTCTGCACATTCAGGGACAGTGTTAATGAATTAAGTATCGGGTCAAATTTTTAAAAGACAGATTAGGTTAGAGATAAGACACTACCAAAAGATTTCGCCTTCATTATGCGATGAGTTTATTATCTAAGTTCATGTTTCCCATAGGCACAAGCCCATATATATCAATGGTGCGTGTCAAAGCGCACATTACAACTCAAATAACGCCAAAGCACTCATCAAAATAGCGCGCACTATTTGTTCCACGCATGGGCAATGCCGGAAGGCTCAAATAACATGTGCAATTTTGTTAACATGTTATAAATTTTAAATTATAAATTATAATTAAAATTTTTAAAGTTTATATATTAATATCATAATGAATTTTTAATTAATTAAACATCAAATTAATAAAATATTAAAAAATTAAAGAATTTAACTTTTTGTAGGATTTAAAAATTTTTGCTCTTTGGTAAAATTTAGGCTGAATTATGCTTAATTTCTGCTCAAATGTATTAATGTAAGTTTATGTAGGATTTAAACTTGTCATTTTTCCTATTTGGCAGAATGTTTATGCTTAAATTTTGCTCAAATCAACTTATTGTTTGTTATTTAATGATATATATATATATATATATATATATATATATAAACAACAAGATAATTATCTTGGCTAAGCGCTCCACCTATGTCGATCCAAAAGGCATCACAAGAAACTTAGAAGAGCTTCGCAAAGTCAAGCAATCAAAGGACAGCTGAAGAGCTATGAGGACTTTAATCTAGTCAAAGGCTTTGGCATCCTTAGTAGTCCATACAAACATATCCTTTGTTTAAGAATTCTGTGATTAGGATCATGATAATACTAAAATTCTAAAACAAACTCTAATAAAAAGTAATTAGTCCATGAAAACTTTTAACCTCAAAGAATGATATTGGTATTGGTCACTCCATTATTGATTTGATTTTAGTAGAGTTAGGTCGGAGTCCATCAGTCAAAATAACGAACCCTAGAAATATGACTTCATTTTTAAGGAATAAATATTTTGTTGGTTAAAATAAAGTTTTTTGGCCCTCAATGTTTCAAAACTAAGTCGGAGATGCCCTAAATAGGACTTCTCATCGAAGCTATAGACCAAAATATCATTAACGTATACAACAAAAACTTTCCTATGAATGATTTAAATACTTTAGTTATCAATCTCATGAGGGTACTAAGAGTATTGGACAAACCAAATGGTATAACAAATCATTCATCTAAGTCATCTAGTGTCTTAAAAACAATCTTCCACTCATCACCAGACCTTAACCTAATTTGATAGTAGCCACTTCTAAAAACTATTTTGGAGAAAACAAATGACCCATAAATAAGATCGAGCAGCACATATAGTTTAATGATTGGAAACTTATACTTAATTGTGACATTATTTATGACACAATTATCTATGCACATTCTCCAAGATATATCCTTTTTTAGTGTGAGAAGGGCTAGGATAGCACAGGGACTAAAGCTTTCTGATAAGAAACCCTTTCTAAGAAGGTCATTCACTTGACATTGCAATTCTATGTGATCAGTAGAGTTCATCCTATGATTAGGTAGGTTAGGCAATTATGAACATGGGGTGAAGTCAACGGCATGTTGGATGTCTCTCATTAGAGATAGCTCATCAAATAATTCATTAGGAGATTAGAGGCTACATCGGGAATGTGATGCTCTGGAGGAGTGAGAGAGATCTCCTTAAGATGCTCTGAAGTATGGTGTGACATCCAAACAAAATTATTTTCTCAATCTTTTAAATCATAAGTTTTCAATATGGATCCCATTAGGATGAGGTGAGTCAATCAAGAAAGCTTCGCATGCTAAAGGTGAGGAGGAAGTGGGGGGATCCATAACATATAAGTTGTAATTTGGTTGTTTTCTTATGGGTAGTCATAGATTTTAGGTCAAAAGAAGTTTTATGGGGGGAAAGTGCAGCATCTTTCTCTCGCGATTTATAGGAAGCAGCTTGATGGTTTAATTATTAGCTTTGAAAGCATAAATTTATTCTTAACCATAGTGATTCACATCCCTATCATAAATCCGTGGTTGGCCTAATAGGATATGAGCTATGTACATGGGTAGAAAAACACACCAAATATGATCCTCATAAGTACTCATATTAATGTGAATTAAGCATCTAGAGAAAACAAGTAAAGATGTGTGATTAATAACTAATATGAATGGCTCAGCGTGAGGTTCAAGTTTTAAGTTCGTCTGAATAAGATACTAGTGGAGATAATATCCATTACACACTCACCATCTATACCAACTTTACATCTACTTTCATTACAAGTGACTATCATTTTAAAAATACTAAGTTGATGTCAATCTTCCGAATTTCATTTAGCCACTGAAAGGCATCTCATAATACTTATGAGTGTATCATCCAATTCACCTTCATTTTCAGAAAGATGGTCATCATAAAAAAATTCCTCATAAGTTTCACGTTCAAGGGACTAAATCTTGTCTAAATAAAGGATTTTTGCAGTGCAGTGGTTCTAAATATGACCTTATTTATGACATTAAAGCAAATAACACCATTGTTCTCTTATGGTTGGGTTCAGGGGGAATTTTGGACTGGTGATTTCTAGTAGATGATGAGGTAAGGGATGTCAAGGTCGATGGTCTAGCAGTAGACCTGGATGTGAAAGCTGAGTATGATGAATTTTTATGTTTTAAAGAGGGGATCACTTTCTTTTAATTCACAATTATTAGAACAAAGTGAATGACATCTTCTAAAGTCTGAGGATCATGTAACTTAACTTCATTCCTAATTTTAGGTCGGAGTCCAACAACAAACTTATTGGTAACTTATCAATCAAGGCTAGTGCAGTTTGTCCTAATTAGGAAAGACTCGAAGGTATTCATATAGTCAGCCACAAGTATAGTTCCTTGTTTGAGAGTCAACATTTGGCTATGTAGATATTTGTCATGAAACTTAGGACAGTATTTGGCCTTTAAAAATTCTTTCTTCTCAATGCATGGCCATTGGCTTCTACCATTTTTAAGTTCTTTAGCTAAAATATTGGTCCAATAGATTTTAGCATACCTTGTAAGTTTCATTTTGGCAAAATTTATTTGATGATAATCATCTACATTGTAGCAATAAAAAAAAATCATCCATTTGGGCCAACCAGTCCAGAAATTTATTAGAATCAAGTATTCCATCAAAAGTTGAGGCTTAAATTTTTATTTTGGAACAAAGATCATCAAGAACCCTAAATCTTGTCTAGGTTGATGTCATTGTATTAAAAGTCTTCTAAGTGCATCATCTCTAGGTTCAAGCTCAGGTGAGGTGTGAAGCTTAATAATTAAATTTCATAATTGATCTTGAAGAATTTGAAACATATTTTGAAACACATTAAAATTTTTATCAATAACATACAATTTTCTTTCAGTGGTTTTAATAGAAGTTGCTTACACTATTTTGAAGTTCTTCAAATTGATTTAAGATGGCGGTTTTAGGCAGCATATTGATATGGAATGCGTAGTAAGGAGAGAAAGATGAGAGGGTAATATTTTAGATGAGAGAGAGGGAAAGAAAAAATGTGTGGGTAATCAAAGTGAAATGGGGGGGGGGCTAAGATTTTCAGGAGAGGGGGTGCATGACCACTAACGTCCCAAGCTCTCCTTAAAAAATTTAGGCTTTTTTGATAAAATTCTATTTAGCCTTAAAAGCACTATATTTAGCACAATATATTCTAATGCATACAAAAAAATTTAAAAAAAAATAACTTTTATGATTTTGCAAAACAAATAATCCTCTAAAAAATTAATAAATGCACAAAGCATATAAAATTTAAATAATGACCACAAAAATATAATTTATAGTTGTAGTCTTTATTCCAATTTAAGGAAAGGCTTTTGTTTGTGACCTTTTGTTTGTGGAACACATCATTTCTATTTAATGAATCTCAATAAAATTATAGATTATGATAGGTTCACATAAAGGTTAGGTTAGGTCTAACTTATATAAAAGCAATTCCTATAGAGTTGACAAAAAACATGCAATTTATAAAAAAAAAATTAATAAACTGCCAAATAAGAAAATTTAAAGCTTTGAGATAGCAATAGTAACCTTTATTGAAGAAAAACAAATCTTATTTGTAGGATACCTCAAATTCTACCATTCTTGAGAAAATCATATCCTACCACAAAAATTTTCTATTTTTATCGCGAGCGATGTATGCTTTCAAGCTCCCTGACCTTGATTTTTTGGAGCTCTTGGCTCTGATATCAATATGATGAAGGATAAGGCAACAATTTAATTGATACCCCGTTAGAGTTATAATGGAAGGGTTATTTAGGTAATGGTGAAACAAAAATTTAAGTTTTAAATAGATTTGGAGTTGGAACTTCTAGGCTTTCAAATGACAAATTTTACTTTTTAAGGCAAAAAAAAAGAGAAAGATTTAGGATGTTAGGGAATAATGGTGATGTTTTTATGGGTTTTGAATTAGTAGTTAAGAAGTCATGATGTTTATTAGTAAGTTGCTCATAGAAGAAAAATGTCTTCTTATATTGAGATTTTGGCTATGATATCTGGTGGTTATTAAAGGGTTGAGGCCTTGGACGATTTTGAGGGATGTGTGAGAATATTCGAAAGAATTTTGAAGAGGTTGGATGTGTTTTGGGGTTGAAGGAAGCTAGTCTCAATGCTAAGTGGAGGTGATGAAAATTGTGTCGGAAAATATGGGGACAAAATGTAAAACCCGAATTCGTCAACCGTAAGTGTTGCACGCATCTCGATGCGCCGCGACTAAATTTAAGTGAAATTTCAAAGTTGACGGATTTCGATGGAATAAATTTTATAAAATTCTACGTAAAATTCTAAACAATTTGATATAAAGAACATATAGTCAATTTTGCTTAATTTTGAGTTAAAATTAATAGAAGTCTCATAATGCCCAAACTACCCTTAGTAAGTATTAAAGCGAAAATGTTTTAAGTGAGGGCAAAAATGGTAATTTGATTTTCCTAACTCCCTAAGTAATGAAGAGGCCGAAACCTCTTCATTTCCTTCGTGAGTTTCGTTCGACCAAAACCGAAGGGAGAGAGGAGGCGGACGCACAAGAGGCGACGGGAGGAGGCTCCAGCTGCGGATTCCAACGACCAAGCTTGGGGAAAAACATAGAGGAGACTAAGGGAAGGCTAAGGTATGCATTAGAATTACTATCTCTCCATTTTTCTCAAAGATTTTTGGACAAGAAGGATCTAGGGTTTGACAAAAACTTAATATTTCTTTACGAAATCAATAGAGAAGGATAGGGAAGATATTTTAACCACAAAAATGATGTTTTCCCCAAATTATTTTGAGATTAAAAAATTAGGATTTTTCCTAATTTGTGAATTTTAAGCAAACTCATTTATAATTTTTATTTCATATGATATTAGAAGTGTTTTAATGATGAAAATTTAGGTTTTCAGCAAAAAATCTATTTTTCATAATTTTTAAATTAAATAAATCCGAAAATAAGGTAAGGTAATTATTAAATTAGGTTAAGGAGAGATTTGGAATAATTTGGAAGGGAAATTATAACTTAAACGTTTCCAAAAATTTTAATAATTATTTAATCTGAAAATGAATTTTTAATTATTTTTAAAAATTCATAAGGGTTTATGTGATGGAGGAAGGAGGGAAAAAGTTTAAGGAACATAAAATTTATTTATGTCTTATTTGAATGTTAAATTGTGATTGATAAGGGGGAGAGTAGCGTGTCAAAGTGACGCTAGACGAATTTATTGTACTTGTATTAAGGTAGGTACTCATATCCCTTGTAAAAAAAAATTTCATATGTTGCTCTATTCTTTATATTCAATATATATTTTTTTTAGTTTTCAAAATTTATGTGGATTATGAATGATGTTTTGAAAATTAACTTGTTAGTAAAGTCTCTTTCTTTCAATATATTAGCAAGCTTACATGCTATGGTTTATTCGTGATTTTCATATGTTAATCTTTGGATTTATGAATAATGATAGTTTTTATAATAAGCATATGATTGACTGAAAAATAGTTTATAAGTTTATGATATGAAACTGTGCATGTTGATGCGGAATACTCAAAAATGGTAAAGGGCTCTACGAAGCAATGGTAAAGGGATTCTTCGAAACCAAATGGTAAAAAAGTTCTTTGGAACCAAATGGTAAAGAAATGGCCAATGAAAATGTGTACATGATCAGTACAAATTCTATGGGTACCTCTGAGAAGGGTGTTATAGTAAATACTATACATAATAAGGTTTATATTTGTTTTCTATGCATATGAAAAGTTTATGTTTGAGGAAAGGTTATGAAAAGGCTTTTATTCAGAATGATTTTGAACTCATTCAGTAGTGGCTATTATTTAAAGTTTTCACATGATTATTTTTCATGTAAAAATATTTTATTGTTGTTTCATGGAATTTTTTATGAGAAATATGCATTACCTGCTGAGCAAGTAAGCTCATCCCTAGTTGTGGGATTCTTTTTCAGGAGAACCATCTAGGAACTGATGGCAAAGAGGCAGTTTTCTTACCATCGCAGGACTGGATGAAGTGACAGGTTTTTCTTTCAGTTTGTGTCATGTGTGAGAGGCATAGATTATATGTTTTATGAACTTTGAGAATTGTTGTATTTGACTTATTGAGTGGTTAATGTTAGGTGTTTAATGTTATTGAAGACTTGTAGAAAATAATGTATATATGTAGTTTAGTGGCTCTTTCTTATTTGGTTAGAAAATATTAGAAATGATCTTTCTTTATTAGATTTAAACGAGAATTTGACTTTTAACAGGACACAATGGAGAAAAAGGATTCATGTAGCCGGCCCCACGTAGTGGGATAAAGGCTTGATGTTGTTGTTGTTGTTGTAGTGGCTCTTTCTTATAATGTTATTGGATGATTTTTAATGTTTTTTTCCAGTTATGAAATGAAAGTTTTATGAGATGAAAGTATATGTGGTCTCCGTACGATCGTCTGTTCCCGCTCCGTTAATTTGTGTTAGCTGGGCCGGGTTGTGACAAGAGGTGTTGCACGCATCTCGATGCGCCGCGACTAGATTTAAGTGAATTTTCAATGTCATCGAAATTCGACGAAATCAATTTTATAAAATTCTACGCAAAATTTCGAGCAAATTAGTATAAAGAATCTATATTAAATTTCACTTAAATTGGAAGTTAAAAATTTTAGAAGTTTAAGTATACCTAAAGTGTCCTTAATAATAATTAAAACGAAAATATGACATGTGAGGGCAAAATGGACATTATGCAAATAACCTTAACCCCTCCCTCTTAAGGGGACCAAAATTCATTCGGTCCCCATTCTTTTCGTGCGCCCGAAACAAGAGATGAAGGGAGGAGGCAGACGGGAGAGGCGAACGGGAGGTTTCGGCAGTTTCTTTGGCGGAAGTTTCCGGCGGCCGGATTTGAGGGAAATTATAGAGGGAGGCAAGGGGAAGACTAAGGTATGCTTAATTTAAGCATTTCTCCATTCTTTCAAAGTTTTTTCTAAAAGGATAATTTTAGGGTTTTCCAAAACTTAAAAATTCTTTTAGAAAATGTATAAGAAAAGTTTGAGGAATGATTTTAAACATAAATTTCAAGTTAAATTAGGGTTTTTCCTAAAAGTTGAAATTCTTTAAAGAGCTTCACAAAAATGTTTTCTATGGGTCCTAGGAATGTTTCCAAAATGAAATTTTAGTTTTTTTTAAGAATTTGCATTTTTAATTTTTTCTTATTAAATAATCTGAAAATATATTAAGATATTTATAAATTAGGCTTAGGGGAAAGATTAGAATGATATTGGGATGAAATTGATGATTTAAAGTTTTTTGAAAATTTAGTAATTTATTTAATCCGAAAATTTAACTAAAATTATTTTAATTTCATTAAGCGTAGTAAGGATCAAATAGTAATAAATGAAGAGTTTCGACTATTTAGAAATGTATAAAGCTTTAAGAAAAAAAATATTGTTGACTTTTCTTTATGTGTAATCTTAGGTTTTGATCATAAAGGGACGATACGTGTCTAAGCGACGTCGTACGTCGTGGAGGTTTGCTATAATTGTGAGGTAGGTACTTGTATTTAAAATAAATTTCATATTTCTAAATTATGTATCTCATATGTTAATATTATTTGCTTTTTTTTTCAAGAAATGTTAAAATTTTGTACGTATGTTTATCGATACATTAAGTGTGGAACTTTTAAGGTTAAATGTGATGGCATATTTCTTTAACTGAAATTTAGATAAGCATAAGAACATTCGTGCATGAAATAATTTAGGCAACACATATGAAGTTCTGAATGACTTAATCCCTATGATATTTATATTATGATTGCATGTTCATGTTGATCCGGAGTACCAACTGGTTAAGGGGGCTCTTTGGAGCCAATGGTAAAGGGACTCTTTGGAGCCAATGGGAAAGGGGTTCTTCGGAGCCAATGATAAAGGAATGGTCAAATTTGACTGTGTACCTGATCAGTACAAAACACTAGTACTTCCGGGACGGGTGTATTATATTATGATTAAGCATTTATTGTATTTAAAGAAAGGTTATGAAGAAAAAAAAATATGAAGAATGAAAAGGTTTAAGGAAAAAGTTAAAAGAAACTGTGTATAAAAAAGGTTATACAGTATATACATACCCAAATGTCAAGTATGAGTTTCTTTTATTTTCTATAATGTTCTATATTTTTATTGTTTCATGAATTTATGTTAAATATATGTTACCTGCTAAGCGATGGCTCATTCCTGCTTGTGGAAATATTTTTCAGGAGATATTTCTGGAGAGTGATTACTGAAAGACCGATTAGCTACCGTCGTAGAGGATTATAGGATGACAGATTTTTATGTTCATGTTATGTAATGTGTCAGTTGTTGTATTGTGGACTACTGTGATGTTTTCAGTTTATGTTTTAAGTGATCTTATGCTTTGATGTATTAGGAATATTTTAGTTTGAATGTTTTAGTGGCTCTTTCTTACATTGTATTTGGATGATATTTATGTTTATGTCATTTATAAAAGGAAACTTTTATGATATGAAATTTATAAGTGTTCTCCGTACGACCGCTTGTTCCCGCCCCGTTAATTCGGGCTAGCTAGGCCGGGTCGTGACACAAAAGAAAGAAGAGATGACTAAAGACTCAACTTTTGATGCCATCAAGCCTTACCATATGAAACTGAGCAAGCAAAAATAATTTATACTCAATGAATCAAAAGTTACAAAGCAAGGTCCTATTTATAGATCTTTTCCAAGCCTAGACAACTTTGGAAAGCCTTATTAGCCAATAAAATACTATTACATGAATTGATGACATGTCTTAATATAAACAGAGAGAAAATACCAACAATATATACAATAATATCAAGCTTTTATCCCACAACGTGGGGTCGGCTATATAAATCCTTTTTCTCCATTGTGTCGTGTTAAGAGTCAAATTCTCATTTAGATCTAATAAAGAAAGGTCATTTCTATTATTTTCTAACCAAATTTTTTTAGTTCTACCTCTACCTTTCTTAAAATAGGCCAAATCTAACACATCCACTCGCCTAATCGGTTCATCGGAAGGCCGTCATTTTATGTGAAGAAAGAAAATATGAGAAATAAAATTAAATTAAAAGCTTCCAAATAGATGAAAATTCGGATTGGTCATATAAGTCAAGTAGAATGATCTTAAAATCAATAAATTTATGCAGATTATTATCTTATTGACTAAAATGGCCCCCCTACAATCAAGAAGACTTAAATTAAGCTTTTTAATTACTCTTCCATAATTTTAAGAGGATTATTAGACGTTCATGAGCTTGCATGGAGAATTGTGCAAAATGAACATCCCAAATCTTGATATAGAACCTTGATCTGTGATCTAGCCTAGGCCTTTATCTTGATGCTACATCAGATTCAGTTTCTTGTTCCTTCCACCCTAAAGGCAAAGCCCGCTAGAACATTTACTCATCTTCAAATCAAAGAACTTGACAACCTAGAATCAAACTCATTACTAAGAGGAAGTACCTTCATCACAAATCAGCCCTTCCACACATCCAATGCGGGCGGGTCCCGAACATGTTTCTAGGTTTGTTTATTAAACTCCACACAGCACATTCAAAATTGCCTAGATCTAATGATAGTTTAGTATATTCACTTTTGAGTCAATAGCAATTTAGATGAGAGAGTAGTTGGCTTTTATGTTCTAGATTAGGAGTAGAAACAATCTAAGTTCTAATATTTGGTTCAAGCTAGACTTTCACTATGGATTTAATGGACGAATGAAGGTAATAGTTGAAGTAGATATGATTGATATTTTTTGAAGGGATTCTAGTTAATTTATGCACAAAATAATTCTTAATTGTGGTACCTTCATAAGAAGAAGAGGATGACGAAGAGATGAAAATAACCATAACCAGATCTTAAAGCATACTTTGTTGCTAATACAACATTTTTTTTTCCTGCAAAAAGTGAAGATGATGAGATGAAGACCATTGAAGTTGAGAGTGTAGCTTTCAATGATCTATCGTGATTTATGGACAAGTACAACATCAATTTACATTTCATATAATAATTTATGTTCTTTTTCTGCGTACATTTCTTCAATTATAGATGTTTTCCTTTCATTAACATGGCAAGAAATAAAATGCATGAATTGTTGTTTGTTTTTTGGGCTTAGTCATCAGCAATATCATTTTAAAATTCATTTGACATTGCCATGCCTTCCATAGATCTTGCTTGGTGGTCCTTTCTACCTTGAACATGATGAAGTTTCCTCTTTCTTGGAATACACCAATGACATTTTAGTTGTGCTTGACTAAGAATTAAAAGAATTTTGTAAATTGTTAATTAGTTTTTGATATTCTGATGTAAATGACACTGGAGCTGCACTAAAGTTGGTTAATAGTTTTACGTCTTGGTACTAAGGTGGTGTTATTGTTGAGCCTTGTTAACATTAGTATTAATGTGGCTTTACCACATCCTCTGATCTACCAAAAACTAGGATAATATTTTGCTCCATTATCACTGGATAATATTGTTCTCCATATTTTATGCTTCATGAATCCAAATGCAGTTATTGAATAATTGAATAGAAATTTGCAAAGTTTTCTACAGTAATTTGAATGGAAATCTAAATAAGATGCTTTCATAATCACATATTCTGTCATCTAGTAGGTCTGCAAGTTTTTACAACTTCTATATTAAAGTGAACCTTTGATGTTTAGCTTCTAGACCTGGGACGTTTTCACATTTTCATTAAAAAAAAAATCTGCATAACATCATACTAATATCTAGCTTAGGTTTGATGTTGGAGGCATAATTTAAAAAATATCAAGAATACTTTCTTCATCCACGGACAATATTACACAATAGGGCTTCTTGATAAATGATTCAACATTGGGCCCATGCTTGAGCTTGAGTTATTGAGCCATAAATTATCAAGCTAAACTCAAGCTCAAGCTTAGTGACTACCATGCCAATAGAGCTTCAGCTCCAAACTTGATTCTCAAGCCCAACCATAGTTTGAGCTCAAGGCCTAGTAGAAAGAGATATATTCAAAGCCTTGAGTTAGTTGTCACTAGAGCTCGAGTCAATTATGGCTCAAGCTCAACTCAGCTCAAGATCAAGTATGCAGTGAAATACTCAATGTCATGAGTTAGAGTTAATAGAGCTTGAGTCAATTGTGGCTCATATTTACTCAACTAAATACACCCATAGCATTGATAATGATGATAATGATAATCAATAGTTATCAAAGCTCAAGGCAATAATGAATCAAGTTTGGCTCAACTCGATTACACTTGTAGAATGAATGAAAATGAGGAGAACAATTATATTAAACCTAGATTATACATCCTACAAACTTAAATAATTTAATTGTTTAAGTTGTTTAAGCATGTGTTTGATTCTTTTTTTAAGATAATCTACATAACAAAGTTTTGGAAATTAAAATGCCAAGAAACTTCAAATCATTAATATTTTTTCCTAACATAATTCATTCTGATGATTATCATTTTAAATCATTGAAAAGTATTCCTCATATTTAAAATAATTTTACCAAGTAAAATAGTGCTTTCTCTTTTGATGTCTCTCTTTGCTCAAGCAAGCATCTAATATGATGCCTAGCACCTTGAGTGTTAGGCAATCATATTGCCTGAAGTACGCCTAACATTTTTTATGATACAACCAATAACAAACTATTAATGCTTAATATGTAGCCAAGCTATTATTTGATTAAATTGTTGGTTTATTTTGTTTACATATTTTTATTGAGTTGATTAGATTTTCAAATTATGAGGTATTTTTGGGGGATGTATGGGAGAAAATTGTAACCAAACTTCTATGTTGCACTACTTATCATACTAAAAAATATAGCATAACTAAGGTAATAAATAGAGTTCTAGTAATTTTTTATGATGTCTATTCGAATCATATATCTAGTTGGGATTAATGTTACCTATGACTGCGTTTACATCTAACTCATTTGTCAATAAGTTCACAAGCATGAATCTGATTGATATAATCACTTGTTATGAACCTTAAAAATATGCATATCTAGTAGAATTGCCTATACATCAAAGCCAAATGAATTTGCTCAACCTTTTGCATGGCATATGCAAAATTTTACATGAAAATATTCAAAAGAAGCTTGTTAATTATTTTTTAATTATAAGTCAACCAAAATTGTTAGTAATATATACATGGAAAACGTGCAACACAATGATTCACATGCACAAAGAAAGGTTGACTCAGCTCTTAAAAATTAGTTATGGCATGAACATGCTCATAAAAAATTTGTCTGATATATATATATATATATATATATATATATATATATATATATTTGAGTTTGATATTCCAAGGAATTGTAGATTTAATCCAATTTTCAATATGAAAAATCTAATAATATAACTTTATACCACAAATCATCAAACAAAGTTTGGATTTTTCTCTTTTTCCTTCTCCTTCAAGCTTCATATGCTCAATATCAAACACCTACAATTTCACAAACAACTCAATCAAAAATAAGACAGCTTATAAAGTAAAATAATCTACTTTTTGATGTAATCAAATGTATTGAAATTATGGCCACAACAGAAGGTGGTTCCCACAAATACATCAACATGCAAAAGGAAAAACCTTCATGGATGACATGTATTTGACGAGCTAAAGCACCCAAACATTTTGGAAAGAAACAACAACTACACTAGCTCATGGTAGAATTCTTCTAAAATGGGAAGAGCTAAAGGAGTTCAAAGTCAACAACTAACTCAGAGATGCAAGCTCTTGTTGCATCAATCTAGTTCATTTAAGTCCAAAGTTGTACTTGATAAATTTTGAATTTAAGTTTTCCTACACTAATTTTCATGCATTAATCATAATCATGCTGAACTATGCATTGATTGTACCTTACAAACCATACAAACATAACAAATTTCTTAATCAAACCTTGTGAAAAAATATTCTAATATGGTATTGTCAGAAATAAAAATCTTAACTAGTAGTCCAATGGAAAACATAACATACATCCATGCCAATATACCTTATGTCCACCCAAACATAAGGTACATTCAAAATTCATGTATCATATATTCCAAACCCAAATCTCTATCTTGGAACCAAAAAGTACACGGAAACCAATAGACCTTACATACGCACATACGCTCCAACATAACATAAGGTAGGTATAACTATCTCATGAGCATTGAATAAGAGAGGAATTAATTAGTGCCAACATTTATAAAAAGTAATGAGCCGCTGGCATAAAACTCGATGTGCAAAACAGCTACATAAAATGAATGAAACTAAAGAAATAACATTAATTACCATGGTAAGAGGATAGAGGAACAAGAAGATAGTTCATAATCCAGATAGGACATATTACTTGTGAAGAATCAAGAACACGAATTACTAATTCATAATAAAGTATTTGGATGTGTAAAAACAAGCAACTAGCAGTAAAATAAGTAGAATCCTCCCAAAAACTAAACATCCATCCTTATTAACATTAATCCATTTTATAGAACAAAACATTAAGGAGTTGTTTGCATGCAGGATTTAATAGGATTTATGCCAAATCCTGCATAACGTGATTTAGCGCCCACTAAATCTCACGGCGGAATAAATCCCCCGTCTCCCCCTTTGTACTGTAAATCACGGATTTATGAGATTTGGCCGAAGAAGCGCGCGAAAGGGAGAAAGATAGTTACCTTCACAGCAAGCGAGCTCCCGTTTCTTTCGATTATAATGTCATGACTTCCGATCCGACAATAAGGGAACGTCGTCAAAGGAGCGAAGTCGAACAGCAACGAAGGAGCCAAAAAAGTGACTCGTCCAAAACTCTACCTCACAAGCAACGAAGTCGAACAGCACGAAATAGAGATGATGAAAAGCAAATCTAAATGCCTCTAGCCTATTTGAAGAAATTAATTTAATTTAAATTAATTAATATAATTTAAAATATTAATAATTTAAGTAAACAAATTAAATAATTAGTAATATAATTAATACATAAATAAATTATCTAATTCAACTTAATTAAATAATTAATAGAGTAATTAATAATTCATAATTAATATAATTAGCTTAATTAATATAATTTGAAATAGAAATTATTAATTATATAATTAATAGCATAAATAATAATTAAATAATTAATGAGTATAAATTACTTAAATAATTAATGAGATAATTAATAGTATAATTTATAATTAAACTTAACTATATAACAATTAAATAATTAATTAAATTATTAATAGGAATATTAATTAAATAATTAAATATTTTAAAAATAATTAATTAATTAATTAGAGAATTATTAATATAATTAAATATCAAATATATCATTATATCATTGATAGCAATCAAAATTAAAATTAATAAGTAATTCATACTTAACATATAAATTAAATTTAAAACATAATTAATTTAATTTTTAAATAAACTAATCATCTTAAATCTTGAATTATATTATTAAATAGTTTCATAGAATTTAACGAGATTTAACAACTACATTGCAAAATAATTTTCAGGATTTACTAAATTCGAATTTACAGGATTTAATAAATCCTACTTGTTGTTAAACAAGCCCTAAAAATAGAGGAATCTTCCCTGCAAAGTGTCTAGAATTCATAATTTCACTCTTCTCACTGCTTGAAATGAAAATGTTATAATGCAGCATTCGCTAGTCTAGCAAAGGAAAATGAGTGCCTTAAAAATGCAAGAAGATATCCCCCAAACTTAGATCATGATTTGCATGCAATACTAGATGGACCTTAAACCCCACACAAAAGCAGAAAGCCCTCGGATGTTTTACAAAACAAGAAGATCGTTCCATCATATATCACGAAGAGAAAATACTTTCCGCTGTGGGCAGCACCTTATTAACAATAAACACCGAATAAGTCACAAGCATCAACATAGACCAAGCTTTTCAGAAGGAATGTCAGATAGAACCTGACAGAAATCAGATAAAAATTAAAGATTGAATGAAAATGAAAGAATATTGACACTAAAAACACACAGAAATGTAGCAGAAATTGTGTTCATCGCCGAAGCCGGGGAAAAATTCCGCTTTCTAGAAAGCCCTAATTACAAGCTACACAGAAAGCGTTGAGCTTAAACAGAAGAAGAAGGACCAAAGACGCTTACAGCAAGAGATCTCAGCTCGTAAAAGATGCGAAGACCCTCTCGCCTTCCACTTCCATTGCCATATGCTTCCGTTTCCCCAAACCCTCAAACGACGAAAATGCAATCTTCGCCCAATTTGCTTATCGCACACATTTTTTAAATAAAAATTTTTATTAGTTTTTTAAGTTAAAAAAAAAAACGAAAAGAGAAATATTTTAAAATAAGAGGGATTTACATAAATATCATTTTATTTTATATTATTTACATATCTAATACCTAAAATTTTAATATTACATATTTATCATTTATAGAACAAATATGCGTGCATGAAATGAAATATTAAAATTTATAAGGTGTTATGGGTGGTAAGAATAAAATATATAAGGGATATATTTGATATTAAAATTTTATATGAGTTGTTGAAATGTAATATTAAAGTTTTAGGTATTAGATATATAAATAGTATGAAATAAAATGGTATATATGTAAATCTCCCAAATAATACCATGGTGACATGGCGAGGAAATTGAGGATGGCATGTTGTGGGTGGCCCACCCATTTTTCTTCATTTTTTTATTTTATTATTTTCTTTTTTAGATTTTTTTATTTCATTTTTATAAATATATATAAATTTTAATTAAACTATTTTTTTATTATTTCTTTTTTATTTTGTTTTCTATAAATAAATATATATTTTAATTAAATTATATATTTATAAATAATAATATAAATTAAATAAAAATTATGAAAGAAAAAAAGTAGTAGCTAGCATATTTTGTTTTTTTTTTCTTTTTTTTATAAATATATATAAATTTTAATTAAACCATTTCTTTTTTTTTCTTTTTTTAGTTTTCTTATTTTTTTATTTTTTTATTTTCATATTTATAAATATATATTTAAAAATAATACTATAAATTAAATAAAACTAAAAAAAATAAAAAATGAAAAAAAAAACTAGTCGCTAATGGCGCTTGCGACTTTATTTATTTCATTTTCTCTTTTTCTAGTTTTCTATTTTTATTTTCATTTTTATAAATATATATCTATGAATGATAAACTAAAAAAATTAAAAGGGAAAAAATCCAATCTCTAGCCGTGCTAGCGACTTGATTTATTTCATTTTTTTTATTTTTTTCTCTTTTATTAATTTTTATTTTTATAAATATATATTTATAAATGATACTATAATTAGATAAAACTTCAAAAAATTTAAAAGAAAAAAAAAACAATCCCTAGTAGTGCTAGCTACTTGATTTATTTGGTTTTTTTATCTTTTCTATTTTCTTATTTTTATTAATTTTTTTAAATCATTTATAATAAAAATTAGTTTCTAACTTTAGATATGATTTTAAATTTATTTTTTAATTTTAATGACTATAAATTTATAAATATATAAAGGAGACTTTATTTATATAATTTTTAAAATTTAAGAAATGATTTAAAATTTATAATTAAAAGAAAAATATATAGAAATTTATTTTTTATTTATAATATTATATAAATAAAGTCTCTTTTATTTATATATATATATATATATATATATATATATATATGAAAATAAAATTATAAGTAAAATATAAAAATTAATTTTTATAAAATGCAAATCTAAAACATGATTAAAAAAACAAAAAGAAGAAAACTTAAAAAAAATGAAAAGAAAAATTAAAATAAAAAACTAAAAAGAAAAAAATTTATTTCCTAATCAAATCGCTAGGACAAGTAAAAATTTTTATTTCCTGATCGACTCACTCGTCTGTCTAACTTGCCTACGTGACCCAGTCAATCATGTGAGTAGTGAATGACTAGAATAATCATTCGATTAGTGAACAACTTGCCCCCACATGTGGGCCTTGCTCACCACGCAAAGTCCCACTCCCCACATAACTTCTCGCCATGTCACAAGTCCTTCCGCACCATGTCAGAGCTAGTCGTTGCCTGAGTAAAATGACTAGCATTAATTTTTTTTTCCAGTTTCTATTTTATGTAAAATCCTTGAGACCATTTTTATTTTGAAAAATTTATCCTTTGCCTACCATCTTGTGCTTTATAGATTATTGCTAGATCCACACCCCCGCTTTGTACTTTGGACTAGTGCTCGAACCAATTTGAACTATACATTGTGGAAGACAGTCTTATAAGGTTTAAATATTTTTTTTTGAAATTATTTATAGATAAGAATCATTGAAATCAAATTTATCTATAGATGACAGTTGACTCTACTAGTAGACAAACTCTAAATAAATGACCAAAAATATATATGTGAGATTGGAGAGAGTAATAACTATCAAGTATACATGGTGAAGATCTCAAAGAATCAAAAAATCCAAAAGATTCCTCTTCACTCTTTATTTATAGGGATATGAGGGATACAAAAAATGTTACACCTACAAAGAAATAGAAAATAGAATATTTTAATGACTCTCAGTACATAATTCATTAGACATGTATTACCTCCTAACTATATGAAAGGAGAATGGTTATGCACAAACTTGATAATATATCTCTAGGTGATTTGATGGTGCCCAGTGTGTACGAGCAAGTGTGCACAGGCAAGTCTGTTAGTGAGTATTGAGTTGGAGGGAGCCCTAACTAGTAAGGTTCCTATAGTTACCTGCGACCTATGTTGGTGTTTCAGATTGCCTAGAGAAGAGGGAGAGTGAGATTTAATTACAGGGAAGATAAACTCCATGGTTGGTTGATTGTGGTAGGGCAATATAAGATCCTAAGTAGGTGCTTTCCTATAAATATAGTGCCAAGCATGAATGATGGCACCCCACCGTGGATGATGACAAGTAGCTTTGACGACCAATCTTCTTTTATATGGTGACTCATGATCCATGAGGACCCCTTGATTCCCCCTTTAAGGAGCAACTTCTCTTAGTGCTTTCTAACGAGTGGAATCTTAATGATCCTTGGACGAGTTCCACTATGGAGCTTGCTAAGCAAGTACTCTTGTCACAACCTGTCAACCACCTACTAGGTACCTTAAAGGCATATGCACATATATAAGTATTACTTAATAACTCTAATCATTTGGTTATATTGGAATCATGTGTTGGTTTTTTCTTGCATTTCTCGAATCAATTTGGCTTAACTTTTTGTTGATGTTGGTAGCTTTGTATTTTCTAGAATGTGTTGAAAATTGTGGTGTTTTGGACATTTTTTTATTTGATCTCTAATATCATATATATTTGTTATCATGTCATATGTACTTTATTATTCACAAAAATTGTGCAATCAATCAAGTTCATTTATGCCTTATATTTGGACCACATACATGGCATAATCATTTATTTCAAGCGTTTAAGTCTCTTTTGCTATTGGAATGGTTCTCTAGGGATAGTTCTCTTGAGAAGCCTCTTATTGTTAGCTTAGAGGTAGCTTTTGAGGATTTACTTTCAAGTCTCTGCATGTGTAATAACCTATATTTTAAACTTAATAGATTTTTTTTAAAAGTCATTTTAAGTCAAATTTAAAAATCGTCTTCTCCATAGTATGTATATTGAAATATTTTAATTACATGAATTTTTTCATAATTTTTTGGCTCTCATGCAAATCCTTAAAAAATTGATGCTTGTAGGTATGAGGACCGACAAGTGTCCGTTTTGCAAATTGATTTTACCAATATTTTTTTAAATAAAATAATTTATTTTATGAATATTTTTTTATAATTTTTGAATTCATAAAAGAATTTATATGAATTTTATGTTAATAATTAATTAAATTTTATAATTAAATAATATTATATTATTATTTTATTAGAAATTTCTTAAACCACTTTATAAAATTCATCAAATAAGCTTTTAATATTTTTTCCCTATTCATTTTGGCAACAGAGAGTAGGTTAGTAAAATTTAAGAGAAAAGTGAGGAGAGAGAGAAAAAGAAAACTTAGTTTTGAAGGTCCGGTGCTTGTTTTGTCTGTCAAGCCTGTTAGAAAAATTACTCGTCTCACTATAAGAAATAATTACCATATCTCTAATTTCAATAATTTTATATTTTTGATATTTTTCTTATCAAATTTATATTTTCGTTACCGAAAAATGAGAATAATTTTGTATTCATAAACTTTCATTGCATAACTTTTTCTATGTGATAAATCTCGTTAATATGAGCATTTTGACTATAATATATTGAATTTTCACTGGTTAAATTAAAAGATATAATTTTTTGAAGTAAATGTATAGTGTACAAATTTGATAGATTTTCCTGTATTTATATATTTTTGCATTTTATATATGATATTAACTTCATTGCATAAAAAAGATAACATTTGCATGTAAGCAAGAAAGGCTAATTGTTAACACTATAATGAGTATAGGTTGACTCTTAAAATATAATATCCTGTGCAGGCATGAGGACCTGATAGCTTTCCTTTAAATAATAGATTTATGGAGCAATCCTAGTTGTAGCATGTAACTGATTGCTCGAATTACGTTGACCGGTAAATGGTGACGACTCTTAATGATTATTGAAAGATAGTTGTAATAATAATTGATTAATTGAACAAGTAATAATTAATATGACTGATGATCAACTAAGAAGCAGTTGGGATAATAATATTGAAAAACACTACACTAAAGCTGAAAGTCATGCCTTACTTTTCATAATTTTACTCATGATGATATTTACCTGATGGTATATTAAACTGATTGATAGATTGATAGCTCATACTAGCATTAATATTGATATATATATAGCATAGCATATTGACATGATTCATTGGGTGATACTACTATTTATCATATATCTTATTATTTGATAGATTTTTTTTTATTTCACTGATCATATTAATTTTATTATTGATTTTTGAGATATTTATCACCCATATTAAATAATTATTGACATTGACTAAAATTAAATATACATGTTAATTCTTTTGCCTTGCATTGAATGTAGTGACAGAGTTTTAGTTTTCTTACTAAGTTTTTTAGCTCATTATATGTGATTTAAATGATTTTAGTTCATGAAAGGGGTAATGACCAGTTGGAGTGAGGTTGAAAGAGATCATCAGATTTTTTTTAGATTTTGTTATATTTTTTTGTCAAGAGTTTGTGATAAATTAGTAATTATATTGAAAATCCTGGTTATTGTATATTAATATTGAAAAATAAATATAGTGTAATATTTTGAGGTATATAATTGTTAATTATTTTCACTACTTATTTAAAAGCCTTTGTTAATTAATTAAAAATATAAAATAGATAATTCTTTCAAATTTGATTTTAGGGCGTTACAATTAATATCAGAGAGATTATTAGAAGAGTTAGATTATAACCAGATCTATAGGAAGTTATTCTGAGTCGGGTAGAAGTTGAATAGTACATATTTGTCATTTTTGCATTTAATATATTGAATTGCATGTTGAGTTTGTGTTATTTATTAGGAAAGAGAATTTTATTAGTGAATAGATGGACACTATCAATCAGGATACCTAGAATGGACAGAGTGCTATAGCAACAGCTCTAGTGAGTTCTGATAGTTTGATGCAGTTAGCCAGCATACTTGCACATGCTATTAGTGATGCTTAGAGTAGACATATGGGATAAAAGGAATCAAAAGAGGACAATCATCTACATATGTTCTATAAGTTAAAGTCACCATTATTTAAGGGTGTTAAAGAGCCAGAGGTAGCGGAGGGCTGGTTATTAAGGATAGAGAATATATTTGACAACATATAGTGCTCAGAGAATAGAAAAGTACCACTTATAGTGTTCCTCTTTGAAGGAGAAGCTAAGAGATGATGAATTGGACAGCAAAGAGAGAAATTCCAAGGAAAGATGAATGCAAAGATCACCTGGATAGAGTTTGTTATTATCTTCAGAGACCATTTTGTACCTCCGTCAGTGTGATAGCAGATGCAACAGGCTTTCATGAAATTGGAGCAGGGGAATAAAACTTTGATGCAGTATGAGGCATAATTTATTGCACTGGCCAGGTTTGTATCTCAACTAGTCAATATTGCTGATGAAAAATGTTACAGGTTTCTAAGAGAATTGAAGGATGAATTGAAGCATTCACTTGTACTACTGATGATTCAAGAGTTTTCAAAGCTTATTGAGAGAGCAAGACTAGTGGAGAATGACTTGGCCATTCCACTGTTCAGACATGATATGAACAAGAAGAGATCAGGAGATGACATAAACATGAGCGAGTGGTATGAAAAGAGATATAGATTTTTAGACAGCATGAAAGGATCTACATCTGAGTCCAGTGTAGGTGCGTAGGAATGTGCCCGATGTGGTAAGAGATATAGTGGATAGTGTTTTTTTATGATTGGAAGTGTTTTAGATGTGGGCAGTGAGGACACCAGATGACTAATTGTCTACTACAATGATAGGGGATGAGATCTAAATTCAGAGGGAAGCAAGCAAGATAACGCTATAGATAGAGGATCATAGGATCAAGAGAATACAGTGAAGGGTCAATGAGCAGGATAGATGGAAGAAGGGTAGTTGAAAGTCAAAGAAAACCTATATAGTCTGTTACACCAACACTATCGCCTGTATGACCTAGAGTTTATAGTTTGATCTAGTAAGAGGATAGCAATGCACCTAGAGAATCCACTATAAAATTTTTCAAACCTTGAATTAATTAATTAATAATTTGCATAGTATATTGTGCTTGAATGATATGTGGGAGTATGATTGATTTGAATAAACACATGATTGATTACATGCATTATTTTAGAGATTTTGAATAGATTTCAATTGATTTATTTGTTTTGATATTGATTTTGAATCATATTAATTTGTTTTGACGAGTTTATGAATTGAATTTATCTTTATTGATCTATTTTGTCCAGGAAAATGTCGAGGGTGACATTTTTCTAAGGTGGAGAGATTGTAATAGCTTGTATTTTAAACCAAATAGTTTTTTTAGGAGTCATTTTAAGTCAAATTTGAAAGCCGACATTGTCATAGCATTTATATTATAGTATTTTAATTACATTAATTTTTTTATAATTTTTTTGCACCGGTGCAAATCCTTAAAAAGTTGATACCTGTCGGTACAAGTGGAGATTTTGGGACCGACAAGTATATGTTTTGCAAACTAATTTCATCAATATTTTCTAAATAAAATAGTTTATTTTATGAATATTTTTCTATAATTTTTGAAGTCATAAAAGAATTTATATGAATTTTATATTGATAATTGATTAAATTATATAATTAAATAAAATTATATTATTATTTTCTTAGAAATATCTTAAACCACTTTATAGAATTCATTAAATAAGCTTTTAATATTTTCTTTCCCTATTCATTTTGGCAATAGAGACCAGGTTAAAAAAATTTGAGAGAAAAGAGAGAGAAAAATAAAACTTAGTTTCGATGGTCACGGTGCAATTTTTGTCCTTCGAGCCTATGAAAAAATTTCTCGTCTCACATTAAGGAATAATTACTCTATCTTTGATTTCAATAATTTTATATTTTTTTATTTTTTTGATTAAATTTGTATTTTCGTTACCTAAAAATGAGGATAACTTTGTGTTGATAAAATTTTCACCGCATAACTTTTTGTATATGATAGATCTCGTCAATATGAGCATTTTGACTGTAATATATTAAATTTTTACTGGTTAAATTGAAAGATATGATTTTTTTTAAGTAAATGTATAGTATACAAATTTGATATATTTCCCTATATTTATATATTTATGCATTTCATATGTGTTATTGACCTATATTTCATAAAAAAGATAGCATTTGCATGTAAGCAAGAAAGACTAATTTTTAACACTATAATGAATATGAGTTGGCTCTTAAAATATAATACCCTACACAGGAGGGTGGGCCGACAGACTTTTCTTTAAGTAAAAGATTTTTGGTGTAATCCTTGTTTTAGCTTGTAACCGATTGACTGAATTATGTCGATGGGCAGAGGGTGATGACTCTTAATGATTATTGAAAGCCACCTGTAATAATAATTGATTAATTAAATAAGTGATAATTAATATGATTGATGACCAGCTGAGAAACAGTTGGGGTAAAGATATTAAAAATATTGCATTAAAGATGAAAGTCATGCCTTACTTTTTATAGTTATACTCATGATGATATTTACCTAATATTATATTAAATTGATTGACAAATTGATAGCTCATACTAGCATTAATATTGATACAATATAGAATAACATACTGACATTGAATTATAGTACTCTTTACCGTATGTCTTATTATTTGATGGATCTCTTTTGATTTCATTGATTATATTAATTTTATTATTGATTTTTAAGATATTTATTATCCATATTAAATAATGATTGATATTGACTAGAATTGAACATACATGTTGATTCTTTTACCTTGTATTAAAAGTAGTGATAGAGTTTTGATTTTCCTGTTGGGCTCTTTAGCTTATTATATGTGATTTAAATGATTTCAGATCTGGAAAGGGATTAGGACTAGTTGGAATGAGGTTGGCAGAGATCCTCAAATTTTCTTTAGATTTTATTCTATATTTTTCATTATTTTTTGTAGTAAGGAGTTTATGATAGATTAGTGATTGTTTTGATCTCCTGGCTATTATATATTAATTTTGAAAGAATGAATATAATGTAATATTTTAAGGTATGTAATTATTAGTTGCTTTCATTGGATATACATATTTATTATTTAGAAGCTCTAGTTGATTAATTAAAAAGATAAAATAGATAATTCTTCAAAATTTGATTCTGGGGTATTACACCATGAATGCGTCCTAACACTCAAGATCATCTTTAATTAGCAGTGCATTCAACATTAATTGCCAATTCACTAAATCTCAGATCATTCTCATGTTATCATTATGAATTCTACAACATTACAATTATCAATGTAGAACCCCTCATCTATTCCTCATTTATTATATGCTATAGTAACCCATAACTTTTTAAAGATGTATAATGCTCTATTTTTCTGCTCTTAATCACCATGGGAAATAGCAGCCTCATGCATATTCCTCGTATTACACTACCACCTTGATCATACACACATTACAAATTCTCATTTTACATCATAATTTCATAAGTAATCATAGTTTTAACCATGATGACACTACATAAATATCATTTTAGTATTCCCCTTTGGCTTCAACTTCATTCACAAGATTCCTCTAGATAATGTACCAAGGAATCAGCTTATCCTTCTAGTACATCTATTTAATATATGGAATGTCTCTTAGAAGTACATCATAATAACTTTTTATGAGTATTTCTATCATATTTTTGGACATTAATACCACCTTGCATAAGAGCTAAATTTATCCAGGTTTCAAGATCCAAGAATAAAGGCTATTTAATAATTGAATAAAATCTAATTTTGAACATAATTAAATAAATATAATTCAAATAAACACAATAAATTTAAATAAAAATAAAATAAAATTATAGGTTATTAATTTGAAATTAAATAAGATTTTGAATATAATTTATTAATATTTAATTAATAATTAATTAAAATTAAATAATTGATTAAAAATTCTAAGTAATCTCATAACAATTAGAAAATTATAATTAAATTTTAAATCATTTAAACCAAATTAGTTTAATAATTTGTTTGGTTAAGTTTAGTTAAAATTTATTTTAATCAAATAAATTTGATAATTAATATTGATTAAATAAATAAAAGTCTTTATGCTTCATGCTTGACTCCATTTGGAGAGCATTTTAGCATTTGATTTCAAGGCCTCAATGTATTTAAAATAATCAAAATACCCCCATGTGTTGTGTACAACTCATTTCAGAAAGACACAAACACATTAGATTGAGGGTTCTTTGAACCATTAATAAATCATTGACCCTATATACTATGTTTGACTCCATTTGGAGAGCATATGTATTAAATTAAGGGGTCCCCTCTTTCTATCCTTAATAAATCATCAAATAATCTTTAAAGGCTTTATGTAATCATTTATCCTATATTGAGGATGATTGCGTTGTGATTATAAGCTTTAGGATTTGTAAGTCAGTAGCTCCCTCTCTTGGGGTTATTAACTTACAAATCCTTTAAAACTAAACAATCAACTTTAACCATTTAAATTTTAAAAAATAAAATCCAAATTTATACAAGATAAACATTAATTAAATAACCCCTTTTGGGCCTTAATAAATAAACACTTTAAACTCATACAACTTAAACATCAAACTCTTATTGGACATATCAAAGCCACACCCTTCACACCCCTATGTGGTTTGCTAGGATAACTAATTTTGGCCTAGGCTAGGCCGATGGTTTGAATTGCTCACGAGGTGCTTTGCATGGAGAGCACCTTATGTTTGTTTATTTATTTTCAGCACTATGGATATCATATTTACATTTATATTGGTGCACATAGGCTCTTTAAGGACTGCATTAGAAACATTAGGTTATTACATAACTGCTCCTGCACATTTTTTATTAACTACCTAATGATTTCATATGTTTTACATTTCTTGTAATAGTCAAAGTAGAATGCTCTTAGGAATGATGTATATATATATATATATGCATCCCTATAAATTATAATTTGTATATATATCGATTTGTACAGTGTCTTGAGTTATAAAAGATTTAAAGATATCTGCTTATACATTCAAATGGGACTCCAAAAGATGATATCCTCTCCCTTGGAGGTTACTTTGTTTTGAATTCCATAGAAGATTTGGAGCTTGAAGACCTTAAGCATATGTACTTGATTCTATACATATGATAGGCTTAGAAACCCAGGTTTGTTATGATAGAACCTAGCCACTTTACTTTTCTGCAAAGTCTATTATTCATTTTCAAATCAATTATTAAATGTTCCTCGATGTACATGTTCCAGACTTTGTAGGAACATATATGCTAGTTTTAGGATGATATGATACTAGGTACTATAGATACCAACCCTTTTACTTATTCATACATACATGCACACATTTTTATTTATGCAATGTACGTTAAGACAAACTCTTATGCCCAACGTGGGCAAGGTAGTAGGGTCCTTATTGCTCTCAAAGGATGCTACGCTTTCATGTTGGTATATGGCCCTTATATTGCCAAAATGTCTTTAAAAATTTGGGAGTTAGAAATTTTAGATAGGATAATTAAATAAGATAAAATGTAGAGTTTTTAGTGAGTCATATCGTTAGAGTGATTTATACATAAAGTCAAATTTACTCATTCTGGGTCACTGATTCAGATTCAGATTTATTTCTTTGAACTCTTAGATAAAGTTGATTGTAACATATTCTACATCTAAGATGATTGCATGAGGATTAGCTTCTTAGCTTGCAGTGCATTCCAAATAAGCATATGCCCAGAGGTATTTACACACCTCACATTGCTTTTAGAAAAAGTATAAAGAATTCAAATGTATTTTCTACAAAATTTAATGTTATTCTTGAGGGAATGATTAGTATTTTCAAAAAATATAAGGAAACTCTTATGTATTTTAAATCCAGAATGAGTTTAGTCTCCACTTTAATCAAAAGTTTTCTCATCAGAGATGTAATCGACTATAGGGGCTTGCCTCTATATGAACCTAAGATTCCAATATAAAATAAACCCTATCTTAATTTGCTAAGATAGGGTAAACTGGATGTAGACTAAAGCTAATCCTAGGTTAGTTTCATATTTGAATTGATAGGTGTATATGAATATTATCCTGCAGGATGAATTTCATATGACCTTTGCCAAATAGAAATATGAAAATAAATTATTTCTTTTCTCAAGTTAATAATATGAGTGTTAGTTTATCTTTTAGGGTAATTAACACTAATTATGAAAATTTAATTATAGAAATAATAAATCCCAAATCAGTGGGCATACACAAATTTATTTTGTTCATAGTTTTTTCTGGCAACTCTACTGGGGATTAGGTTTACTTCCCATCTTTAGTAGAGATTAGACTTTAAATTCATAATACAATCATTCATGTGAATGAGTTACGTATTTTTAATCATTATAATCAAAATTTGATTTCCATAATTATATTCAAAATTTAATTTTAATCTTTCCTTCAATCATCAACCTCAAGTTTAACTTCAACTCTCAATCAATCCACTTTTCAAATCTACACTTCACAATCATGTCTTTCTTGGTTCAAGGTATATCATCAAAATCATCTCACTTCCATCATCAATTATCTAGAATTTTCCTTAGAGATCGAATAAATTCTGTTCAATGTATTCTTCTGATTCAGCATCGAGTTTGAGTTCAGTAAGTTCAATAATTTATAATAGATTTTTGGTTAAATTATATAAAATGTCTAGCAAATTGATTTTTAATTTCAAAATTTCCCCTGCCTATTCTACTGAGGACACTTAGATCAAGTTTAGAACAAGTTTTGAGAATGTACAGTTCTCATTCATTGCACCATAGACTGAAGTGGTGGCAACTGTTGAAGCTCCTATCAAGTCATTCCTCTCCAAGTTAACATTGAGGGTGGCTCTGTAACTGCTCTCGTAGTTACTAGCAGTTACAAATCCCACGGTCTTTCCTCATTTGACTTTCCCTCAGTCAGCTGTCATGAGTAAGGGGAAGTCTGTTGTTATCCTTCAAAACCCTTGTATATGGAAATTTTGAGATGGCGTTATCTTCTGGAGTCAAGGAGATGACTAAATCTCAATGCCACAACATGAATTATTGTATGAGGTGAAAGGCTAAGAAATTCAGATTACTAAAAGAAGACATTCTAATTACAGTTGCTACTAAGATAATAATTAATGAATATATCTCGAGATTTCTAAAGTAGTACTAAATCTAACACTGTTAAATAGAAATCATTTTTATTCACTGTCAACTACTACTAGAGAAGAGAATCTAGTAAGAATAACAAACTCTCCTCCCACTCCCTTTCATAGATTTCCTATTTTACCTTCTCTATCTGAAAGAAAAAGGAAATTTAAATCTCTGCTAAATGGATTAATTCATGAATGTGCCACTGGTTATGGGCAGTCAAAGGGTGAATTTCTGAGAAGTGTTATGGATGCCATTTCTACTAGAGTATAACCACACTCAAGTAGAGGATGAGAAGCACCTCCACTTACTATGATAAGAGTATAATTTCAAAAATTGCATCTGAGTTGATAGTCTTTTATTATATATTATCGTTAAAAATTAAGAAAGTTCTCATACCATAATCATTGTGCAACATCAACCCATGAGCAGAGCCAACATACTTAAGTTAAATGTTTGGGATATGGAGCATTATCCCATCGAGGGCATAGTCCTGTATCACCTCCACCATCAAATCAATCTAGAAACTTTCCAGTGAGAAATTCTAGTCATTCTTTACGTTAACATCCTTCAAGGGTTATCGACATTATTTACAAGGTAGAGAATCATCTTGTCACTTTGATAAGAGGAGGGTAAAGTTCACAAATTAGCCAACCTTGTTATCTGATGGGGAGAGGATTTGATAGCCTAAAATGAATGCTACTCCAACTGCGTTAATGACTCATAAAAATAATGGAGTGGAGCAAAGATCAAGAAAAGGGAAATGTATAGCTAAATCATCATATGTTAGAGAGTATACTCCAATAGATCTACATCATGTGGAAGGAAAATCAATCGAAGAGATGGTGCATCATCTAAAAGAAAGTACCCATCAAATAAGTGAACAAGAAGCTGCAAAAGATGTAGAAAAGAATGAAGAGATGTCTGGTAGTGTCAATATGATAGATACTCATTCATCTCTACAAAGAGAGAAAGAAAAGGGTAAAGAAGAAGCAAGAACTGCAGATAATGAGTACAAAGAAGATCCAGCAGATTCAACTCAGCAACTCTTACTACAACTAAGTGAAAAAGATGAGTAAATTCTGAGGATGGAGAAGAAGTTAGAGGAGATGATGGCTATGATTTCCATCATGCAAGGTAAAGTACCTCCTGTCCTGGATACTCAAGTCAAATCTCCTCTTAATGAATTAATATAACTTAGTAATAGGAGTAGGGAAATCAAGATAGAAGAACAAAAAAAACCATTAAATAAACCTTTGAAGGTAGAACCACCATCAGTACAATCTGCACATATAAAGCAGATGGTAGAGCAATAAGCCCAAGAAGCACTAGCTAAATCTCAGGGTACTTTATGTCCTAAAGGGTAGTCTATATCCAGAAAAATATGACTTGGTCCCTTATCCAAAAGGATTTGTACTTCCATATTTTAAAAGTTTTGATAGCACGGGGAACCCTAAACAATATCTTATATATTTATGAGCTAGTTTCTTTAATGCTGGAGGTAGTGATGCACTGTTGTTCTGATAATTTGTTAGTAGTTTATCCGTCATTGTATTTAATTGGTACTTTAAACAGCCCAAAGGTTCAATCCATACTTTCAATTAATTAGAAGGGTTATTTCTAAAGAGGTTTGCCATTTCAAAGCATCACACCACCATCGGTAATATGAAACAATGTGAAAGTTTAGTAGATTATATCTTGAGATAGAGGAATCTTAGCATGAGATATCAGCCAAAACTATAAGAACAACATGCTAGAGAGATCCTTCTAAAAAATATTCACGATCGGGTTACCTTCTTGCTTAAAGGCTTTATGATCAGGACTTTGAAGAAGTTATTAGTTAAAGCTTCAAACCTTCAAGAGGAAGTCTCTTAGCTTCCATTACTAAAAGTTCAGTCTCCTTTAAAGTTGAAGAAATTGAAACCTCAGAAGGTGTTGGAAAAGAAATTAGGGTCAACATCTACAGTTGATAAAGGGAAAAGCCAATGCATATTTAGGCAGAGAATCTGAGTCGACCTCCTCAGTATCAATAGTATAACAGATTCCATGGTGATTAGTAGTCTAGAACCTGACCTTATTTGACTCCATAACTGAGAAAGGAAAAATTTTAACTACTTCGAGAATAAAATATATCCATTCAAGAAAGAAGGCATTTAGAAGATGTTTAAAAGCCTCACAAACAAGCCAAGATTTAAGCTTCCTAAGCCTAAGAAACTAGAGGAAATGGGCAAACTAGGGCAACCTAAGTATTGTCTATATCTCCAAAATCTTGACCATGAGCTAGAAGATTTCATAACCTTCAAAGAGTGGCTTGATAGGAATTATAAAGATGGAATAATTGTGATACCCAAAGAATATTTAGTTGATTCAAGTCAAGGATCTACTAAATAATTAGTGAGCCTTATGTAACTTCTCCTATTTCAAAATTTGATGATGGGTGGGATGTAGCATTACCCCATTCTTCTAAAAGAATCCTTAAAAAACTATATCTTCATCTTTCTAGAAACCCCCAAGAGCATAGAATCCATCTAGGTCGATCTAGTAGGTTGTGAGGAGGAGTAGAATAAAGTTCCAACTGAATAGCCCAAAGAAGTGTGAGTTGATCAAGCTTTTGAAGTGTCAAGGTAGGAGGAGAAGAATAAAATAGAGTTAGGCTCTAATAAAATAGTTATTTCTGCAAATGGTAAACACATATCTCTTAAACCATTAACTCTGTATAACTTGTATTTCGTCCCGCCTGGGACTAAGAAACTAATGAAAAAGGATTCTGCGTACATCATGCTTACTTCTGCTGATGAAAAATTCAAATCAAAATTTAAATAATGATGAAAATAATTCTCGAGAAACACCTATAAATGATGTGGATGAATAATTCCTAGATTACTATGATAGTGATTCCCATGTACTTGATGTGCAAGGTGATCCCATCAATATCAAATTAGAAATTTCTGATTCAGATAGTTGACTAGAAGACAATCAAGTAATGATCAATTATCGATAATCAAAACCCACTGAAGATCCTTCTTTTGAACAAGTAGTCGAGGTTAACCTTCATAGTGACAAAGTTCTACCTCCACGAACTGTAGCCACAGATAAATGGAAATACAACAACAACAACATCAAGCCTTTATCCCACTACGTGGGGTCGGCTACATGAATCCTTTTTCTCCATTGTGTCCTGTTAAAAGTCAAATTCTCGTTTAAATCTAATAAAGAAAGATCATTTCTAATATTTTCTAACAAAGTCTTTTTAGGTCTACCTCTACCTTTCTTAATATAAGTCAAATCTAAGACCTCTACTTTCCTAACCGGGTCATCGGGAGGCCGCCGTTTTATGTGACCAAACCATCTAAGGCGACTCTCTCTAATCTTATCTTCCATTGGAGCTACTCCAACCTTTTCGCGAATATGCTCATTTTGTATCCTATCTCTAAGGGTAAAGCCACTCATCCACCTGAGCATCCTCATCTCTGCAACACTTAACTTAGAATTATGCTTCTCTTTTAATGGCCAACATTCGGCACCATAAAGCATTGCAGGTCTCACCACCATCTTATAGAATTTTCCCTTAAGTTTGAGGGGTACTTTTCTATCACACAATAAGCCCGATGATTCCTCCATTTCAACCATCCAACTTGGATTCTGCTGATAATATCCCCATCTATTTCACCATCACTCTGAACAATAGATCCAAGATATCTAAAACGTGTACTCTTATTAATGACCTGATCGCCTAAAGTCACAATCCCCTCACTAGGTCTATTATTACTAAAATTACACTCCATATATTCTGTTTTAGATCTACTCAAGCGAAAACCTTTAGACTCTAAGGTTGACCTCCACAATTCTAGTTTACCTTCAACTCCCTCTCTAGTCTTATCAACAAGAAGAATATCATCAGCAAATAGCATACACCAAGGTACATCCTCTTGCAAATGTCTAGTGAGAACATCCATGACTAAAGCAAAAAGATACAGGCTTAAGGCTGATCCTTGATGTAATCCAACCAAAATAGGGAAATACTTGGTCAAACCACCTTGTGTTTGAACACATGTAATAGCTCCTGCATACATATCTTTAATGATTTGAATATAAGCGTTATTAACTCCTTTCTTTTCAAGAACTCTCCATAGCACTTCTCTTGGAACTTTATCATATGCTTTTTCTAAATTAATAAATATCATATGTAAATCCTCCTTATTCTCTCTATATTTCTCCATCAAACCTCTTAATAAATGTATGGCTTCCATAGTAGACCTACCCAGCATGAATCCAAATTGATTTTGAGAAACATTAGTATCACGCCGCATTCTATGCTCCATAACTCGTTCCCATAGTTTTAAAGTATGACACATTAACTTAATTCCTCTATAATTCGCACAATCTTGTGCATCACCTTTATTCTTAAAAATGGGGATTAACACGCTCATTCTCCACTCATCTGGCATCTTTTTAGTCTTCAAAACAGTATTAAAAAGTTTAGTAATCCAAGAAATTCCTTCTTCTCCTAAGCATTTCCACACCTCTATTAGAATATCATCAGGTCCAACAGCTTTTCCACCCTTCATTTTCTTTAAAGCCTCTCTAACTTCAGTTTTACTAATACGCCGATAAAAACAAAAATCTTTATTTTTATTTAGGGTGCTAAGGTCACTACAGTCAATTTTATTTTCACATTCTTCATTAAAAAGTTTAGCAAAATATCTCATCCACCTTTCTTGAATATCATCTTCTAAAAAAAGTACTTTTTGATCTTCATCCTTAATACACTTCACTTGAACTAAATCCTTACTACTCCTATCTCTTTGTTTGGCTAACTTATACATATATCTTTCTCCCTCCTTAGTATCTAATCTATTATATAAATCACTAAAAGCTAAACTCTTTGCATCGCATATTGCTTTCTTAGATTCCTTACGTGCCTCTTTATATATTTTCCAATTATCAGAATTTTTACAATTAAACCAATTTTTATAACAAATCTTCTTATTTTTAATCTTTTCTTGCACATTTGGATTCCACCACCAACTATTTTTACTATTAGAAGTTTTTCCCCTTTGAAACTCCAAGCACATCTTTTGCAATATTCTTAATATCACTAACCACTTTTTCCCACATAACATTAGCATCCTCATGCACAGACAAAATCTTAAGATTTAAAATCTTACTCTCAAAAATATTTTTATTAATATTCTTTAAATACCCCAATCTAATCTTAGAATATCATTTTACTTTATTTTTTTATTTTTTGCCCCATTATATTCAAGTCCAAAACTAATAAACGATGTTGGGTACATAAATTTTCACTCGGAATAACTTTACAATCTTTACAATCTAAACGATCTACTTTTCTTATAAGAAAATAATCAATCTGAGTTATGCTAAATCCATTTTTATAAGTAATGAGATGTTCATTCCTTTTCTTAAATAAGGTATTAGCAATTAAAAAATCATAAGCTAAACAAAAATCTAATATGAACTTACCACCTTCATTTGTCGTTCCAAACCCATGGCCACCATGAATGCTTTAAAAATCATCTACCTCTTTACGAACATGTCCATTTAAATCTCCTCCAATAAAAACTCTTTCTTCAAGAGGTATCTTTTGTATTAATTTTTCTTAGTCATTCCAAAATTTTAATTTTGACTCCATATCCAAACCCACTTGAGGAGCATAAGCACTTATAATGTTAACAATCTTAGCATCAATAACAATCTTTAAAGCTATAATTCTATCTCCAATTCTATTAATATTTATAACATTATCCTTCAAACTCTTATCTAAAATTACGCCTACACCATTTCTAGTACGACTCCTACCCGAATACTAAAGTTTAAATCCTAAACTATCAATCTCCTTAGCCTTCTCTCCAACCCATTTAGTTTCCTGAATATACAGAATATTTATCTTTCTATGAATCATAATATCTATTAATTCCATTAATTTTCCTGTAAGAGAACCTATATTCTAAGTTCCTATCCTAATTTTAGTTTCATGGACTAGCTTCTTTGCCCACATCTGTCCTTGATGTGGAACCCTTGCCTATTTAACACTGCACCCGGGCGGCGGTGCAGCGGCCCTTGCACACTTGTCGCTGTATTCAGGCCATATAGGGCGTCGCTTCCAGGGGACGCCTTAGCATAAACACAATTTTTAAAAGGATTCATGTCATTATTATTCAACAAGTTTTACGCTGGCTGTCGACTACCTAACGCAACCCTCCACTTTTCTCATCCAGGACTTGGGACCTGGCAACGGCAGTGTTAGATAAATGGAAATAAGTTCTAAATAATTTAGAAGCTCCAAATCAACATTAACCAATTCAAGATTTAGATATAACAATTCCAGAAGTTCCAAAAGTATATTATAACATCTTAGCACATCTTAAGAAACTTCCTATGAAAATGAGTATTTATGATGCTCTAATTTTTTTCCAAAGAAATGAGGGAGGCTTTAATCAAAGCCTTAGTCGATCTAGAGATATGTATGGATCAGTTAGCATAATGAGTCAGAAGAAGTTTTATACTTCAAAGAGGCTCTAGGAATCATATTTTTAGATGAAGATTTGCTACTGGGAACTGTAGATCATAATCATTTGTTGTATATTTCTATAATCATATACAGTTTTAAATTGTCTCATGTCCTTGTTGATCTAGGTGCATCAATCAATATAATGACTCCTAAAAATTCCACACACTTGAGGGTGGATACTAAAAAAATTAGCTCTGATAAAATAATGTTTAAGGGATTCAATGAGAAGGATGAGAGAGCTTTGGGTTTGATAACCTTCTTGTCAAAAATAGAAACCATAAAAATCGAAGCCAAATTCCATATAATAGACTTGAAAGCTTATTTTAACGCTCTTTTAGGTAGACCCTGATGAAAGTGTGAATATGTTGTTAGACCTATTGCTTACGTCCCTAGGCTAACCAAGAGGAGCGGTGAATTGGTCTTTTTAAAAATTTCTCTTAGAATTTTAGAAAACTTTTTATGAAAAATTTATGCAAATCGTACAGTACGATTTACCTTCGTACAGTACGAACAGAGTGATTTTTAATGCTTTCTTCAATCTCAAAAATTCAACCATAGAAAAATAAAATGGATAAAAGTAACAGTGCAAAAAAGTAAAAAGTCAGAACAAAAAACACCAGAATTTATAGTGGTTCAGTAAAACACAACCTACATCCACTCCCTAGAGAGTCCTTCTCTAGGTATTGCACTAAACTCAAGTGACTCTCCTTTTGCCCCCACAGCAAGGCAGAGAAGCCTTTACAAACTCTCTTCTGCCAACCTGGTGCGGAAAAGAACTGTCGTCCTTTTTCACTTTCCAAGTGACGGTAGAGAACCGATCGTCCTTTTTCACCCTCCTGGTGATGGTAGAGAACCAAGCATCCTTTTTCACCCTCTTAGTGATGGTAGAGAACCAAGCATCCTTTTTTACCCTCCTGGTGACGGCAGAGAACTGAACGTCCTTCAAAGATCTTCTCTCAAGAGTCTTTAAGAAGATAAGGAAGTGACTTGAAGTACAAATATTGAAATCCTCACTCTTGGATAACCTTATGAATCCCCTCACAATTTTCACTCCAAGGATCTCATATAACTTACACCGAAACACTCTCCCTCATCACTCTCCCTTCCACTCTCAAGAAGAAATTCATAGAAGCATCGTACAACAAATAAGTTTAAAGATCCTTAAATACTAAAGACAAGAAAAACCATCAAAAAATTGAAATTTTCAAGTTTCACGGGTCCCGATCGTCCCGTACGATCGCTTTTTGTACTGTACGAATAGTTCAAATCATTAAATGATTCGTCTCGTATGATCCCATACGAACCTAAAACAGAGCCGTTCGTACCACAAAACCTTCTGTATGAATTATGTTTCGTACTGTTCAAATAGTTCAAAAATGAACAATTCGTCTGTATGAATCAATACGAACCAAAAACTGAGCCGTTCGTACCACAAAACCTTCTGTACAAACCATATTTCGTACTGTACGAATAGTTCAAAAAATGAACGATTTGTCCCGTATGAACCAATACGAACAAAAAAACAAGCCGTTTGTACAACAAAACCTTATGTATGAACCATATTTCGTACTGTATGAATAGTTCAAAAAATGAACGATTCATCCCGTACGAACCAAAAACTGAGTTGTTCGTACTACAAAACCTTCTATACGAACCATATTTCATACTATATGAATTGTACTTAGAAAAATTTTAAGAGAGATAGGTTCGGTGTGGAGGACATATAATACAGATCATCCCGTACGATACCATATCGTACTGTACGATCATTTTTAAAATTTAAGTTTTAACTCCCCCATTGTGTGTGTGTGCACAGTTATCCAATTTATAATCACACTCTCTCAGACTCAAGAAAAATAAGAAATACAGACTTCACTTTCAGTAAACACTAACAAATGACTTTGAAGTCTTTAGCAATCTGGAGTGTGAATATCTTGAAAAATATGTTAGTACACAAAAAAAGAAACTCAAATACATATTAGGAGAAGAATCAAACAAATAATAATCTTTTGTAATCATCAAAAATAACTTGTATCAGAATTTTTTTGAATGAACAGATTTACACAAATCATAACAATCTCCCCCTTTTTTATGATGGCAAAACATTTATTTGTTTAATTTAACCATTAAATTCATATGTCCACAAGTCTCCTAAACTTCCACTAAATATACACTCCCCCTAAGTAAATGATCTCCTACGCTCCCCATAAAGCCTAAGCTCCCCCTAAAGAAATGACCTTTCCTAAACAAGGGATAAAAGGAGGTTAGATGATCTAACATACTGAATAAGCAAAGGGAAGGGTAAGAAAAACAAATAAGACATACAACACAAGCACTACACACAAGCACATACAACACAAACACATACACAAACAACTAAAAATAAAATTAAATTAAATACAACAAGTCAAACAAAGTCAATCAAACAAAGTCAAACAATAAAACTCTCCCCCTTTTGACAACAACAAAAAGGGAAGACACTCAAATTAGTTGAGAATTTAAAAAATGTTAAAGAAAGGTTAACTACAATATTAAAATCAAATGCAAAAAGTAAAGACTCAAAAAGATCTAGATTGCATATTATAATGAGGAGAAGAAAAGTTGATCTAAAACAGTAATATATTAGACAGATTATGTAGCCACAACTTTTGCACAAAAGATGAAATAAAATTACCAAATTTCTAAGTCAAAAGTGACAATCATTGATTAGTAAACTTGGCGAAAATGCTAAAGTAAGGAATAATTGGCGACATTGCGCATCTTTTTAATGTTTGGGTTAATTTTGTGCCTCTTTCTAGATTTGGCGACATTGCGCATCTTTTATTGTATGGCACATTTTGTGCCTCTTTCTAAATTTGGTGATATTGCACATCTTTTCAAGTATGGCACATTTTGTACATCTTTTTAAGCTTTGCTTTGTTTGTTTTCATTTAATACTATTCTTTCCAACAACACTATCTCTGGGTCACAATTACAATAATGAACACTTTGATATAGAATATAAGAGTAATATTAGGACATCAAATATATAATAATTTAGACTAAGTAATACATGTCTAAATAAGATAAAGTAAGATATTCTAATCTACACCAAATCATAATGAAATCTAAATATTTTGAGAATTTAAAGTTATGCACAGAATTTTCTATTGTAATATAAACTCAATTAACATTTTAGAAATTTAATCAACTATAATTGAGTGTTTTAGAATTAGTAAATTCTAATCATACTCATTATCACAGAATAATATGCACATAAACACTGAACTTTTTCATTTCAAGATATCAATTTAAACAACTAATCATAGCAAGCTTTCACATTATAACCACAATCACGTAGGATTAAAACTTGCTACTCCCATACAATAATCAAAGAAAAAACTAACAACCACAATCACAACCAACTACAACTCAAAGCACAATCAACAAACAAGCCAACTACTAAGAAGTACAATAAAAATAATCACATCCATAGCTAAGCCAAGCCAACACAAATCCTGCTAGTAATCTAAGGGACCCTGATCTGGTGGAGGTGGTGGAGCACCGAACAAAGCAAAATAGCTGTTAAGCATTATAATATTCGTATTCACAGTCTCGAATTGGTCCCTTATCCACCCCCTATCCTCTTTGTACTCATCATCCTGCTGCTTCAGGTGCGCCTCCATATGATCAAATCTTTGATCAAGCCTATCAAATCGCTGGACCATATCTTGGTAGAAGTCTTGGTTGGGTCTAGGTGCAGGAGCAGGTGCAGGTTCATCATCCGAACTGATTACATTTTCATCCCTCCCAAAAAGTGCCCTAAAAGAGGCATCAGTGAAGTAGAGTGGGAGTTCAGAAGGTCCGTCAGGATGGATTATGTTGTACTTTTTCTCAAGGATATAACAGATTACATGACCAAGAGCAATATTCTTTTTTCTCTTCACACTGAGATGACCAATATCAGTAAGGTAAAATATGTAGTCCAAAATCAGTTGGGCTTCATCAATAGGTTGACTAGACATAATCAAGTAAGTGACAGAAGAGAGAAGAGGGGTCATGTTTACTCGATCTCTAGCCTTGGGGATGATGGAGGTTCTAAGAACATGTTGAATTATTTGAGCATTTTGGTTTAAGGTGTCAACTCGAGGAATATGAGTAGGTTGGCTTACACTTCTAATGAGTTGATTAACTTCAGACCAATCATAGTCAGATCATTCAGTTAAAGTATGTTCCCGTATGCCCAAGGTTCTTAGATGAAAGTATTCTCCTAGATCCTCCTTGGTAATCTCTACTCTTTATTTCAGAACATAGGATGAGATCCTAGTATGATCCTGACTAAAAGTCATATTGGCTAGAAAAATATGGAAGAGGTCTTTATTATATGAATAGATTAGTGTGAGAAGGAAGGAGAAATGGGTAGTATCAAATAGAGGCCTTACTGCAAAATAGAGATTTTCCTGTAGTAGAATGTAGGAAGGAGTGATTTTGGATGCGACATACCTATAGTATGCCTCTTCATTTTGTCCACTCAAAAAATTATCATCCTAGTCCCTCCTAGAAGAAGTCCCTCTGGATTGAAGAACTCTCTTGCCACTTCCTGACATCTCCATACTATGCTCTGACGGGTTTGAAGTGAAGATGAAATGAAATAAAAATGGCCCTCCTTTATATAGAAAATCAAGTCAATCGTACTGTACGAACCCATTTCGTACCAGATAAAATTAATTTTATTCGGGATGAATGAAAGCAGTCAAAATGAAATAATTTTTCATAAACTGCTCATCCTGAGGCGTCCTTTTGTACAGGCTTTTTGACTTCCCGATCGTACAGATGATGACGTGTTCGTCAGGGATGATCAAGATATTAAAGGATCGTTCAGCGACGATTAAGTTCGCCCTTATCCATATTGACACATGGATTGTACAGATGAAAACGTATTCGTCCGGGATGATCAACACTAATAACTGACACTAACCGTGGATCCTCCCCATTTGTACAGACGAAAACTCCTACAATCATACAATATGATGATGTCATTATACAGTACGAATAGACAAAGATAAATAAGTTTCATCACTCCAACTCTACAGGTTTCAGCACCCAATTAAAGACCAACACAAAACAAGATAAGATAAAAAAAAATTTATTTTTAAAATTTTTAAAGAAAAACACACAAGAAAACCACAAAAATACAATATACTAGAAACAAACTAATGAACACTTACAAAAAAAAATTTATAGAATTTTCAATCAAACATTAAGATCAATTACACCTAGCCTTGTCCTTAAAATGCTAAAAGTGTCAAAAGCTAAGGGTTTTGTGAAAATATCTACAAGTTGATCTTTAGTAGAGACATGATGTGGTTCAATTTCTCCTTTCGCTATATGATCTCGTATGAAATGTTGCCTTATATCAATGTGCTTTGTTCTCGAATGTTGAATAAGATTTTTTGAAATGCAAATAGCACTAGTGTTATCACAAAAGATTGGAATAGTACCAATAGAAAATCTTAAGTTAATCATTTACTGTTTCAACCAAAGCACCTGTGCAACACAACTCCCTAAGGTAATATATTCTGCTTCAGCTGTAGAAAGTGCTACTGAATTTTATTTCCTACTGGACCAAGATACTAATGAATTTTCAATGAATTGACAAGTCTCACAGGTACTCTTCCGATCAACCCTACAGCCTGCAAAATCAGAATCTGAGTATCCAATAATTTCAAAAGAAGAACTATTCTTAGGATACCAAATTCCTAAATTTTGAGTTTCAAGAAGATATCTTAAAATTCTTTTTACTGCTGTTAAATGTGATTCCTTTGGATCAGCTTGAAATCTAGCACATAAGCAAACACTAAATATGATGTCAGGTCTGCTAGCAGTCAAGTAAAATAAAGATCCAATTATTCCTCTAAACTTCTTTTGATCAACAGATTTTTTCTTAGGATTCTTATCTAATAGTACTGAGAAACTTATGGGTGTAGTTACAGTTTTAGCATTATTCATTTCATACTTCTTGAGGATGTCATTAATATACTTAGATTGATAAAGAAAAGTTTCTTCCTTATTTTGTTTTATGCTAAAACTAAGAAAATAACTCAAATCACCCATTAAACTCATCTCAAATTCACTACTCATTATTTTTGAAAATTCATCACATAAACTTTTATCATTTGATCCAAAAATGATGTCATCAACATATATTTGAACAATGAGTATTTCATTTCCAACTCTTTTCAAAAATAGAGTGGTGTCATCACTTCCTTTAATAAATGATCCTTTTAATAGGAAAGTACCTAACCTCTCATACCACGCTCGAGGTGCCTGTTTTAGTCCATATAATACCATTTTCAATTTAAAAACATGATTTGGAAATTTTGAATTTTCAAAATCTGGAGGTTGCTCAACATAAGCATGCTCTTCTATCACCCCATTTAAAAAGACACTTTTAACATCCATTTGGTACAATTTAAAATCTTTAAAACAGGCAAAGGCTAACAACACTCTAATTGCTTCAAGTCTTGCTACAGGGGCAAATGTTTTCTCAAAGTTAATCCCTTCTATTTGATTATACCCCTTAGCTACTGGTCTAGCCTTATTTCTTATAACAACTCTTGAATCATTCATTTTATTTTTAAACACCCACTTAGTTCCAACTACACTTTGATCCTTTGGCCTTTCAATTAACTCCCAAACATCATTTCTTTTAAATTGATTCAATTCTTCTTGTATGGCCAAAATCCAAAATTCATCTATAAGTGCTTGATCAATATTGGTGGGTTCAATCATTGAAATAAATGCTGAATGATTTACTTCTTTCCTCAAACCATGCATATTCCTAACTCCTTCACTTGGGTCTCCTAAAATCAACTCTTTAGGATGACTCTTGGGATAATTCAATTCTCTAGGAAAACTTTTCTCTTCTTGAATTTTTACCCTTTCTTCCACTTTTACATTTTCAAGTCCTTGGGTTATTTCTACAACATCATCTTCCTCTAACCTAGACCCCCCACTATTATCAGATTCATCAAAAACAACTTGAGTGGTTTCCTCAACTACCAACATCCTTCTATTAAAAACTCTATAGGATTTTCCAACACTTGAATATCCTAGAAAAATTCATTCATCAGATTTAGGATCAAATTTTCCTAAGAGAGTTTTTTCATTATTATGTATGAATACCTTACATCCAAAAATATATAGGTGTGAGAGGTTAGGAATCCTACCTTTAAGAAGTTCATCGGGTATCTTATTTAATTTTGATCTAATGTTCATCATATTCAACACATAACATGCGGTGCTAACTACTTCAGCCTAAAAGTATATTGAAAGTGAATATTCTGCCAATATGGCAATAGCAGTTTCAACTAATGTCCTATTCTTTCTCTCAACTACTCCATTATGTTGAGGTGTCCTAAAAGCTGAGAAATTATGATCTATCCCATGAGATTTATAAAAATCATCAAACAACTGATTTTCAAATTCTCCCCCATGATCACTTTAGATTGTTATAATTTCTAGACATAGTTTTCTCTGAATCCAAGTAGCAAAATTTCTAAACTCCTCAAATGATTCACTTTTATGATACAAAAATCTAATCAATGTGAATCTTGAATAATCATCCATAATTACATACCCAAATCTCTTTCCTCCTAGACTTAAGGTACTAACAGGTCCAATTAAATCCATGTGTAGGATTTCTAAGGGCTTACTAGTTCTAACCTCCTTGATTGAACTAAAAGAGGATCTGACTTGTTTTTCTAATTGATATGTATCACACAAGTGGTCTTTTGTAAAGTCAAGTTTGGGTACTCCTCGGACTAACTCTTTTTGGGTGATTTTCTTAAGATTTCTCATGCTAGAGTGACAAATCCTTCTGTGCCATAACCAAGATTCATCTGATACAATTTTCAAGCACAAAGCAGTATAAGGTTTTACAACATTCAAATCTAGCATGTAAATATTATTTATTCTATCACCATTCAATACAACAAGTCCATTCTGACTGATAACACAACTAGTAGGCAAAAATTTTATATGGTAACCTTTATCACACAATTAACTTATGCTCAACAGATTATATTTTAAACCTTTACTAATAGAATATTTTCAATCACAAAGTTCTTTGAGTTTCCAATAATATATGTACCTACCACTCACTTGGTAGTATTATCTCCAAGTGTAACCTTGCCTCAATTCCTGGCTTTCAGTGTTTTAAATTATTTCGCATCTTCAGTCATATGCTTAAAGCAGCCGCTGTCTAGGTACCAAATGCTCTCACGAGGTCTTGTATGAGAGCGATCCTACAAAATGATCAAACGTTAGTCTTGGGAACCCAAACAAGTTTGGGTTCTCCTCTTGACAATTTTAAACCAGATACATGTGTGATATGCTGTATTTTATGCATCTTAGGTCTTTACACTAAATGTGTTTTATATCTAAGTGTATAAGTGTGGGAAATGTGTCCTAACGCTCCACATACAAAACACTTCACTCCAGGAAAAGGATTTCTTAGTCTATATGAGTTATAATTTTTCTTCCTAGGTGATGAACTCACATTCTTTTATTTAGACTTATAGTATTATTCAAGTGTAGGTATTGGACTATTTTCTTCAATAGGTTTCATCATAAGTTCAAGATATGAGTTTTTATTTTTCAAAATTGAAATCTCTATGCCCATATCTATCTCTCTATGTTCTAATTCCTCCAAAGAAGTTTTGAAATCATTTTCAAGTTCAGTGTGAGATGATTTTAAAAGATTATACTATTTGTTTAAATCATCAAACTCATCCAATAAGGTCATGTGGTTGCTATCAATTAATGCATGATCTTTCCTAAGGATCTCATATTCTTTCTGCAGCTCTAAATAATCCAAATTCAACTTAGCATGCAATTTTTTCAGTTTCATATATGTTGAATGTATGCGTTTAGAAACTTCAAACAATTAATCATAACATAAGTCACATACCTCTTCTTGATCTGATTGATCAAGATTATCAGCCATCAAGCTCAAATTTATGATTTTCTCTTCTGGTGCAATTTTTGAGGAATTTGAAGCTGAGTCCGCCCAAATTGCTCGTTGAAGTCTCTTTTTACCCCTTCTTTCCTTTGGTTTCTCCTCGGCCTTCTCCTTGCTAGGATTTCCTTTGAGATTGGGGCAATCAGTCTTTATATGACCTGGCTTTCTGCATTCATAGCAAATAACATCATTAGAAGCCTTTGCATTTCTATGGAACTTACCCTTGTTCCATAGTTGGCTTCTTCTCTGCTTCCTCTTTAGGAAACTCCTAAATTACCTTGTCATCAAGGCTATGTCCTCATCATCCTCAGGTAGTGACTGATCACTATCTGAATCATCCACCTTCAAAGCTATGTTCTTCTCCTTCCGCTTGTCTCCTGCATCAATCTATCTTTGAGTCACAGATTGCTCGTAAGCAATTAGTGATCCAAGAAGATTATCAATAGAATAGACATTTAAATCTTTTGATTTAGTTATAGCAGTTATCTTTGCATCATAAGTAGTAGGTAAGAAACGAAGTATCTTATTAACTTTTTCTGCATTCGTTAATTCCCTACCTAAGGCATGCAATGAAGTGGCTATATGTGTAAAGCATGTATACATGTCTGAGATTGATTCATTCGGTTTCATGTGAAATAGTTCATAGTCGTGCAAAAGAATGTTCTATCTAGTTTGCTTCACTTCATTTATACCCTCATAAGTAATGCAAGGCTTATCCCAAATTTCTTTTCCTGATTTACGAGTAGAAACATGTATATAGTCTTCTGATTTCAAAGTATAAAAGAAACTATTCAAATACTTAGCATTCAATTGAGCTAACTCATGTTCTTCTATAGTCCATTCAGCAAAAGGTGTTTGAACTCTAATTTCTTCTACAATTCTAGTGGGTTCAGTATAACCTTCCTGTACTAACATCCATATGCGATAGTCAAGAGATTGTAGAAAAGTAGACATGCGAGTTTTCCAAAAATCAAATGGGATATTGTCAAACAAAGGTGGTCTAATGATCGAGTAACCTTCTAAAGTATTTCGGTTTCCAAAATTAGCCATGATCCAATTTTAAAAAGTAGTTTAAATAATAATTTTTGAAATAGGCTCTGATACCACTTGAAAGTGTGAATAGGTTGTTAGACCTATTGCCTACATCCCTAGGCTAACCAAGAGGGGGAGGGGGGTGAATTGGTCCTTTTAAAAATTTCTCTTGGAATTTTGGAAAACTTTTTATAAAAAATTTATACAAATCGTACAGTACGATTTACCTTCGTACTATACGAACAGAGTGATTTTTAATGCTTTCTTTAATCTCAAAAATTCAACCACAAAAAAATAAAATGTATAAAAGTAACACTGTGGAAAAGTAAAAAGTCAGAACAGAAAACACCAGAATTTATAGTGGTTCGGTCAAACACGACCTACACCCACTCCCTAGAGACTCCTTCTCTAGGTATTGCACTAAACTCAAGTGACTCTCATTTTGCCCCCACAAAAAGGCGGAGAAGCCTTTACAAACTCTCTTCCACCAACCCGGTGCGGTAGAGAACCGTCATCCTTTTTCACTCTCCAAGTGACAGTAGAGAATTGATCGTCCTTTTTTACCCTCCTGATGATGACAGAGAACCCAGCATCCTTTTTCACCCTCATGGTGACGGCAGAGAACCAAACGTCCTTTTTCACCCTCCTGGTGACAGTAGAGAACCAGACGTCCTTCAAAGATCTTCTCTCAAGAGTCTTTAAGAAGATAGGGAAGTGACTTGAAGTACAAATAATGAAATCCTCACTCTTGGATAACCTTGTGAATCCCCTCACAATTTTCACTCCAAGGATCTCACACAACTCACACCCAAACACTCTCCCTTATCACTCTCCCTTCCACTCTCAAGAAGAAATTCCTAGAAGCATCATACAACAAGTCAGTTTAAAGATCCTTAAATACTAAAGACAAGAAAAACTGTCCAAAAACTGAAATTTTCAAGTTTCACGCGTCCCGATTATCCCGTACAATCGCTTTTCGTACTGTACGAATAGTTCAAAAAATGAACAATTCATCCCGTACGAACCAGCAAGAACCAAAAACTAAGCCGTTCATACCACAAAACCTTCTACACAAATTATGTTTTGTACTGTATGAATAGTTTAAAAATGAATAATTCGTCTAGTACGAACCAGTACGAACAAAAAACTGAGCCGTTCATACAACAAAACCTTCTATATAAACCATATTTTATACTGTACGAATAGTTCAAAAAATGAACGATTCATCCCATACGAACCAGTACGAACCAAAAACCGAGCCGTTCGTACCACAAAACCTTCTGTACGAACCATATTTTGTACTATACGAATTATACTTGGAAAATTTTCATGACAGATAAGTTCGGTGTGGAGGACATATAATACAGATCATCCCGTACGATACCATATCGTATTGTACAATTAGTTTTAAAATTTAAGTTTTAACTCCCCCATTATGTGTGTGTGCACTGTTATCCAACTTACAATCACACTCTCTCAGACTAAAAAAAATAAGAAATACAGACTTCACTTTCAGTAAACAGTAACAAATGTCTTCGAAGTCTACAGCAATATGGAGTGTGAATATCCTAAAAAATATATTAGTACACACAAAAAGAAACTCAAATATATATTTGGAGAAGAATCAAACAAATAATAAGCTTTTGTAATCATAAAAAATAACTTATATTAGAATTTTCTTGAACGAAAGGATTTACAAAAATCATAACACCTGGCTCCATAAATATAGAATAGTGTCTTCCACCTTACAACAGTATATCAAATACTCATGAGAGGGCGTCGAGCATCGCATCAAAGGTGACTTGTAACCATTTTTTATTCATAACGTCGGTATATATGAAGACTCTTCATATTATTTGCATCTGCTTAAAAAGTAGATTACATTCTTTAAAAATCTCAAATTGGCTGTAGTAAAGGTAAAAGAAATGAAAGAAAAGAAAAAGAAGAAGAAGAAAAGGAAAAATTATAAGATTCATATGTCGAACGCAATATTCGCTAGTCACCTACCCCTCCTTCACAAAGAGGTAGTAGAATGACAAAACGATCTTGAAAAAGAGGTCGATGATGTCAAAAATAAATGATATAAGAAAATAAAGAGCAATATGTATAAGTAAGGGAGCCTGTAATACATATTGATTTTGAATCTATTTCGGATGAAGTGTCTTATGTGTTTGAGAAAGACCCATAGGTAGTAAAATATAGGAAATTTATAAATCTTCCAAAGTTTAAGATTTTTGTAGAAAATGATAGCGACGAGGATAGGGTCCAAGTCACTAGGGAAGATAATTAAAAATTATCTATCATGCAGAAGTTAGAAAGGTATGTGAAACATATTACCTTAACCGTACTATCCAAAATGATGTAAAAAGGTTAGCGGTGAAGGCCTCGCTTCCTTTAGATCCAGATTGCAAGGCCAATACCATTATACCTTCCACCAGTAAACCCCAAGAAATTGATATAACTCTCGATGATCCATTTATGGATGAGATAATATAATTTCCTTTTGATTGGTGCTTGAATTGTGTAAATTAATTTGCTAAGCAAAGTTTAACATCTTTAAATTGGACTAGAGGAGAAGTGCAATAATTTGAATGCTTATGGAGTACAAAATATCATAAATACATATCAAGATCAAGTGTTGGATTTGCTACTCTATGTTTATTTTATGATGATGAATATTGCTTAGTTATATCAAATAATGTAGAGTATGATAGTCTCTTTTTGATGAACATTAAATCTTTTAATAAACTCTATTAGAAACTTTAGATGATCTGGATGACTCTCAAGTCAGGGATGTACCTCCAAAACTTGAAAAAGGATATTAAATCTATAATTGTTGATCTAAAAGAAATAAATTTGGGAACTAAAGAAGGCCCTCATTTGATTTTCATAAGCTCTTTGTTGAATGAGGATGAGGTGAACAACATGATCTTATTATTATTAGAATTCGAAGACTCTTTTTCCTGGAGTTATAAAGTGATGCCCACATTATCTCTAGATATAGTAGATCACAAGCTAGTAATTCAACAAGAAATAATTCAAGTAAAGCGAGCACCTCGATGGATGCGACTTGGCATCGAACAACAAGTCGTGACTGAAGTCAAGAAGTTAATCGATGCTGGCTTTATTAGGGAAGAGAAATATCCAATTGATTAGGTAGCATCATTCCAATTAAGGAAAAGAATAGTCAAATACATGTCTGCATCAATTTTAGACATTTAAAGAAGGCTTTTCCTAGAGATGAGTTTTCTCTTCCTATACCAAAACTTATGGTAGATATTGCTTCCTCGCATGCAACATTTTCTTTTATGGATGGTTCATCTTGATATAATCAAATCAAGAGGGATATTGAAGTTAAAAAATATACATCACATAGAACGCTGATAGAGATCTACTGCTATAATGTTATGTCATTTGGAATAAAAAATATTGGAGCAACGTATTAATGAGCAATGACAGAGATTTTAAATGAACTCATCCACCACCAGGTGGAGTATTATGCCAATGATCTAGTCATTAAAGTCTTAAAAGAGAAGATTATTTATATGACTGGAGAATTATTTTCCAAAGGTTACGCTAATATAATTTAAAAATAAATCCTTTGAAGTGTGCTTTCGGTGTCACTTCAAGAAAATTTTTAGGTTTCGTAGTTTGACACCACAAAATCAAAATTATTCCTAATAAAATTAAAGCGATAATATAAATACCTCCACCTAAAATCCTTACCAAATTTAGATCTTTCCAAGGTCGATTAGCATACCTTAGAAGATTTGTATCAAACCTTTCAGGTAGATGTCACCATTTACAGCATTGTGTAAGAAAGATGCTCCTTCGATGGAATGAAAATTGCTAGAAAGCATTCAATGGTATAAAAGTTATTTAACAAATCCTCTAGTACTTGCAGCTCCCATTTCAGGAAAGCCTCTAATCCTATATACGACAGCTTTTAGTGAATCTCTTAGCACTTTTTTAGCTCAAGCTAATGAAGAAGGAAAAGAGAATGCACTTTATATTTTAGTAGAAGTTTACTTCCTGCTGAAGTAAATTATCCTCATATTGAGAAGCATTATTTAGCCTTGATATTCACCTCTTAGAATTTGAGGCACTACATGCTATCCCATAAAGTAAATCTGATATCAAGAGTAAATTCAGTACAGTAATTGATGACTCGACTGACGCTATCATGAAGATTAGTTTGATGGTCAATTATTATATCATAATTTGATATTACATTCATTCCTTTATGAGCAGTGAAAAGATAATCAAATGCAAACTTCTTAGCAGCTCATCTTGTGCAGGATGATTTCCTAAAAGATGATGAATTACTAGATGAACAGATTATGGAATTAGAATCAAGTGAAAAGTCTATGTGGGAATTTTGTTTTGATGGAGTTGCTTCTAGTCAATAAGGAGCATTCGATGATATTTTCCCAAAGCAAGCCAGAATTGGTATAATATTCGTTACTTCAGATAAAGGTTTGATGTATTACTCTTACCATATATTAGAATCTTGTGTGAATAATGAAGCTGAGTACGAGACACTCATAACTAGCGTAGAATTGACAATCTTAAATGAAATCAAAGAGATCAAAATCTTTGGATATTCATAGTTAGTGATAAATCAGGCAGCTGAAATTTATGAAGTGTTGAAAGAAACTTTGATTCATTATCATTAGTATACAATGCATCTGTTAGAATAGATTCTGAATGTGTCATTATATAAGATTTCTCGTGGATAGAATTCTAACCAGATGCCTTAGTAAAGCTAGCCAAAGCTCTGGCTTGCTCAGAAGAGGATTTGATTTTGGTAGAAGTAAAAGGCCATCAAATCTTATCTTTCATAATTTTAAACATACAAATAGAAAATTATCAACTAAGGTGAAAATTATTTTAGTAGTAGATGATGAAGTGGTAGATTGGAGAAAGCATTTCATCAAATACTTGCAAGAAAATAAGCTCCCTCATAACAAATTCATAGCAGATCAAATCAAAAGAAGATCATTATCTTATGCTCTAATTACTGACACCTTATACAGAAGATCATTCGATCAGATGTGGTTGTTGTGTTTAGATAAATCATAAGCTTGAAAGATAGTAGAAAAAAGTACTTGCATGATTGTGTTGTGCATACCAATCTGGGCGAAAGATGAAGATGAAAATTAAATGAATGGGATTTTATTGGCTATTGATGATAGATGAATACATGAAGGTTACACATCATTATCATCAATGTTAAGTGCATTGGGTAGTCTTACTTCAGCCACCAATGTCCTACATCAAATAATTGCTTTATGTCCTTTTAAAAGTTGGGGTATAGATATTGTCAGTCTGATAGATCCTCCATCCTCTAGATGTCATAGATTTATATTAGCAGCTACATATTACTTCTTAAAATGGACAGAAGTATTTCCTTTGAGAAAAGTCAGAGCACATCATGTTCTATATTTCTTCAAAGAGAATATCATATACCTATTTGGTGTTCCCCATCGGATTATATCAGATAATGGTCCTTCATTCACAAGAACTAAGATAACAGCTTCACTAGACATCATAACATCGATTGGAGATACTTTACCATCTATTATCCTTGGGCAAATAGATTGGTAGAGGCCTTCGATAAAAATTTGGTTTAGATATTAAAGAAAATCTTAAATGACAATAAGTGTCAATGGCACAAAAAGTTGGTTGAAGCTTTGTGGGCATACCAAACCACATTTAGAACTCTAACTCAATATACACCATACACTTAGTCTTTGGTGCAGAGACAATTATTCCTTTGGAAGTGCAGCTACCTTCACTCTGGATTGTAGTGAATTATAAAGTAACTTCAGATCAAAAATGCTAAACTTTTATTAGATGAGATTGAAGGTTTAGAGGAGAAGCTCTTACAAGCTCAATAAAACCTCGAGTGGTATAAAGTTAAAATGATTAAAGCTCATGACAAATTGGTTCGTTTGAGAACTTTCAAGTAGGTGACTTGGCGTTTATTCTACGAAGACCCATTTTGGTTCATCGAAAGATAGGCAATAAATTTAAACCGACATGGGATGGTCCATTCATGGTGGAGAAAGCTACCAAGGAGGCTCATATCAGTAGATTGCAATAAAATAAACCATGAAGTTTAAATTGGCAAGCTATTAAAACTACACAAATGAACAGGGTCAAGATGATAAGACTAGGTCTAGAAAACCTCTTCTCTTTAAATTTTCTCTTTTAGAAATCAACCTCTCATTCAAGTATTCATCTTTGATTGGGAATCGATCTCTATTCAAAGTTTGAATATTCCTGTTTGAGAATTGATCTCTCAGTTAGGTTTTAAATTTGCGTGTTTGGGAATCAATCTCCCATTCAAATATTCATCTTTGTTTGAGAATCTATCTCCTATTTAAAGTTTGAATCTTCCTCTTCGAGAATCAATATCTCATTTAGATTTTAAATTTTCTTCTTGGGGAATTGATCTCCCTCGGGTACCCATCTTTGTTTGTGAATTAATCTCCCATTCAAAGTTTAATGTCCATGTCTGAGAATTGATATCTCGGTCAGATTCTAAATTTACACATTTGGGAATAGATCTCCCATTCGAGTATCCATTTTTGTTTGGGAATTGATCTCCCATTTAAATTTTAAATCTTTCTGTCTGAGAATAGATCTCTCAGTCAGATCTTAAATTCCCTAGTTTGGGAATCGATCTCCCATTTGGGTATCATCTTTGTTTGGGAATCGATCTCCCATTCAAAGTGTAAAATCTTCTCTCAAGGAATTAATCTATTGATTAGGTTCTAAATTCACTCATCTAGGAATCGATCTCCCATTCAAGTTATCATCTTTTTTGGTAATCAATCTCCCATTCAAAGTCTAAATTTGCCTATGTAGCAATCAATCTCTCATTCAGGTTCTTCAGGTATCCATCTTTGCTTGGGAATCGATGTCTCATTCTATGTTCAAATTTCCCTCTCTGAGAATCGATCTCTCAGTTAGGCCCTATATTGCTTATTTGAAAATCGATCTTTCAATCAAGTATACACCTACATTCTTTTGTTTGGAAATCAATCTCCCATTCATATGCCAGTCATATATCTTTTCATATAACTATTTTACTAAAAGTGCTAATTCACTTAGTCACTATTTAGTAGAGCATTTTGTAAATGTAAATCACAAATCAAATTTTAAAGAATTAATTGCCTTTTGAATTTAGTTGATCACTTTGGTCAACATCAACATGTGTGATTTACTTTCGAGTTCATCACACCTATTGGGGGTCCATTTGTTGTCCACATTTTTATATGAGGTCATGTTGAACTACAAACCCCTGATTTTAATCCTATGGTTGAAAATCATCCACTCTTTAATTAACACTTCAATCATCTCTTCAATCAACATTTTAATCAACCTCAATCATCTCTACTATCAAATTCATCCATCAATCAATCATTGATCATTACCAATACTCTACATCAATCATCTTTAATCAATCAATCATCAATTAGTCATCAATCTACATTTAATTTCACTTCAATCATTCAATCTTCAATCAATTAATCACCTTCAATAATCAACAATCATTAATTATAATCATTGAATTATAATCACCTGGATAATTGCAGCCCTACACTATAATCAGGTAGCTTGCATAGTGTACAACTTTTGACCCAAATCACTTCATAAGGAGCTTCATACATCAAACCACTCATCACTAACTCCCTGAACCAGTAACTAATTCATTTGACCTAGTTAAGCTAGCTCAAGTCAGCCAAATTGATCATTTAACACAATCACCTCCAATCAAACTCCAATTTATATCTAATCTTCACAAAACCTTTCTGAATATAACTCCTAGTAGATTGGACACGCATGGTCACCCTGACCCAGTCAACAATTGACTTGATAAAATATGTTTAAGTTTGGTAAAATTAGACCAATTTGTATCAATTCATTACTTACATTCATTTCAAAGCTATCAAACGCTTAATTCCACTTCATTATATAGTTTAAGGGAATTCAAACTCATCATGAGTCAAATCATGATTGGTTTGACCAAGCCAACACATTAAACTTGGTCAAACCCATTCATACACCCAACCATTCATCCAAAATTCAAGTTCACTACTTCAAGCACATTCAACCTCATTGTAACAACATCCAAACCTTTCTCTAGAGTTAACTCCAGTTGATTTAATCACTTGATAGGTCAAATATTCAACCTAAAATTCAAAGGATACCTCCCCTGTCAACCTTAACTTCAAACCTCATTTACGTAACTTCAAACCCTTGTCCATTGACAAAAGCAGCAAGCTAACCATGCCTATAATCCACCTTAGTAGCCATTGACCAAGTTGACTAGTCAAATGGTTAATAAAAGGCCAAGAATGCTCATATGGTCAATGCTCTTCAAACAGCTCATTCCCTCCATGCTTAACCCCTCCAATTGTTTAAATTTCTTCTAGAACCTTTCGAAACCTCACCTAGTCTATCCTAACCATCCATTTACCATGAGTTAACTAAGTGGTCGCCTCCCATGTGGAATGACCTAGGGTCATTTTAACCCTTAATAGCTCACCTCCCTACTCTCTAATAGCTTAGGACAACTGTAGGGCATCCAAGTAATGCTCCTGATCGATCACAGTCATCAAAATAAACTCTAGTAGCTAGAATAGGGCAAACAAGGTAAAATGTTCATTTAAACATAACTCTCATTCAAGATTCCCTCCAGAGCTTCTTTGATTTCTTCTTGCTCTCACTGAGGTTCCTACACATTGCCCCATCATTTCCCTATTGTTTGGAGCTCATCGAAGACACGATCGATGAAGCACTGTAAGCCTATCTATTTAAAATCCTTTAAAACTCTTCATCCAGTCGTCCTCTGGCTTTGAATTCTTCATCAAAGCTGTGGAGGAACTCTCAACGAAGAAAAATAAAGCTATCAAACACCCTCTGACATTTCTCGTGTGGAGGTATTTATAAAAACCTATAGCTCTACTTAGGATTCTAATTAGGCTCCTAAGGATTATGAAACTCATGAAAATGTTTCCCCACCCTTTCTCTTCTCATATGTTGTTGACATTTCAAATAGCATGCCATTTATTTCACTGTATAAGAATTTTAGATCAAAACCTAAAATTAGGGTTTTATTTATTAGGTTGAAGAAGATGATCGTAGGGCCATTTGATTTGTGTGAACCACACTGAAGGCCCTAATTCAATTGTATCATGCATCCAGTTCAACCTACACAGATGGTGAGACTTTATCTAACTTAATCCCATTCATCTGTTCCAAATTATATGGATCCAATAGCTTGTAGCTACATCTAACATGGTTAGCCATGTGTCGATGCATGGTTAATTAGGATACTACCGTCTATACAGTGCAGCACACTAACGCTACCACCATCCTAGCTAGTCTAATCATCTTCATATGCATGTAAAGATCCACTGCTAGAGTTAATTTAATAAAATTTAATTTAAAATGTCTTTTAAATTGCAAGAACTTTAAAAAATTACTATAAATTAAATACTCCACTAAAATTCATAAGTAAACCCTCACTTTATTCATACTAAAATCCTCTATATTTAAAAATAAAATTAGATTAAGATGATCATTATACAAAGAATTATTTTAGTTATTTAATTTTTTAATTTTCCTTAATAACTCTCTGAATAATGATTGGATGAAACTCAAACTTAAATAGCATGTTATTTATGATGTTACATTTGTTTTGTGATTTTTTTCCAAGGTTATTTGAGATAAAAGTCATCTATAAATGAGTTTTCAAAAAATACAACTCATTGCTTGAGCTACATTTTCAAAAACTCATAAAAAAATGTATATTGATCTAAATGACACAATCTTGAGCTATATGGATTCAGTGAAATGAGCTATTCCATTGAAAAATAGAATTAGGATGCAATGCTTATTGGGATGTGACTATGCATAGTTTGATGATAATATTCTTTTTATTGTTTATTTATTTTTCTAAAATTCCCTCAAAATGTTTATAGTTATCATCCCAATTTTTGGTAGGTGTTAGTTAAAATGTACCATACATTTCTTAATTGATTTTACCCAATTTAATTCCATGTACTCTTCATTCTTGAATTATCAAATCGGTGAAACAGTATAAGACCTATAAACTTGACAATTCATTATAATTCATTCATAGAGCATTAGGACACATGATTGTTATGGTATGTTTGTATCTATGCATGGGTTAGATACATGGATTTTCAAACCCATTTGAACCTTAGTCACATCTAGGAAAAATAATTAAGGTTTGTGTCTAATAAACTTTGGTAAATTTTAGAATTTCATACACACATCGAATTGGGATGAAACTATAAACTAGTGAACTTAGACACATTAAACATCCTAAGATTTAAATTCACCTTGATTTGATATTAATTGATCCTAAAATAAAATTAATCAAAAATTAATCTTTAATTAAGGGCTAATGCTTCAATAATTCATAATAAATCAAATAAAAATCATAAAAATACAAAATCAATTTCAATAAACTCTAAATTTATCCTACAGTTAAAGAAAAATAAAATTGAAACATAAAGTTTATTAAATTTTAATTAATAACTTTTTAACCATTATTTAAATATTAATTAAATACATGCATTAAATATTAAATATTAATCAAATTAATTTCTAATTCTCATGGCTTAGTCTAATGGTTATCCCTAACCACTAGCCTTAATTTCATGACTATTTGAGTTGATTTGATTAGGAAACTAAATAGCCCAAGCTTTATGTGAATAAATGGTATTTAATAATTTAATAAAATCCAACATATAATTAAATAAATATAATTCAAATATACATACTAAATAAAAATAAAAATAAAATAAAATCATAGGTTATTAATTTGAAATTAAATAAATTTTTTTAATATAATTTATTAATACTTAATTAATAATTCATTAAAATAAAATAATAATAAAAAATTCCAAGTAATCTCATAAAAATCAAATAATTATAATTAAATTGTAAATAATTTAAACAAAATTAATTTAATAATTTGTTTGGTTAAAACTTATTTTATTAAAATAAATTTGATAACTAATATTGATTAAATAAATAAAAGTCTTTATACTTCATGCTTGACTCCATTTAGAGGGCATTTTAGCATTTAATTTCAAGGCCTCTAATATATTTTAAATAACCAAAGATCTCTATTTGTTGTGTACAACTCCTTTCAAGAAAACATAAACACATTGGATTGGGGGATCTTCAAACCATTAATAAGTCATTGACCCTATATACCATGTTTAACTCTAAGTGGAGAACATGTGTATTGGATTAATGGGTCCCCTCTTTCTATCCTTAATAAATCATCAACCAACCTTTAAAGGCTTTATGTAATCATCTATCTTATATGGGGGATGATTGCATTGTAATTATAAGCCATAGGATTTGTAGGTCAGTAGCTCCCGTATTTAGGGTTATTAACTTACAAATTGTTTGAAACTATATAATCAACTTCAACCATTTAAAATTCAAATAATAAAATCCAAATTCATATAAGATAAGTATTAATTAAGTAACTCCTTTTGAGCCTTAACTTAAACTCATGTAACTTAAACATTAAACTCCTATAGGACATATCCAAGCTACATAACCACCTTCACACACCTTGATGGTTTGCTAGGACAACCAACTTTAGCCTAGGCTAGGCTGGTGGTTTGAATTTCTTGCCAAGTGGTTTGGTTGGAGAGAACCCTATATTTTTTTTTAATTTTGCACTATGGATGTCATATTTATATTTTTGTTGGTGCACTTAGGCTCTTTAAGGATTGCATTAGAAACATTAGGTTATTACACCACTGCTCTTGCATATTTTAGATTAACTACCTAATGATTTCATATGTTTTACATTACTTGCAATAGTCAAAGTGGAATGTACCTAGGAATGATGTATATGTATGCATCCCTATGAATTAAATATTATATATAAATTGAGTTATACAATATTCTGAGTTGTAAAAGATTCAAAGATATCTGCTTATACATTCAAATGGGACTCCAAAAGATGATATCCTCTCCCTTGTAGAATACTTTCTTTTGGAGTTCCATAGAAGATTTGTAGCTCAATGTCCTTAAGTAAATTTCTTGATTCTATACATATGATAGGCTTAGAAACCCAGGTTTATTGTGGTGGAGCCTGACCACCTTACTTTCCTGCAATGTTTGTTGTACATTTTTATATCAATTAATAAATGAATTTTTATATATGTAGTTTTTCCTTTATCTACATTGCATTATGCATTACATCATATGGATGGTAGCTTGCATTAGTGGGTAAAATCTTCCTAGGTTTTCCTCGGTGGACATGTTTTGGACTTTATAGGAACATGTATATTAGTTCTAGGATGATATAATACTGGGAACTTTAGACACCAACCCCTTTACCTATTCATGCATACATGCATGCATTTTTGTTTCTGTAATGTACATTAAGCCAAACTCTTATGCCCAACATGGGCATGGTAGCGGGGTCCTAATTATGCTCGGAGGATGCTATGCTTTTCCTATTGGTATAGGAATGTTATGCTACCAAAATCCAAATTCTAGAACTAAGAGAGCTGAAATGTCACTATTTCGTGCCTGGTACTATAGCTGTATTGAGGCGCTCAAGCACCCAACATTGAGGCACTCAAATACTAGTATTTTTCAAATTTTACCAAAATTCACTCTAGACCCTTGGGACTCATTGAGCATGAAACATTTTTCAAGCATTAAAACACTTCCAAACACATGCAAATGAGTTCAAAATATAAAATTTTAATTCTTAACCTTTTAAAATTTCAAATCTATCCTTTTTCATTTTTTGTGTTGTTATACATCATGTAGCATAAATCATTATCTTTTAAAAATTAAGATGTTATGTATTGTGTTATAACATTAATTTGATTTCTTGAGTCAATTCTCTTTACTGACTAATGATTAGAACAACTCTATCAGCATTTCTATCTAGGTGGGTAATGGTCCTCCTTTAATTTTATATTATATATGTGTCTTAGCAAGCCATCATAAGATAGACTTTGGCTAATTTTTTAAAATGTCACATCAAAAACCTACCAACATTCATTTGAGAATGATTGCTTTCTTGATGAACATGTCTTGTCTATCAGGAATTAAGAGTGGGAGCATTATTTTAATGCTACTTCCTATATTAAAATCAATACATATAAAAAACTTCCTTGTATTAGAGGGAAAAAAATCAAATTGATATTCATGCCCCCAAATAAAGATATTATATGATATCACTATGCTTTGATAGATCCAAACATAAAGATAAAGTTAGAAAATTAAGCCCTCATTATTGGCCTTAAATTGGTCGTTCAAATGGGTATCAAGATAATCAAAATCTGTGGTGATTTATAATTAATTATCGTCCAGGCAACTGTAGTGTATAAGGTACTAGAACCTAAATTTTATTCATACTACTAGTTGGGTCTTGAAAGCATTCCTAGTACACTCTTATTAAACTATCTTGGTGCTTTAAAAAAAAATTGATGCTTTGGACAAACTAGCCGAAGAACTTTTAAATATAGAATCGTATTCATATTCTTTTTCCAGATAAGCATGTCTTATTTCCAGCTTATCTTAATAGCCTTAAGTTTTGATATAACAAAAATAAAAAACCATTCTTGTGTAAATCTATCAACAAAGAAGTTGATTGGTAATGCTTTTTTATTGATTAATTTAGCCAAGATAATCTTCCTTTAAATCATTATATTTCATCATAAACTTAAACAAAGCATTATCCTATAGTTTGATTAATGATATTTAATATCATTTCTTTTTTGATCAAATATGGCTTTATTATCTTGAGAAAAATAAGGCCCATAAGGTCATGATAAAATTCTAAGAGGGCTAATGTCAGGCTTATGAGCCTAGCCTCAACACAAATTTAGAAATTAAAGGGTTAGATTCCTATTATCTAACTATGACATAAAATTATTTGACTTTTTAAATAAATATCATTAATACTATGTCTATAGTCTTATAACTCATGTGTCTTTAAACCTTATACACCCAAAAGTAATCTCTTGGACCTCTAAGTGTTGGGTCCAATAGATCTTCTTTCATTGAAAGGGAATATATTCATACCAGTCACAATAGATTATTTCTCAATATTATTATAAGCCATCCCTTTAAGAGAATTTAAAGCAAAAAATGTAAAAAAAATTTTAGGACCATGTTATTTATATATTTGGTGTAACTCATCATACCATTTTGGTATGACTTTCAAAAGCATAAAAATAAATAGATTTGCTTTATGTTATAATATTGATTAAGACTATTATATAATCTATTATCCTAGGGTGAATGACTTAGGTAAATACTTATTAACATACATGACTACCTATAGATCTTATACTAAGATAACTCCATATGCTTTGAATTTTTAGTGAAAAGTAATCCTACCTTTAGAAGTAAAACTTCCTTCTTTATGTATAACCATGAGAACTGAACTTCATAATAACCTAAATATCCATTTTCACCTTGAAAAATTAGATAACCTTGTTAAACTTAGAATCCAAGCTAAGTATAGCTTAGAGTTTTATCATTCATATATGACTCAAGCAACCAATAAGCTTTCTATATCAAGCATGTTTATTTTTGGAGGCGTTGTCATGGTTTTATAATGGTTGATAATCACTCCCCACTAATGAGGCAAAAATTTTGAGCCTACATGGGAAGTTCCCTTTGAAGTTGAGATCATTTATGAAGGAGGATCTTACCTTTTTTGAGCAAAAAAGAGTGATGACATGAGGGTATTCTTCTTATATTTGATATTTTATAAGAATAAATAATAGAAGAAGTCTAATGTGGTAGGACTAATGAATCTTATTCAACCCATATAAAATGCTCAAGAAAAATCCTATCATCAAAAGTCAAAGTTAAGTGAAATTTAGTAGAAAAACTTGATTAATCAGTCATCCAAAGGGACTAAGCTCTCTAAGGTTAATTACATTCAAAATAACTCTAAGAGAAACTCTCAATAAATGAAACATAGTCTTATTTTAATTTTCATGGGTTAATTATTAAGGAATATTTTGATTAAAAAATTGTTAATAAAACTCAAAATTCTAGAGAAATAAAGTTTAATGAATAAGCTAGAAAAGATCTAGGACTTATAAACCTTAGAGTTTTAATGAGTATCCTATGGAAGGAATGCAAATGAAAAAACCCAATTATACACAATCAGTGCTACTTAATTGGACTGACAATCTTATGTCGGTCAAGATTGTCCCTACTTAGTGTATTAAGTCACTTAGGCATATTAAAAATCCATGCCTATGTAAGAAGCACTATTCTAAAGAATATGATATGCATAAAAATTGATATATCCTTAAATGAGAAAGATACTTCTATATGCATTTTAACTTAATTATGTTATGAATGAATACTCATGTATAGGGGTTTTGACCATTGGCTAGCTCTATCTTGTACCTCATCTAAGAGACTCAAAGAGAAAATTTTCAAATAAAAAGTTTTTTTTAGGAAGCTTTAATTTTAGAAAAATATTCTAAATTGATTTTTAAGTTGATTGTCAATTTATTAAAGTTGATAGAAAATATTTTATCTTAAGAGCCAACCACAAAGTCAATTTTATTGCAAACAAAAACAAAGCAATTAATAAAGAGAAAATGCATCACTTTACAAGACTAGAATGAAATTATAGAAGTAAATAAAATATTATTATGTGGTGGGTATTAATAGAGTATAGAATACGTAGGTGTAGGTGGACAACTTGCATATGCATGCTAAGAAAAAAAATAAAAAAAATAGATGAACTCTATGTATACATGCTCATAAACTTTTAATTTCAAATAAAAAGGAAATAAACAATAAGGTATAAGCATTAGTGATCCCTCTGTTTCTACTCCTTATCACCTTGTTTAAATGTATATTGATTTGATTAATATTTAGAAAGGTACTCTTTAAGTTGGACCTACACTTGGCTTGGAACTTTATATATATATATATATATATATATATATATATATATATATAAAGTTAAAAAGGGTGTAAAAAAGGAAGGTACTAAATGGATTCATCATAAGATAGAGAAAAGTATGAGAGAATACCAAATAAAATAACATATAAAAAAATTAATTTGATTGTAATACTTGAGCTGACATTTTTAATATTTTTATACATGACCAATGTTTAAGGGAATTTAAATGTGATATACATTAGTAATTATATTTCATTTAAGTTATTGACTTGTCTTGAATTTATAAGTTTTACATTAATGCATTGACCTTTGAATTGAAAGATGAATAATTAAGGCTAAAGAATAGATATGGGTAGCTTAAAATTGGATATTATGGTAACTTGAAATTGGAACTAGTGATCTTACTAAATTCTTACTTCTAAATAATTAAGATTGTAAGAGAATATAAGCAAAACTGATATTTAAAATCACTAATTATGTACTTCATGAGAATGAAAAGAAAAGAAAAGGAAAAGAGTTCTAAAATAAATATTTTGAGAAAAAAAAGAAAAAGAAAAGAAGAAGAGTACATTTAAAATTTGATATTTGTTAAAAGCTTAAAATCCAACTGCAACCTTATACTTAAAGTTACAAAGTGTAAAGTAATAAAACTAGTACGGGTGATGGAGAACTAATGAAATTTTAATTTTAACTATAAACACATCTAATCTTTAGTCTACCTTATTCATTTCAAGATTCAATAGCCAATGTTGTATTCATAGTATATAAATTCAAAACAAGCAATGCACGGGTAACTGATTGGGATAATTGTTAAGAACATTTTAAATTAGAATTTTGTTCATTCCAAATTACTTCTAGATTGTGATGTATTGTACTACATTTTAGTAATTTTAAATTATTAAGTTTTACTTTGTTATTAAATTTATCAAAAGTGAAGATTTTTTTTTAATTGCTTGAGGACAAGCAAGCGTTTAAGCTGATGATAATTTATTAAGTATAAATTATGATTGTGTGTTACATTTGAATTTCAATAAAAATTTGTCATTTTAATTATTTTTGTATAGGAAATACTCATAAATGGTGAAAATGCAAAGAATTACATAGCACCGCTGTGCTGAAACCAACTCCACCAAAGCACCATTTTTGGACATTGCAGTGCCTTCCTCTTTGTTTGCGAACACTGCAACGACATCATAGGTAGTGCTGTAATGTTAATAGTGTCACTACATTGAAACATTCAGCTTGACATCATCGAGTTCTTGGGAAAATGAATGTCACAACATTACACTTTATAGCACCATAGCATCAAAAACTCCACAGGGGTGCTGCAACGCTCAAATTTCCTGAGCATCGTAGTGTAGCAGTTACGACTTCCTAAAGCCATGACCGACATAACAAAAGGATGCATCTATTCAATTAGTAACCATTCCACATCATTAAGCACCATAGTAGAGCAAATTAGTTAGTGCCGAGGTGCTAGTTCAACTTTAAGTGCCACGCCGCCACCTTGTCAAGCACTATGGTGCTTGAGGCCACTTCTACACTTTTCTATCAATAGATGTTCTATTCTATTTTTAAGGGAGTTCAATCACTTGAGTATAATTTAGTATATTTTTTGTGTACTTCTCTAGTACTATCTTAGAGTAAAATATAGGAGAGGCTAGGGAAGTGTAAGAAATAATCTCTGAGAGAGTTTAGCCTATGTTTGTATAAGCAACTCTATAAGTGGAGGAAGGAGTGTAGAGAAGATACTTTGATCCTTCCTGGTGATAAAATATTATCACTTCTCTTGTACTTTAATTCTTCTATGAATATAATAAAAATGAGTTTGCTTGTTATTTCTTCTATGTTTGGCTAGATCTCCTATTTTGGATTGATGATGTAAAGAGCATATTAAGTTCTAAGGTATACTCTTATACTCTATAAAATTTATGGATGTTTTCAATATATCCCATTCTTTATTTAATGCATATAATGGCCATGTGTATAGTTAAAACTTCGTGAGATAAGTAGTCTAAATGGAGGGATACAAGAATAATTAGGAGTATTGAGGTAGAATGTTGGTATGCCTAGACATAGGATATTAGAATATTCTAGGTTCTATAAAGATATTAAAATAGTAGGAGATTAGCAGATATTCTTTCAACCCTATAAGCTTGACAGAGATCTAGGGATGTATATGCTCTAATCTGAATCTAAAATTAACAGTATAATTAGGAAAAATATGATATTTACATGTATTAATCCAAAATATTTTATTAAAATTGTATAAAACTATTTTACTTATTTTTATTTTGTGGAAGAAACTCCAAAAATATTATTTTTATTTCAGTAGAATAACTTATGCAATTATACTTATAAATCGTAGTTATTTTATTGCAAGTAAGCATAACTCTTCCTCATGGGTTCAACACTCTACTTCATCACTTTATTACTTAATTTATCATGTATACTTATGTGTATTTAAGTGGGCTTTAATTATTTACATATAAAAAAAACCTAATAATACTTAAATATAGCTAAGCTCAAATAGAATCAATCTCAATAATCTACACAGCCCCACCACTTTAAATACTTATCATCAACAAATATTTTTTCATTGATCTTATAAATATATACATCAAAATGTTTCTTTACAAAAATAGTACATGGCCCAAAAGAATAATATACAAAATAGAAAAGACATAACAACCACAATTTCTAACCAAAACATACATACAAATTTATCAAAACTTGTAACCCTTCTCTCTACTCAAACCTACCCTTTCCCTTTACCTTAACTAGAAATAGATGCAAAATAATAGGTATGAGCAAACCATGCTCAATAGGCTACATTTAACATATCTTAAATTTAAATGAATATGATAATAGAAATTATGCATAGTAGAATAGAAAGATAAAATGTATTATTCATATAAAACCTTGAATAGAATAGTGACAGAATAAAATAGTAACTAATTACTTAGAATAGTGCCAGAATCTACATTATCTCTGAATAGGCCCAACTATTTAGAACATGGGACATAATACAAAACAAAAAGAGTAAACACATCATATTAAAGTATTAATAAAAAAAATTTAAACATATCATATTAGCTATTTAGAATAAAATATATTCATTCTCCCTCAGACACTTATATCTCCCATTTAATATAGAATTCAAAATTTTTAATATCAAAATTTTAAACTCTTATAACGCCCACTATATAGCACTTCAGACATTCAAATTTTTAGACTCTTATAACTCCCAACATACATCATATTCAAAATTTTGGGCCCTTTTGGCTTCCTTTGTATAGTACAATAGAATTCCTAGCCAGTCGTCAGAACTTCTCTAACTAACACATTTTACACATATAAACACAAAATAATTGCATTTATAGATATATGAAAAAGTATGAGACCAATAGTAGAATTTCACAAAATGCCCTACTTGTAGTAAAATAGACAAATTTTTGGGGTAATCCTGCACAAAAATTTGCACATTTCTTAATCACAACCAAATTACCACACATTATTCACAACAACATTTTAAAGATATTATTGTATTATAGAATTATTTACCACTTTCATAATATTTTTCAGAATGCTTAAATTAGCAAAAAAATAATATGCCTAATGAAAATTCACAAATAATATTCTAAAATGTGAAGACTATTATAATCTATCACATCTCAAAAATGACATGATGAAAATTGACCGGATGTTGAAATGTACCAACTTTACTTTTGAAATTTTAGAATTTAAATAAAAAACTTTGAGATATGGTAAATATAACATACCTTGATCCATACAATTTCTCAAATTGACTTGACAGATGAAAATGGCTCAAAGCAATCTGAATTGATCTTTATCTTTCTAAAAATCTCCTCTCTCTAAGCTACTATTTGGGTGAGAAATGATTTTTCTGTTTTAACATTTTAATGGAAAGATAATTCTATAAAAAATTATTTCATGGTGCCACGACACTCAGATACCTAAAGTCGCAGCGCTCCCCTCAAAATCTAGAAATACAGGGAGATTAGCATCATAATGCCTAGAGGCCAGTGCCATTATGATCCATTTAATTCTTGAAAGATAGAGAGCAAGATGTTGTAGTGCCTTCAACCCAACACCATAGCACTCTTAGAAAATTCTCTCATATGTAGATTTTCACACACAACCATTATATCCATGGACATTACGCTAAGAGTGTATGAAATTCCCACTGTAGTGAGGGTTAACTCATACGAATGTGATAAGTTACCGAGCTAACTCTTATGAAAGGATTCAATCAAGCTAAGACCTATCATCTCAATCTTTGGATTTTTAAAATTAAAATTTAAAATACATTTTGATAGGGTATAATATGTTCAAAAATAATTTTTTTTTTTCAAAAAATAAGAATTAGATGTTTAGAAAAGCTTTAGCCTTATCTATGGTCAAAAATATTTTTAAGTTTATTTTAAAAGTTAATTAAGGTGACATGCCATAGGTTATTTGTATCTCTAAACAATCATATGAGATTTTATTATGTTTTAACGATTCTCATTATCAAGTGAACTATCACCTGATAAGGATGCTCAATGCATCATTATCATAGGTCAAGTTCTTTGACTAAATAAGTTTAATTTTTTTAGTTAGTTCTGAATAACCTTAGGTAAATGTAAAATGCAATAACATATAAAGAGATAGTTTAAACTATCAACTATTATGCTAAATATTCAAGTATTTGTAAGTGGTACTAATACATAAAAGATAGAATTGATCTAGATATTTAGAAAAAAACTCCAAGTATCTAGATTACAAGGTAGTTCCACATAATAATTATTTACTTGGAAAGGAAATGAATGGTTTGAGTACAGATGTATTCAATTCCCAATGCCAAAAGTATTAAACTATAGGCTACAACTAAATAGAATAAAGACTTAGTCGAAATAGCATGATTAAGGATATAACTCAACTAAATATTGGATGGCTAAGTTTGAAAAGGATTATTATAAGGCCACTGAAATTAGTATAGTAAGATCAAAAGAGCATGATCCCACTAGAATTAACTAAGCCAAAAGTGTATGTCTATGTAAAGGGGTGGCTTACTAAAAATTGCATGAATTTATTAAAGAAAAATTTATCAATAGAGCATGAAAAGAAGCAAAATAAATGTATACTGAATTATTAAAAGAATTTTTAAGAATTATTTAATATTTTCATAATTATTACATACAGAATAAAATTTATAAAAACACCAAATAATTTAGTATAATTATCTAAATATTTAAAAATGATTAATGTTTGATATTTGAGTTAGGAAAACTAAAATTAAGCCTATGTTGATTAACCAATATGAAATTTTACATTTTTCATTATTAAAAAGGGAGCCTGTTAAGGATGAAAAATATATAACTTGTGATATATACATTCAATGTTTGTGAAATTTGGCCATATGCTCATGCATATGAGATGATTATTCTCAAATATTTATATATATATATATTTTGAAATTATTTGATGTTTATTTATAATTACTCTTAAGAATGGTAATAATTATGAAAGTACCAAATAGATAGGAAAGAAATCCCAAAAAAATTGAAGAAGTTTACACATATTCAAGATGATGCTTATAATTAAAAACATACATTGGTTAAATCAAGAAGCATTAAATTTGAAATTTCTTTAATAATTCCTTTTTTAATATTAGAAAAAAATAGGTTTTTAAGTTTAAAATTATAATTTTTAGCTAAATTATTTGAGATAATCATTTGATTACATTGAATAAGGTGAATTGACATATTAAAATAATTCTAAAATTTTCATGGGTATCTAAAGTAATTTTCATGTTTAAATAGTTATAATATTGAGTATTTTAATTATTAAAATTTGATAATTAACTATAATTAAAAAAAGAAAATGCTCTAAATAGTAAACTAATCCTATGAGAAGCTTAACATAATCATATGACTCTTTAAGGATAATTTGGCAATTACACTTACAACCAATTTTTGTATAAAAGTTACTAAATGTATACGAATGACCCTACCAACCTTAGAAAAAGTTAAGAAGTACTATAAGAAAATCATCAATTACTGAGGAAAATTTTGGCAAAATTTTTTCTCAAAAAATTTTGGGAGCTTTTCCTGTAGACGGTCTGCTAGAAATTTCAGTTAGATTTTCCACCATGAATTCAAGTGAAAAATTTAGCCAGAATTTTTGTTGGTAATTAATTACCATTGTGAATTTTTTGACAGAATTTTTTGTTGTAAAATTTACGTAAGTCTCGGAGGAAAAATCTCTCGGCATGAGCCCTACTTTGTCCTGAGCTCGTCCCTCCCTCCCATTTCACATTTTCTTCTCCCAAAAATTAATTCTCGGCCTCTTGGCTGCTTGTTTCCATTCTAGACGATTTTTTGCTTATTTTCCTTTGTTTTTTTAAGATTTGAGAGGTAATGGTTCTTCTCTTTGATCATTTTTAAAATTTTATGATTTGAACATTTAGAGATTATTAAAAATGCATTTTAATTCAGTTTAATTTTGAACCATTCTTTTAGGATATTATTAGTAACCAATGTTACGAACTAATGTTAGATTGTTAGTAAGTATTTCATTTTGATATTGTTAGTAATTATTTAAATTATTTTTGTTTAGGATTGTTAGATGAAATTAGTCAAATACATTTTTTAATGCATTGTAAATAGCACACATAATGTAATGAACTAATGTTACAGAAAGAAGAGTAGTCTATTAATTATTTTTGTATGATTATTTTATTTTTAGGACTGTTAAATCAAGCTACATATGAATATTTGAGCTGAGAGGTATTAGTTGAATAATAGATTTTTACCAAATGAAAATCTCTCCCAAATGAATTTATCAAGGGAATTGAATATTTTATTCACATGACATGCCGACTACATTTACTTATATCAAATGAAATATTTAGATGTCCAAGCTCAAAGCATAAAAATCAAGCTTGCCTTAACCCTAATGAGGTTAAAATTGATTTATATGTTAGAAGATTTGTCCCATGGTATTTCTTTTGGACCTCACATAGAAAGTATGAGCCACATTTAGACTCTTAATGTGGTCTCTCAACAACTTCAAGAATAGTAGAAGATGGCCAAAATAATAGAATGCACGAAAAACTTTTTTTTGATGCAGCATGTTCAAATTTACGAGGACATATAGATGAGTCACCTGACATAGAAGCACAACAATTTTATGAATTACTACATTCTTCTCAACAACCAATTTGGAATGATTGCACTACTCATTCTGAGTAATCAATTATAGTAGGGTTATAAATGAATCGAGCTGAGCAGAGCTTTAGCATGTAAAAGCTCAAGCTCATTTGCTAAGACCCTGTTCGTGCTTAGCTTGATATAAGTCAAGCTTTTTTGGCCTCTGTTCGAGCTTGAGCTTGTTTACAAAGCCCCTGCTGAAGCTCAGCTTGTGTTTATGTTCGATCTTGATTATACAGGCTTTTCAAGAGGCCGGCTCATTTAAAAAAAATTAAAATATTAAAATCTATAATAACCATGAATAAGAAAACCAATCTATCCATGCTTATTGCCCACTGCCAACTATTCAGCAAATGCTGCTCTCACATGTTCTAATTTTTATATAGCTAAATAAAAACACTCCATGCGGTGTGGGAATAAACATCCCACTATATTTTTGGGGTTTTGTTGATGCCACAGAGGAGAGACATAAAGGTGGGTGGGATTTTTTGAGCAGGCGAGCGGGAGATTCAAAAACAAAAATGGAGGAGAGAGAGAGGCACGCGGTTCTGATGGGATATTAAAAAAAGAATTTTTTATATTATTTTCTTTTAAATTAGTTAAATAAGGTGAGAATTAATCATCTTATTATTCAAATAAGGTATAATATTTATTTTTAATTAAATTAGTCAAAATTAAGCTATAATAGAGCTTGAAATGAGCCTCAATTAAGCTTCTTAATGAGTTTGTTCGTGAGCTTTAAATGATAAAATTCATAAAAATAAATGAATCGAATGACAAGCTATTCAGTATCGTTTATTTAGCTATCAAGTATTTATCAATAGTATTTAAACTCATTCGTTTAGCTTATCAAACAAACACAAATGAGCTCTTATTGAGCTGAGCCAGGAGTAGCTCATCGAATGCTTGGTTTGTTTATAACCCCAAGTTATAATTAGGATGCTCATTATTAAAAATGAGTATAATATTTCTTGAGAGTGCTTCAATGAGTTCATCGATCTGGTTAAAGAAACCAATTCTAAGGATAATTTAATTCCCACAAATTTGTATCGAACAAAGAAATTAGTATCAAAGTTAAGACTGATTGCTACAAAAATTGACTATTATTTAAATGGTTGTATATTATACTATAAGATGATGCAACAAAAGTAACTTTTCATACTTATAGTGTACCTTGTTACAAACCCAAATTGGTGAAACAACAAAAGTAAAAGGATGTGCCATATTCTCAATTATTTTATTTACCCATCATTCCTAGACTTCAGTGATTGTATGCATCAATAAGCTCCGTTGGTCACATGAGATGCCATAAAAAATTATCTCAAGATGGTGTTCTTTCTCAGCAATTATATGCATAAGCATGGAAACATTTTTATCATACACATCCTTCATTCACTATAGAATCATGTAACATAAGATTGGGATTATGTGCTTATAGCTTCACTCTGTATAGTCATGCAGCTTGAACATACTCTTGTTGGTCAATTATATTAACACCTTACAACCTTCCACTTGAGATGTGTATGACTACCCTTTACATGTTTTTGATACTTATTATACCAAGACCACATAACGCAAAAATAAAATTAGATGTCTTCTTAAAACCTTTGATTGATGACCTCAAGTTGGTATGTGAAGAAGGTGTTCTCACATATGATATCTCAACTAAATAGAATTTTTTCCTTAAAGTTACCTTATTATGGACCATAGAAGATTTTTAAGTATATAGTGTGCTATTTGGTTGGAGCACTGTGGAAAAAATTGTCTGCCCTTACTACCTGGAGCATAAGAAATAATTCATATTAAAACATGAAGGTAAAAACTTATGGTTTGATTATTATCGTATGTTCTTACCTTTCGATCAACCATTTAGGAGAAATAAAGATGCATTCTTCAAAAATAGAGTTGAGAGGTCACTTTATCCACCCAGATTAGGTGGTTCAAAAATACTTAAAAGATTTACTAACAAACCAATTATTATAAAATTTCCTACATTATCAAAGTGTAGAGTCTTTGAATATGGAGTTCAGCATAACTGGACAAAAATAGCATATTATCGATATTACCATATTAGAGTACAAATTTTATGCATAGTAATAAGAATGTACTCGACAATATTTTTAATATGGTCATGGATGTTTAAGGTAAAATAAAAGATAATTTGAAGGCTAAATTGGAATTTAAAAAGTATTATAGGAGAAAAAATCTTGAACTAAGAGAAAATGTTAACAAAAAAATATTGAAGCCGAAAGCTTTCTCATTCACATTAGAATAAAGAATATTATTTTATCAGTGGTTCCAAACATTAGAAATGCCTGATGGATATGACTCTAATTTAAGCCGATGTGTGAAGATTAGATCTAGAAGATTATTTAGAATGAACAGTCATAATTGTAGAATTATTATAGAGTTTCTACTTCTAATTCTACTTTGCTTCTTACCAGATTATATATCAAATCTATTGATTGAACTTAGCATATTTTTTAAAGATCTATGTTCAAAAAACTGACTGAAGATGCTTTACATAAGATTGAGCAAAACATGTCATTCATTCTTTGCAAGTTGAAAAAAATATTTCCTCCTGCCTTCTTCGACTCTATGGAACATCTTCGCAAGAATTGGAGGTCCTGTGTAATATCATTAGATGTATCCATTTGAGAGGTATATTCATATTTAATTTACTATATTATTTCTTCATTTAAATCTTGTGAGTTTTCTTCTTCATCTAACATATACTTAAACAATTTTTTTTAAAAAAAAATTGTTAAGAATAAAGCACACCTAGAAGGATCAATATGTGAAGCCTATTTGGCACAAGAGACAACCCATTTTTATTTTTACTACTTTGAGCGACACATGAGAAGTTTAAGAACCAAAGTAGGTCATAACATTAAGGTTGATGTCGATGATGATCCTCATTTATCATTGTTAATTTGTAATAACCATGGGAAACCTAGTGGAAGATGCAAAGCTATATTCCTTAATGATTTAGAGATTAAGACAATAGCATTTGCTACTTAACTACTAAGAAGTTCAACCTCTCTTAGAGTATGTATAATCTAATTATTTTAGTTTAACAAATTATAAAATCCTTATTTACAGTTAAATTGGATGCTCCATGCATAAGTTATTTATAAGTAACTTAATAATAATGAATTCTAAAGTTATTGAGAGCAGTAGTAGATGAATTTCCAACATGGTTCAGAACATATGTAAGTAACAAAAAATTTATTATTGCTATTATTACTAATATTTCTCAATAACTTAACAACTTCATTAATTATTTTTAGGTTCACGGTCCCTATAATTAGGTCCTAGATAAAAAGTTGCATGCACTTATATGGGATCCAATGAGAAAAGTTAAAATATGGCCAATTTACCTAGTTAATGGATTCAGATTTCATGTCAAGTCATGGAGTGAGGGATGAAAAACTAAAAACTATAGTGTGTGTGTGTGTGTGCGCACGCGCCTGCTAGAGAAAACACTCACGAAGGAAGTGAGTGTGATTATTATGGTATTTTGGATGAGGTTCTTCAACTGCAATATCCAAGAAAGATGAGAATCATATATATTTATTCAACTATCAGTAGTATGATCATGTTCTCAATAGCGGCACAAGGGTGCATCCAATTTATGGTATAGTATAGGTGAAGCATAATAAAAGATATGCTAAGTTTAATCAAATGCTTTAGTAAACCAAGCAATTCAAGTTTATTTCACTAAGTATCCATATGGTCATAGAAATAGACAATATTGGTTAGTTATGATAAAGACCAAACCTTATATAATTGCAAAGCAACAATATGTGATGGAAACCACACATCAAGAGGAAGAAATGTCATATTATAGGGGTTCAACTAGTGATATTTTGGATGATTTGATAATTATTCTTGAAATACACTTGGAAAAGTTGATAGTTCAACAAATGAGTCTACTAAAAATGAGATAATATATGAAGATACATTAAAAACTAGTGAACATTTATCTAGTTCAGAATAGTTGATAGTAAGAAAGGTAAAGGTAGAGGTAGACCTAAAAAGACTTGGTTAGAAAATATTAGAAATGATCTTTCTTTATTAGAATTAAACAAGAATTTGACTTTTAATAGGACACAATGAAGAAAAATGATTCATGTAGCCGACCCCACGTAGTGGACAAAGGCTCGATATTGTTGTTGTTGTAGAATAGTTGATAATAAGTTTGCATTCCAAATCACCTATTTTTATTCCATATTTAACTACAAATTTTTTTATCTCTAACCTACAATTTTTTATCTTTATAAAGTTTCATTTTTTATCTATAATTCAAATAGAATTTAATATATTTTATTTTCATTTCAGATGGCTTCAGGTGATAATCCCCCTCATAGATCCAATACTTCTATGTTCGGTTGCAGGAAAAAGTTGACCGCTAGAACTTCAAGGTAAAGGCTAACTAAGTAGGGTCAGGGATAGACAGTTCCATTGGGCATAATATTAGCAATACATGGGATTCACTTTCCTTCTCCTACTGATAGTAGCCTATAATTCCCATCATCATATCCCTCCCAATCAATACCCTTTTCCCCATATTACCCCCACCACCATGACAGACTATTCCCTCAACATATATGTGTTCTCCTTACCATCAGCCTTACTATTACCCACCTCTGGTTCAACCACATCAAGCTAGATTGTTCACACCAGCAGAATATATGGATGAGGAAGCAGAACCTTCAGAGGATAGACATCTACATATAACAAAACTAACTGAAAAAATATCTTTCTTAATTTTCTTTTTCAATTTTTATTTTATTTATCAACAAGAATAGAACCAAACAAAGCTTGATAATTCAATCATAGATTTGTAGGAATATTAAATATGTAAGAAATAAAAATGTAAGAAAAATAAAATGCTAAAAGTAGAATGAACACACCAGATTTTATAGTGATTCGGTCAAAACTTGACCTACATCCACTCCCTTGAGTCCTCCTCTTTGGCTATTTCACTAAACCTTTAGTGACTCTCCTTTAGCCCCAACAGCAAGGTGAAGAATCCCTTGCATAATCTCTTCATCCAACCTTGTGTGACAAAGTACAGGAATCCTTTTCGCCCTTTTGGTGAGGTAGAGAACCTTGAAGCTTTTTCACCCTTTTGGTTAAGGCAGAGACTTGGAAACCCTTTCACCCTCCTAGTGAAGGAAGCAAACATGGAATCCTTTTTCACCCTCCTGGTGAAGATAAAGAACCTCAAACCTTTTTTCACCCTCCAAGTGAAGGTAGAGAACCTCGAATCACTTTCACCTTCCCTGGTGCGATGAAGTAGCCGTGCCCTTTGAGACAAAAGGGGTCTTCTTCCCAAAATTTCCCTCAAGAAAAACCTTAAAGCATAGAGAAACTCAAGTGCAAGTTCATTGGAGCAATGATGTGAAACTCACTCTCACACTCCCTTAAATCCCACAAGGATCTTCTCCCTTTTTCACAAATTGCACCCTTTCTCTCCTAATCTCTAGGCTCTCTCTTCAAGCTTTCTCTCAAAAGAAAATAATCGAATGATTGCTAGAAAGACTCTTATAAAGTATACTAAAAAGTTTTAAATACAAGGCTTCAAAAAAATCTAAAATTTTAATTATGTTGCTTCTGATCGTACAGTACAATCAGAGATTATACAATATATTAGCTTAATTTATCCAATTAGTCCTGTATGATGAGAAGACGTATTATATGATTAGTTTAATTTCTTGAATGGATCATCCAGTATGAGTTCATGATTATATAGTATGATTAGTTTAATCGAATAGAATTTTTTTCTAGTATGATTGGAGGTGATTAAATATTATCTTGGGAGCAAATTGGGTCATACAATAAAAGTAAGAACATCATATAGTATGATCTTAAGGATCAATTAATCCTGATTCGATTTCCTAATTAAAGGATGAGATTAGGCAAGATGTGTTGATGTCATACTATATGATGGGTATAATAAAATACGATTAGTTCATTTAAATTTTAAAATAGTGCCTAATTTTTTATTGACGGTAGGAAACTCATTTTCTATTGATCATCCTATATAATGTGAATCGTACAGTATAATTAGCTCTAATTAAATTTATTCAAAAGCCTACTTAATTAATCCCTATTTTACTCAGATCATACAGTATGATCTTCATAGAAATAAGATTACTCCATTTTCTTCCTGGTGTGTGCACGGTTGCCAACCTGCCATATAACTTTTATAGGACTCATGACTCAAGAAATATAAGAATTAAATAAATGAAAATACAGACTCTTGAAAACAACAATCCTATACTACTCAGTCTTGAGCTCTGATCCTTTGGTAGTGCATAAAAATATAAACTAAAAGCAAGGCATAAAACAAACATTAAACTAAAAGCAAGATATAAACAAACACTAATCAAATTAATCAACATAATACAACCAATAACCTACTACTCGCCCTTTTAGCATGACCAAAAAAAGAAAACAATGAATAAACAACAACAACAACATAAACACGGGAACTACTAAGAAGAAAAATGCTAACAAACTATAATGAAAATGCACACTGCTCATAAGGCCCCTAATCAGGTGGTGGTGGAGGTGGCTGAAGGTATCAATAAAAAAATGCAAACTGCTAACTAAACCAAGTGATACAAATGCCATTCTGCTCTTGCTGCTACTGAATGTGAGTATCAATATGTGTCTCCAACTGATCAAATCTCTTAATCAACATCTCATAGTAATGAGGCTAATATGCAGGTGCAGGTGAGGGATCTGGTGCTAATGCTAGTATTGGTGATGGAGCTATTACTGGTGTTGGCGCTCCCCTTCCTCATCATGCTCGTACTCGTCCTCTGTAGGTTGTATTCCATGGCATCAAGGACTAAAAAAGTGAAAGGAGTTATCTGTGTAAAAAATAGGAAGGTGATCGGCCTATGCAGGACTTGTGAGGCTATATTTTTCATCTAAGATATAAGCAATGATATGTCATAGTGTAAGGTTTTGCCTATATCGAGCTCTCATATTTCTTATGGAAGTCAAGTTTTTTATATACCTAAAGATCGTGTTTGTTATATTAAACTCAATGCCAATAATGCAGAAATAAGTAATAATAGACAATAATGGAGTTTTGTTTATTCTATCTCCAGCCTTTGGGAGGATTGAAGTTCTAAGAACATGTTGGATGATATGGGCATCTTTAACTAAGGAACTCACTAAAGAAAAATGTTGATTAAATTTGATGTTCCTAAGAGTGAGATTTAGAGATGTTTAGTCATAATCGCCTATACTAGAAACATCATGAGGTTTAATGCCAGTTGTAGAAAGATATAAGTATTCATGAAATTCTTGATATGAGATTTCTACTTGACTTCTACAAACATAGGATATCATTGAGGTACACTTAGAATTGATTTAGAGATTTTCAAAGAAATTGAAAAGTAATTTTGAGTGAGATGGAAAGACAAGTGTCAAGATAAATTGGTGAGTGGTTTATGCAAAGAGATATAGTACCTTGTAGTTTAGGTTTTCTTGATTTATAATGCATGAGGGTGTGATCTAGGTGGCTCAATAATGGTTATAGGAAGTCTCGTTATCTTGTGTTTGGAATCTATAATCCACTGGGGGACAAGAAGAACTTCCAGGAAGAAGTCACGGTAAAACACACAAGTGATGGAATAGAAGTTGAGAATGCTAAATTATAGAAAGTGTGAATGAAAATGTTGTCCTTCCCCTCATTTAATACAAATAGAATATATCATATAGTACAATCTAGTATTATACAGTATGATCAGAATAAGATGAATCATCCTGTCTGAATAGCTCAAAAGTCAGACAAATTGTACGGAAAGATTGGTTATCGTACTGCATGATCTTTGACTTTTGTTCATCTATCCCTAGGGGTCATTAGTACGATATTTGACCAAAATGGTCATACAATATGAATAGATGTTTGTACAATACGATCTAAATTTAATATCGTACCAGCCGAAATTAAAATAGTCCAACAGCTTGTGCCACGTATATCATACAAGACTAACTGTGTGGTCGTGCAATATGACTTACAATAATTGAATTGATCTGAGCCGTTGATAGTTATCTAAGAGATTGCGTGATGATTTGTGAAGAACATACAGTACGAAGTGAATCATATAGTATGATTGTGAACAAAAAGTGCAAAAGAGTGCAATGATCAAGGAAACCATATACAAGCAATTTCAGAAATCAGTAAATAAATAGCAAACATTAAAAGATAAAATAACTAAATTCAAACATGAACAAAAACATATAAAAAACCACACAAAAAATATATACATCTTAAATCAATTATTTTTCAATAAATATATATCTAATTAAAAGTTCAAATTTCTCTTGAAGGTTCAGATGTCTCTTCCTAGACTCACTACATCAATAGCTCTGAATATTAGATATTTCCAAGTGAATTTAGTGTTATCATTAAAACATTACAAAGTTAAATTATGTCTTCCTAAATTTATGCATTGATAGATCCAAATATATCTACATGAAGTATCTCTATGTGAACATGGTGATTATTACATTTCTAATTGAAAAAGTTGATTCTGTATTCTTTCTTACCTATCAAACATCACAAAAGGTGTTCTTTCAAGGGTTCTAACTTATGAATTCTTATAACTAACCATTACTCGATGATTCTCTTAAGTGTCCTCAAGCTAGAAATGTTACTTTTAGAATAATGATCATCACTTCATCCAAAATAATTTTCAACATAACTTCCACCTCTTCATCAAGGAATGATTTTCAAACTAATAATCATTCACAAAAGTCATTTTTAAAATAATAATTATTGTATGATTCATCAATGTAATTCACATCAATTTTCTTGTTATTAATAAATAAAAATTTATAATTTTCTATTTTAGCATAAATATTATATCAATTTTACCAATGGTACCTCCACGTGCTACCTTCCTAGTATAACAATTTCTTAATGTAGCTGTTACCTTTATTCCTGGTCTCTAGCACCATTTAAATATTTTAGATCTCCAGTTAAGTGATGCATTTACTATCCAAATTCTTTTTGCTCTCACTAGAACCCTTGTGAGAGCACACATGCACACTTAATCAAACATTAGATTTGGGAACCCAAGTGGGTTTGAATCCAGTCTTATGCTTTCATGCATGCATGCTATGTATGCTATGCTATGATGCAAATGACTTTGACCTCCACACTAGATGTGTTCTATGGTGTATAGTATAAATTTTGGCAATGTGTCCTACAAGCCATAAGAGTAACACCTAATCCCAGGGAATGGATTTACTAATCTATGTAGGGTGTTGTGCCTCTTCCTAGTGATATGAGATGCATACTGTGTCCTAGGATGTGGCTATGTATGAATAGGCCCATGAGTATTTTGTTGTAGTGTATTGAGTTTTTTTGACAAACAGCTAGTTATACTTTTCTCAATAGCTAATTCTAATAAAATTTCATGCTTTTGAATTTCTAATTCTTCTCTAAGTGATTCTAATTCTTTGAATGTTTTTTCTAATTCAATATGTTCAAATTTCAATGATTCGTGTGCTTTGGTTAATTCAATATGCTTAGCTTTCAAGGAGTCGTGAGATTTTCATAATTCAATATGACTTTTATTCAATGCATCATATTCATCTAATAGGGATGAACGCTCTTTATCTAGATTGAAGTGTTAAATTTCAAAAGTAGAGTGCTCATTAATTAAACTATCATGCTCTTCTTTCAAAATTGAAAATTCCTTTTTTCAACACAGTATATTATTTTCTTAGCTTCCTATTGAGAGGGGTTTTTTTTCCTCACATGGAGAAGGTGAGGGATCAATTTCTTTAAGTTGTGTAACTCACGTAGATATGAAAACCTAATCTTAGGTAATTTTAAAGAGGTATGGTCTATGGGGTAATTAGTGTCACACTCTAGAATCAAAATATGAAAGAATTATTTCCTTCTTTCTATCCAGTTAATCACATTTAACTTGAGCTTACAAATTCATATAAATGGTATAAAGAAATGCATTTCTATTCATTAATATGTACTATTATTATAAACCCAAAATATTATGTATTTAAATATGTCAGTTAATTTGCATAATTCTGTTGGAAATTCATCAAAAATGTTTTCGGTGGATTTAATCTCGTTGGAATATATTTTTTATTCATATTTTACTGGTGGAAAGTTTTTCATCAGAATTTCACTGGAAAGCCAATTTTTTGTTGGACAATTGTTATTATGGGGGAAAATTTTGCCAAAAATTGTCAATTTTCCTGTAGTGAAGATGTTTCATATGTTAAAAAGTATTCTCAAATTTTCTTTGGATTGGAATTACTTAGTTGTTTTTTAAATTAAATAAATAAATAACTACTATTTTAAAATTGTTAAACATATCAAACAATCTTTAAAAATCTCAAATAATTAAGTGATATGTTTAAACATGCAATAGAACTACTAGTTACATTTTAGAAATTTTAAATTAAAACTTTAATTACTCTAGATTTTAAACTATAACTTTATGCCTTTGAAAACTCACTTGATGTCATGCATGATTCATTATGTAATAAGATATTTTTTAGACATTTATTGTGAGCTCTTAAGCTATCCCATGGGTTTGATATTTTTCTCAATTCATTGATGCATTAAATATTTAAAAACATAAATATGTATTTTTTTAATAAAAAATCAGAAGATAATTATATAAAAGCAGCTGTCCTAAATTTTACACAACTTAATGCAAATTTAGTTACAATTAATGACATTTGGTTCATTGGTGAGCTCACAAAAAAAATCTCATGAAAATATCTAAGAAAATTTTATTATATAACAGCTAGATGGACTACACAAAGTATGGCTTGATCAAAGTCATTAATTTCTAATGAAAGTCATATGTTCATCATCCCAAAATTTGTGAATTCATACCTATTAATTTTCTCTCTCTTCACTTAACCAAAATGTGTGAATTCAATTGAAGAAGCTTTAGGACAATACGGGTTGTAATCGAACATGTTAAACTTGCTTCACAATCACCTCAAACTTCATGGATACCAAACTATCAAAAGGTTCTATAGGGATCAAGGGATTTATTTACATTGCTAACTAAATCCACGATAATCAATCCCTCGCCTTTATGGGATAAGGAAGAGAAGAACTCTTTCTTAAAGTTATGTGGGATTCCCTAGAGAAGTGGGTTGAGAAAATCTCCGCAATGTATAAGTGGAACTTGCTCACTTTAGTAGGTTAAGGTTTGGGAATTTTTGTGAATGGCTTAGGGCGTTTGTAGAAGCTCACTAGAGTTGAAGAGAGAGGGCCTTGGCAATTACTAGTTGTCTCTATTTATAGTCCCATGGTTAAACCTTAAGCATTAGTTTTTATGGTGATTTAACCTCCTAACATGCCACCTACCGTGAAATTATCAAGTGGAAGATTAGAGTAATGTCAGGAAAGGGTTTAATATAGTACTTGAAGTTTTGTGTTGGAGAATTCCCATTGGCAAATTCTAGTAGTTCTAATCCTTAATTAATCAATCATAACTATGTGGCTTTAACATGGATTGGGATTATTAGGGATATTAGCTCATGGTTTTGGCTAACTAATAAAATTCATTATCTAACTAAATTGGTTATTTAATAGGTTAAAATCCATTTAAATTTATAATAGTTTAAATGGGTCATGTTGACCCATTTGATGACATAGACCAAATATATGGGATCAAATGGGTAGGCTTGGTTAGGATTAGCAAATTTGACAATTTGAGAATAGTAGGTTTCCTTATGGGGTCAAATTGAACCCATTTGATTAGTGATCAAACCCATGATCAAACTTGGTTGGCCTTGGTTGGCTATGTTAAGGTGTTAAATCCCAAAAGCCTGAAGAGTTTATTGATGTTTTGATGATTAAAAATGTTATTGGTCATGTTGTTTTTAAGAAGATGAATTTGTTTTTCTAGGCCTTCTAATTAAGCTAACATTTCATGTAGACCCAGAGATGAAGGTCAAATGGTATTGGAAAAAAAACTTGGATGGTAGTTATATAGGTGCACTCAGCCTAAATTGAAGTAGGGAAGCCATCAAGAAAAAGAGACTACCAATGAGTAAAATTCTTATTTTTCTTTTTTTGGTGAGTCATCTTGTGTGTGACAGGTATATGATTTATGAAATAACCAAGCACACACACACGAGAGATAAATTCATTTTATATTTTGTTGAAAATTAAAAAATTAGTAGCTAAGTAAAATAACTTGACTAATAGCTAAATGTATTGTACAACTTCCATTGTACTATATGATATACATGAAATTATTATAAATTTTGAAAAAATCAAGTCGTGTTATGAGAAAAATTGTTCTTTACAAAGCTTAGAGAGATCATTATGTGAGGTAATACTGTTAATTGTTCTCAAATTATTTCCTCTTATTCATCTAATTTAAGAGTCCAAAGCTCTTAAGTTAAGAGCTTCTTGAGATTTGTTTGTAAAGATAATGGAGATATTGTATAGCTCTTTATACTATGTGGATCTAGCCTATGAATATAGGGTTAGTTTACTTTTCAAGGAGGAAAGTTATGTTAAAGGTTTCTCTATTACCTTGAAGGGGAGAGGCATATTTACCTTATTAGAATCAAAATAAGAGAGATAGAGAAAGCGATATAAATGGTTTCTTCATTACCCTTCACCTCCTTATTGATTGAGAGGTGAACACATCCGCTTATCTTTGGATTCTTTTATTTCAAATCTATTATGAAGCTAAGTAGATGGATAGTAGAATAAGAGGATATATATTTATACTCAAAATTATCATTACCTTGGCATCTAAAGACTTAGGTAGGCATCTCAAAGTTTTATTTACTTTATTATTATTTAAATATTCTCTTCACAAAGCATGTTAAGACATAATAACTTTTGTGAAGCAAACATTCATTTCAGATATGCTTTCATTTGACTGTATATGAAATAGTTCATAGTCATGCAATAATATGATTCTGAGGGATTTCTTCACTTCATTAGCACCTTCATAAGTAATATATAATCTATCTTAAATTTTCTTACTATTTTTGCACATAGAAACATGCACGTAATTTTTTTAACACACAAAAGAAGCAATTTAAATATTTAGAATTTAATTATGTAAGTTCACTTTTATCAACTATCCACTCATTAAATTCTTTCCATTCTCTAATCTTAATAATGGAGTATATCTTACTTGAACCAAATTCCACATTCTATACAATGGATTATATAAAAGGAATATTATCAAAAAGCGGTGGTTGAGTAATAGAGTACCCTTCCAAGGTATTCTTGTTTTCTATTTATTCCATAAACAAAACAAACTTGAAGTGATTGAACATATTTCATATACCAATTGATTTTTTTTATTTAATAAGAATAAGCCAAAAATATGAAATAACATAACAACTAATCTAATACTTTTTTTAAAATTAAAACAAAGATATAATTCAACACTAAATATGAAAGCAACTACATAAATAAAATTTTAAATAAATATATTTTCTTTTTAATTTTAAATCAAAGATGAGATTAATAAGTACAAAAATCATTTTTCATATTCATCACATCATAAGAGAATAACAGAGCATAGCTAAGCATCATAATCACAAAAAATGTAAGTAATATAACAAAGTGACAAAAGGAAAAAAGATGCAAACTAAATTTATTATGGTTCAGCTACCTACCTATGTCCACTCCTCAAGTCCTCTACTTGGGAATTCTAGTGAGCTCTCTCCTTTTGCTCCTTGTAAGGAGGAGAAGCCTCTCTCCTTAATAGAGTAATGGAGAAACCCCTTCCTCTTCTTTTCCTTTAAGATCTTGGCTACCTAAGGTTACTGACTAGTCTTCATAGTACATGAAAAAAAAAATATGAGATCAATAGATCATTTATAATTAATATACAAATATTCTTAAATTAGAATTTTGGAATTTCAAATTATAGGATTAAGGACATGATTAGGGGAAAAAACTATGGTGTAAAGCTATGATAAAAATTTATCTTTTTAATGGTGGAAGATGATGAGTTAAGAAAGGTAACAAAGAAAAATATTCTCCTCAAAAGTTCTCACACAATAGTGGCATTTTTTCTCAAAAATCATGTTTTGATGGTTAATTGAAAGGTATTTATACTAAGGGGATTATATTAAAACACTTAAATTATTGTTATAAGAATTATAGTTATATTGTATAGTACGATACCAGTATCATGCAATATGATTAGTTCATTAAGGTGATTCTAGAGAAAAATTATCTCTGTTTAAACAAAATGTACGATTTGGAAAATATAGTATGATTAGTTCATTCAAATGATTTTTTTAAAATAATCTCTTTTTGATTGGCCTGTATGATATGGATTGTATAGTGTTGTATTTTTTCTAGAGTTGATTTTTAATTTGCTCCAAGATACGTTGGTCTTAATTAGGACAACTACTTGCATTATTGTATAGTATGATATGTATCATACAATACGATTAGTTTAATTTTTGAATTTACCTAATTAAGAAAAGGAGCATATGGTAGTTATAAAATTTCCATATTATTGATCATCTTGAATCATAGGCATCATATAGTATATTTAGATTAATATTCTTAATTATGAATTTTTTAGTAATCGATACTACAAGATCTTATAAAAATACTAAAAAAAATGCCATACACATCATATAGTATGATTACATCATTTTACAATATGATCTATAAGATAAAGTTTTTTTTATTAACTATTTTACATAATTTTCAAAATTAGTTTATTTTAATTATATTCTCATGTGTGTGTGTGCTTGGTTGTTTCATATTAATCATCTATTTAGCACATTCAAAATGACATTACTCAAAAATAACATTATAAATTTTGGATTGGTAATCTTCTTTACTCTTGATGGCTTTAGATCTTGTATAAATGCTTTCTTCTTGAGCTGGCATTTAGTGTACCTTCTTTAATAATTTATTAGCAACATTTTTTTATGTCCAGTCTTATATTAGCCTTCTTTAAATGTATACTTGCAATTGTTGGTATAACTTGAATGCTTACACACATAAAATCAATAGCAAAAAATTAACAAAACTAATAATATTTGTGATCACCAAAATCTTAGATAAGCTTTAAGGTTTGTTGGGTTTAACACATGAAATTTTACTTAGTCCAAGGATAGGACCATTGGCGCCCCTTTTGACCTATTTGACCCATATGAGCTCAAATAGGTCATGCCATATTTAAATGTCCAATTAACTCAAATTAATGGACATAGAAGTTCTTGGGAGGATTTTAAACATAATCCAAATTTGTTCAAATCAATTTCACCAATGGTTTAACCATCAAATTTCTTATAAAGAAGACATGCACTTCTCAAAGGGATTTATCCAAACTTACTCACCAAAACAATATAAAACCTTAAGAGTGATTATAGATGAGGATAATAGGTATGAAAGTCTAGTTGAGCTCAACTAAGTTTGACCCCTCCTAGGGGGTTAATTGGTCAAAATGGGTCAACTTACCCCATGTGAAACCAAATAGGGACACATCCTTTCCAAAGGTGTGTGACCTAATCTTATGGCTAAATTAAGTCAAATATTAGAAAATGGATCTATTTAGGGATGTTATGAACATAAATCTAAGTTGGCTCAACCCATTTGACACCAAAATGGTGATTTTGGTAAATGCGTCAAATTACCCAATTAGGACCTAATGGGGCTAACCTAATTGTATGTCATACAAAATGCTAAAATCTAAGGACTTAATCTTACATTTGATGGCCAACTAGGCTAAGCTAAATTACCCACTACTTTTAATAATGGTTAACTTACTAAATCCTACTTAACCATTGTTAAAATAATGGATTAAAGAGAATAAATACTAGTGCCCTTATTCAATTGCATTTTTCCATTTGATGTTCAAAAGTACTTAATTATTCTACTTCCCTAGCAGCTCCCCAACCCTTTAATTAATTTAATATGTTTTGGTGGCAAATAAAAAGCACCTAAGGCCATGGAAACTCTAAGGCCAAGCTTTTCCATTGGGCTCTATAAGGTCCCGACCACCCCATGGGTACGAGAGGATTTTTATAGTTTGCTAAGTCCATAACAAATAGTTCCACTAAATAACCCACTTTTGTGGCAATTGAAAAGCTTATCAAACCTCTGATATGAGCAGAGATTTTGGGCGTTCAATGATCCGTTAATCCAGTGTTTGAGAGGGTTTTTTTTCCTTACATGGAGAAGGTGAGGGATCAATTTCAATAAGTTGTGTAACTCATGTATATATGAAAACCTAATCTAAGGTAATTTTAAAGAGGTATGGTCTATGGGGTAATCAGTGTCACATTCTAGAATCAAAATTTGGAAGAATTATTTCCTTATTTCTATCTAGTTAATCACATTTAACTTGAGCTTACAAATTCATATAAATGGCATAAAGAAATACATTTTTATTCATCAATATGTACTATTATTATAAGCCCAAAATATTATGTATATAATATCCATGATTCATGTTGTAAATCTGGATTCAAGGACTATGATTTTGACGATATGTCCTGATGATAATTATATCGTTCTAGATGATCCATTGAAAATAAAAACCCTAATTAGGGCAGTCATATTAAGTGAGCCTGATTAAGTAGATCATCCTCGATGATACTCCCATCGTATAGGATGATATACTTAAATCAAAAAATCTCAATCGCCAGACTAAGTTAGGCAAGTTTTTATTTTTGGTATTTTGGTCTAATCGTCCTAGACGATACGTGTATCATGTAGGACAATTCATTATAATTATGCCTAAATTAGTTAGGTGATTAAAAAAGTAATTAAGGATTGATTAATTCGATCACATTGTCTTGGACGATCATAAGATCGTCCTAGATGATCAATTAAAAGTCCTCATCGTCTAGTGTATCTCACTTGGATGACCCAAACTGTCTGTCGGACGATACTATCATTTTTGAACTAATTATATAGGATGATAAATATATTATCCTGGATGATCAAGTCATTTTAAAATTATCCAGCACATTTGTCCTGGATGACTCGAACTATGGGCCTGATGATATTGGTCATTTTTGAACTAATTGTACAAGATGATATACATATCGTCGTGGATGATCAAGTCATTTTCTTTTGATCATCCAGAATTTTCTCCTAGATGTCCCGAATTATCTGTTGGATGATATTCCTGATTTACACTAATCAGTCAGGACGATCACAGAATCATCCCGGACGATCTCAAAATCGTTCCGAATGATCTAAATAAACCATATCTTCTAACCATCTAGAGAAACCAAATCATCCAGGCCAAAAGGTGATGATTTACACTGATCGTACAGGATAATCGAAGGATCATCTTGGATGATCTTTGATGATAAGTTGAAATTTAGGGCAATTTTTGAACCCTTCTATTTAAGGTCTCTTTCTTACTACTATTGTGATCTTTTGCTACTGTCCTCACTTGAGAGATTCTTGAGAGGGAGAGGGAGAGCTTGGGAGAGAGAGAGAGGATCTTGTGAGGGGGAGTTTGTGAAGTGTTCACAAAGGTTACTCCAAGTAAGGATTCGAGTCATCGTCTCTAGTCGTCATCCCTTATCCCTTGGTGTCTCTGTGGGAAGGATCGTCTGCAAGAAGATCAAGATTTTCTGTCTACTTCAGGAGGAAGCAAATGGAG